>NW_011626988.1:554558-577764 GCF_000204515.1 Acromyrmex echinatior
CTCTCTCTCTCTTTCTCTCTCTTTCTCTCTCTTTCTCTCTCTCTCTCTCTCTCCCTCCCTCTCTTTCTCTCTCTCTCTCTCTCCTGTTATTTATTATATCTAAGATAAATTTATAATAAATATATAACAAATAATATCAACGAGAATAATTACCCCTCTTTGCAAGCAACTCATTCCTGGTATAACATTTTGACTGGCGATAGATTGAAGAACGCGAGGTGTGCCATACATGGCACCTAAACAGCTACTAAACGATGATACGTACAGACCAGCAAGTAGTAACACTGAGATTGCTGATACCGTTGATGCTATAGTAAAGTTGATAAGCAAAGCATTTCTGACGCAAGTTGCCGCGAGAGTTAACGAAAAGCATAAATATAAAAACGTTCTGCAAATAATAATCGTTTTAATGTAAAGATCAAAAATTTTTCAAAATAATTCACATTAAAGACAATTCATTTTACCCAGTTCCCAACGCCGCTAAAGTACCATTGGGAATATCGCTAGATGGATGCCTCAAATCTCCGCTCATGTTAATTCCAGCTAAAACACCGGTGACCGTGGGAAAGAATACACCGAACACGGTAAACCAGTTATATCCATCTTGATAATCGGGAAAGGTATTGTTCCTCAAATTTCCTGAAAGCCAACCTTCAAAACCAGAATCTGCAAAAGTAAATAGTAAGTTACTTTAGCTATATTCATACACAAAGACATAAAGCATTTTACAAAATTCTTATTACATTACACATTGTTATTTTTTGTTATAATATAATACAATACGATATGTTATCTTACCAATGTTGGTATGAGTAAAACTTCCAACCATGAAATCAACTCCAGCGAGGAGTAGGATAAGTAAGAGGATAAATTGCAATTTTATAACCCATTTAACACCAGCCACATTAATTACGGACAACAATATAACGGCTGCGCACGCGAAGCCGCGTTGTGTCCATGCTGAATTCAAACCTACAAGACCGGCCATTGATTCCCCAAAACCTAAAACGTTTAGAGCACAACCCACCGCCTGAAATAAAATCCACAAACCGATTCTTGGAATCGCTGATAAAATGGAAGGATGGGTTTATTCGTTCCTACCTGCCCGAAGCAGTAAAGTAATCCGATAGAGCCACCAAATCTAGAACCCAGTACATGCGACAAGAGAAAGTACACTCCACCACTTTCGACTCTACTCCGTTCACATATACCCACAGCTGACAGTACTGTCACCAATGCAATACATACTGAAATCATTACAATACACAATAATCTCCCCCAATATTTGCATCAACTTATTTAAAAAATATATATATATTTTTAAGTATTAAAAATATATATATATTTTAGAAGTATTATTTTTAATATATATTTAATATATATTTAATATATATGTAATATATATTTTAGAAGTATTATTTTAAAGAAATTATTTCAAAATATTATTTTTAGAAAAATATTCTCGTTCTTGTAGAAGATATATTTGTAGCGTCTCGCTCATGAAAATATATATATTTTACAAAAGATATAATTAAGGCAAAACTCTATTGTATCTTTTGAATTAATAATATAAATATATTAGTTATATAAATCTGTTCTTTGTCACTGTACTGAAGTCAGCTCTATAATATTCTGCAGTATCCTTCAAGAAAAGTGGAAATATTCCAATTCCTACAAAACAACATTTTAATGCAAAAATTACTGTTTTCTTTGTCAGGGTCTCATTGATTAGTTAAAGTTATAGAAAAAAATTAGAAAAACAAGTATTTAGATCTATTCTTTTTCTATATTGCTGGAATAAACTTCTTGCACAATTAATCTTTCTTCGTTTTCTTTTCAAACAAATTATATTTACCTTCCTATTCTCTGTCAGCAGTAGTTTCCTATAATTTAATATATATAAGGAAAGTATACTCCAGTATATTATATATAGAGTTCATTGACTGGACTGCACTAAAATTTTTTACCTAGTTTTCACTAAACTTCAAATATATATCTATTTCATTTTAAGTACAATAAGTATATATTAGTTTAACCACAAAGAACAGATTTAATAATTAATCTTTTACTAATGTAATGATACTACCTGTACAAAAGATGATTAATACTGCATTCAAAACACCTGCTTGACCAACTATCCAGCCAGATCTCAGAAATACAATTACACCAAATATGTTAATAAGGCAAGATGTAAAAACGCCATCCCAGGTGCCAAACAACACAGGCTGGGAGATAAAAAAGTTCGATTTCCACCAAGGATCCGAACTCTATGGAAAATACAAAAGAGTAATACTATAAGACACTATAGTTGAATCAATTTAACTTTCTATTATGTCACACATATTTCTTACATATTCCTGCGCGAACAATTCGTTTGCACCGGCCTGATACATTTCTGGACCAAGAGCATTATTATCATCTCCATTATTTCTTTTTGCGTTTTCTTGTGCCTCTGGGTCACGTAAACCGTATCTAGCCCAATCAACGTCTCTGTGTACCCGAACGTCGCCGTTTGCAAGTCTATTCTCCTCGTTCGATCCCATTTTTTCGGGCCAAAAGAACCACGCAAGTCAGAATAAACAAGATCAATTCTTGCTCATTGACGTCAGCTTTATTCACGTGGAGATTATAACGAAGATTTCCTACGTTGACATAATGCCATATTTGTCACTGGTCTATCTCACGATACTTTCATCTCGCGATGATAAGTAACGCGTACAGGTTAGAATATGAAATTCAGGAAATAATAAGGTATCTTTAATGCCGCACGATAAACGCAACGAACGTTCTGTTCAAGAGAGAAGAGTTATTTTTTCGTCTTATCAAGATGCTGAGTCCGCATTTTTTCGTGATATTTATCAGTAGCTGACGTATGACTGGACGACAAAAACCACCATATTGATTTTGACCCATTCTGACGGCAGCTGCTGATCTACGTCACCGACCGGACGAGATAAAACAGATTCGTACAACTACAGGGTAAAATTTGATTTATCTGACAGACCGAATGAAGAAATATTGACGTTACTGGCTTAACTCAAATATTCATGAATTATACTTACACAGCACAAACATTCAAAAGAACGTCTGAAGATGTCGGAAGATATTCCTACATTCTTTTTAAACTGATGTTCCTAAGATATCACTTGAATAAAGTGCGATTTTTTGCCATATTGTCTCCTTTCATTATCGAAGCAAGATCGAGAGCCAATAAACAAGAAAAGAATAAAGTATGCTATATGATAAGCTAAACCTTAAATGGCTTGATTTTAATATTAACTTATTTTGATAATCAAAACAAAATTACACTACAAAAATCACTATCTATTAACAATTAATGTTATTAATATTTATATATATAATTTTTTTACTCTTTTACTTAATATTTGTATTACATATATACGTCCATACTCTCTTAAAGATAAAAATATCTTCAAAGCTGCACGTTAAAATATACATTTATTTATATTCAATAAGATTGTAAACAAGTTATGCTTACAGAAATGTATTAATCTAAAAACACATTTATTCGCTGCAGTTACTTTTGAATTGTATTATAGTAAAAAATTCGAAATTGTCTTGATGCTTGATAGGATCAGTATTACTAAGACAAGATATTAGACGCACTTCACTGTCGCTAAACTCATAAACATTGCCATATCGTTCACTCACGTATCGCAGAAGCGTTCATAAACCAGTCTTTATAATATAATGATAATTTCACGATAACTCTATCTTTTCCATCACAAATTATGATATATCTATTTACATATAATTTATTTAAGCTCCTCGCCTCCACTTCTCTCCGTTACTGAACTTGGTCATTTCTCGACCGCTAACACCACAGGTACCAATTCCCACACGACCATTTACGTTCTCCGGTGTCGCAAAGATGCTCTTCTTTATAACACCTTTCTTCGAGGACTGCAGAGAACAAAAATAGTTATAATAGAAACATGATTTAAACATATTCTGGATATGCTATGTAAATGAAGTATTGCATACCTTGTTAGTAAATGCTAGCCACTTGTTCTTTTCCAATTCCCGTTCCTCCTCCAATTCTTTGAATCGCTGTAATTTCCTCTGCTTCTTTTTCTTAAGGTATTCCCTTTGCTTATTTGGATCCGAACCCGCAACTGCAGCTGCTTGCATTTTCCTATAATTATATATAAACGAATAAATTTATCATTTGAGTAAAATAGAGACAATTCAAGATATTTTAGATATATAAATAACAATAACGTTTCCATATATTTTTATCAATACATGCATTTCAATAAATATTAATATTATCTCGATGCATGTACCAATTACTTACAACTTACAAAAATTAGTATATTATATCATAAATTATTATATCATAAAATTTATGATGTCACAAAAGAGCAAAATAATATATATATAATATTATTATAATAATATATATATTATTATAATACATATATACTTTGTCATTCACTGCATAGAATGTAATTACAATTTGTCAATTCTTTTGCACATATATAATTAATTTGTTTTTCAAAGACGTGGTCCAAGAATTGGACAATTCTTGTTACCTTTTTCTGGAGCCCGACGATGCACACGGACCGCGTGACATCAAAGGATAAATGAACAATAATGAGCATATTTCAGATGTAATACCATACCAATGGTGGAGTTAGTTGCCAATTCAGAAATGAGAAACAGGAGGAAAAAATGAATGATTAGTAAATTGTCGCCTTATATTTTTTATGTTTCTCATAAAGGTAGGCATGTGCAAAAACATAAGATATATTTCACATCGATTTACAATGATACATTATCTTAGACATCATAGATCAGGAATGACTTACTTTGATTTTTGATCTGCCCAGTCTGATGCTGGCCTCTTAGCAACAGACTTTAGCTGACTGAGCATAGTAACATCAGTGTTCTTGTACTCATTGAATGTTACATTTACTATTCCATCTTCACTTATTGCATCTATAGTTGCTTCATAATACCTGTAAGATTTTGCAATATATAATATTTAAAAAATTATATAAAATGTTTTATTTCAGAATATTCATTGCATTTCTTTTTAAATAAATCATTATCAATTTTTTTACCCAAACAGTTGATTACTTATAACACACTATCATAATTAATATTTACTTTAATAATATTAATATTCTTGATCTTTCCTCTTTAGTATTCAACATAAAATTTGACAATAGGAAAGTTAAATTCAAAGTTTCTTAAAATAAAGTCCAAGTATTAACTGCAAAATAAATTTGAAAAATAAAGCAAATAAATGATATGCTAAATCCTTTCTGATTGGAATTTTTTAATTTGTAAATAATTTCACCTTAGTATTATATCATGTATTTTATGTTTTAATAATGACTCAGGTAAAATATCCAGCTTTCAAAACATTTTATATATCAATTCAATGCTATATATAAATTAGATGACTTTTCTTGCACAACTCGATCAAAATTCAATTTGATTATAAACAATAGGCCTGTCTTTAAAACTGGAACTAGATTTTTGCATAATGCATAAAACTTGTGCATAATCCATAATGCATAAGAAAATCAACCAATCAGAGTCTTTTATTTTTATAGAAATAAAGGAAATAAAGGACTTTGATTAAAGAGTTAATTTTTTCAAAACTCGTATGTTCTCATTCTTATAGAATTTTCTGAAGGTGTACACAATGCAATAAGTTTAAATAAGACAAACTACATTTGTTTTCCTTCAACTTATTGCATCAGTATATACAAATTCAAAGAGTTCATCAACGAAGAACAAATCTAAAATACGAATGATACTCACTTGTTATCCTCGCTCCAAGGTGCCATACACTGATCGCCGACTTTCCACTTATTGGCCAGAACTGCAAGCAAAATAGGATCTTTAGCATCCATGCCATTGGCTTGTCTTTTTTCCTGCTGTTGTGACTTAATTAAATCATGTGTCAGCTTTATTACTTCCTTCAGATCGAATTTCAGCTTTATCAACTCTTCATTATTCGGATCTGTCGTGAGAGCCGCTTCCACCTGAAATACAGAAAAGGATAAGGAGTCAGTCCATCCTAAGGACATTGCAAGTGGATAAACAATAGTGAGTTGTCACATCCAATCGATTGTTACGCGAGGTTAAGAGAGGAAAAACAAGGCTAAACACCTGCTGAAGCTGCAGCTTGTAATTCTGTAAGTCATCCATGATGCTCGTTTTATCTCAGAAATGGATTATCCAAAGCCACGGCGCGGTACAAGAACTCGATCTCCTCTTTTCGCTTGACTCAGAACTGTTACGAAAATAAAGTATTGTTAGTAATCACTCCCGACGACTCCAATTCATTCCAGTCTACTACAATTGACAAGCGTAAAGCAAGCAATGCTGCCAATGTAACACGTTGTTGACTTTCTCGCTTGCAGGACTACGATGCGAAGATTAAACTATTCGGAAAAGATTTGGCGAATAAGAACAAACTACGAAGAGACAAAAGCTTATTGTTTCTGTTCGAAAAATCCAGAATTGCTATTGCTTAGAAACATACAAAACATGTCGACGTGAGAAGCATCAATCATAAAGTTAGTTGAAGTAATAACTCTGCTTGTAAGATGGCGACACAATTGCTTGAAATAATGAGATCTTGAGAATTTGATTCTATCATTTCTAAAATTTTGTTTTTATTATGTAATAGTAAATATAAGCATCATTTGCTGATTAATTAATGCATGTGGCTAGAAAATTATTCGATATTTTCTTTCTTTTTTATTATAAATAAAATAAAATTGCAAAAAAAAGGTGCCAACATCACACGGTATTCCCAAGCGGTCACCCATCCAAGTACTAACCGTGCCCAACGTTGTTTGACTTCAGTGATCGGACGAGAACTGGTATTCTAAACGTGGTATGGAAGTTGGCTGAGAATCTAATGGCATATTAGTTGTATTTAAATGAAAAAACAGCTTTATAATTATAAAATTTTTAGTCTTGTTTCTAGTTTTCTCACTGAAAACACACAAAAAGTCAATAAAAAAAAAATCAAAATAACTTTATTTTTATTCTTAACGTTGATAAATAATTAAATTTTCTAACAAAAAAATCATCTTGATTTTCATGACATCAAAATAAAAGGTTTATTTGCGTTCAGCATCTTCATTTTCTCTCTTTTCAACGCCTAAATATATATATTAATATATCTATCTCATTTTTTATTAAAAAATTTTTGAAGATTTTAAGCAATGCGAACAGACCTAAGGTTGTCTTTTCTTACACTAGATTGCATTAGAACTCTTTTTTGTTTTCGCCAAATATTAAATATTAAATATGTATTAAGAATCTTATTATTATATAACAGTTGCAAAACTTCTTTTTCTATTGAACTCTCTTTTAACTTCTTTTTGTAATATGGCACCTGTTATTTTATGAAGGTCAATATGACAGATGTTTTGTTAGTGTATATTAACAAAAAAGAATTCGATTAGAAGTATACTAGTGCGCACTTAAGGCCGTTGTATACTTATTTAATCTATATAAAGATAAAACACAAATGGGTACCGTAAATATAGGTGAATTAGAACAAGTGTGAGACAGCATGTATTATTTATTGTTAAATTTAATCATGGTATCCATCCATAATTGAATTTAACAAAAATACATGCTGTCTCAAGTCATCTACACTTGCTCCAAGTTATCTATTTTATGGTATTCCGAATTATGAAATAAAATTTACTTAGCAGCACAATAAAATGTATCGAGGATTTCATCAATTTTATAGTTTAATCCGTTTTTTTTTTGCCAATTGCCTGTCCTAATAGCGTTTTCGACCCGAGCGGATTTGCTCCTATTTGGATTGGATAATGTTCTACTATTGGTTGACATTATATATTTCACCAATAGGAGAGTATACAACATTATTAATCCAATCTAGGTTGGTGTAAATCCGCTCTGGTCGAATACACTAATTATATTGGCTGACCGTTGAAGTTGTGTGGTTCCTACACCTTACACTTAAAAAAAGGACAGTATTTAAGCTGATTTAAGCACGGTACTACGTCATAAAGATCGTAAGTTTCTTTTACAGCTGTTTAGTGTGTTTTGACAAAGATGTTATTATCGTGCAAATGTATATATTATGTAACTCTATTGGTAACGCAGACTCTCGTGATGACGCTGATGACAGTCTAAAATAGTCTAAACCTTTTAATAAGAGTGCCACGATATATGTAATTTGTACGCTGTCTTAGGGTTAGAAAATTTCAGTCATGGCATACCCGGTAATTCTAAATAACAATTGTGACGATTACATTTGCACGCAGTAACAATACGATGCACGCTTATTCTATCATTTCATCAGTTTATTATTAAATCTCCGAATCGCCTGATTCGCGCACGTTAAGTTGATACAATTAGCTTTGACGTACAGACGAGTAGTTGGCGTCTGATTTCGTTTACAGCTTGTACGACTTTACGATTTTTCTCTATTGTATTTATCTTATCCTCGTTCCTTCAAGAGCGCGATGTACGGCTCTACTGATCCAGGATCAGAAATAAATCCAGAAGTACAACGATGGTTCTCCACAGTGGACAGGGATGGAAGTGGACGAATAACTGCTACAGAATTGAAGCCTGCATTGGCCAACGGTCAAGGAGGTACTTTCTCTGACACAGCGTGCAAATTAATGATCGGTATGTTTATAGGTCTTGTACAACAAAGAAAATACAATATGTCGAATTTTGAGTTCCTTTCACAAGTTATAAAAATATTAGCAATATTAATTTTATTTCCTTTACAGGCATGTTTGACAAAGAAAATGATGGTACTATAAACATCACGGAATTTCAAGCTCTTTACAATTACATAAATGCTTGGCTCGGTGTATTTCGTGGCTTTGACCATGACAATTCGGGTAGTATACAAGAGAGTGAATTAAGCGCAGCTCTAACACAAATGGGCTACAAGCTTAGTCCAGAATTTATTAAATTCCTCATAAAAAAGAGCGATGTTCGTGATCATCAGTCCATTACCGTTGACCAATTTATAGTATTGTGTGTTCAAATACAGAGGTTTACAGGTAATTAAAGATACTTATGTAGAAGGAATAGAATTATATAATTTATCATTTACTGATTTATTTAGAAATTTGGTATTGTAAACATCTGTACATGCAATAGTTGACAATATTTAATATAATCTAAGTACGTTTATTTATTAAAATATGTCAAAGTCTTACTAGAAAAGCTTTGAATCATTTGATTGACCAGATAAGATGAATAAGAAAAAAGAATTTTATAAATTGGGGGGATCAATAGAAGAATGCTTCAAAGCATTTGACCATACTTTGTGTTACAGAGGCATTTAGGACAAGAGATATGCAACAAACTGGATCGATTACTATTGGATTTGAAGACTTTCTAGGAGTAGCTCTTAGTTGCAGCATATAACATCTCCATATTTTGATAATATAGTTAAATTATTTTTATATATCTATGTATGCTGAAAAAAGTTATTATTTAGGTTTAGGTATAAACTCAGGCTATAAGTTCTATTTTTCTATCTTAGGAAATAATGTAAAATGATGATTTATATGTATTAGTACTTGGGCTTCTTTAAGATATCTATTTGTACTTGGAAATTTCTCTTTGTTCTTCGCTTAAGCTTCGCCGCTTTAATTAATTTTAACGATATTTTTAAAATAAGATTATTAATAAATATAAGAAACGCTAAAAAATATGCTTCTTACCGATTCTGTTGATGTAACACACAGTACCTCAAATGACAATGAAACGGTTTTACATTCATATACGTAAATAATAATACTTAACGAAATGTTTAAATAAAAATGAATATCACATGACAAAAACGCAAGGTACATTATATCGAGCAATATCATAGCTTTTGTATATTTACATATGATAAAAGAAAAATAGTTCATAATATTTTTACCATTTAAATGACCTTTATACTATCGAATGTTTACATCTAATGTTTATATAATGTTTATAATTACTATCTTTAAGGATACAGATGTGAAGCTCTGAAGGGATGCTTGAAATAAATAAGAATTTTCTTTATACAGATACTTTGAGAATAATACAGATGTTTTAAATTTACGAGACTATAAAATCGTATTACTCCACATGAAACAGGCTCGAGAAAGAATTCAAGAGTTTGAACGATTACAAAAAGCACGACATCTTCTAGATGCCATTTCATTATTAAACGATTTGCTTGCTGATGGTTCCGAAATAGAAATACTATCGCTTGCTGAAATAATAGTGAGAAGATTAAAAAAGTTAGGTGTGACAAATATAACGTCTGATAAAGAAAACGGTATGTACTTGATATATATGAGTTTTCTTTACGACGCATAATAGAATAAATTTTATGTATATATAAAGAAAACTTATATGTATTATATTCTTTTTGTAGAATATTGGTATAAAAATACGAGATTATCAGCTTCGAGGTTTACACATAGCGGTATTTATCATTGTTGTACATTTTGCTCCAGTGGTGGAAAGAAAGAAATTATTTGTGGCTGCAGAGGCACCATGCCTGGTAAGGATTATAATTTCAAAAATTAAATTTTTAAATAGAACTACGGAATAAAACATAAAAACAAATTTTTTTATAATATTAATTCTATAGTATTGTAATACATTTACAAAAAGAGCAATTTTTAATAGGCTCTATTCACAATTTAGACATAAACAATTAGATAAAAGATAAATTAATTTTTATAAAGGTGGTTACAAAGGTTGTGGCCATGGACATATTGGACATCCAGGCTTTAATCATTGGTCTTGCTGTGGATCTATATTACGTAATGGACGTTGCTTAATTATACGAAAAACTATGCATCAACTTATATTGTAAGTCTTAATAAATTAATAAATATATCTTTGTGTATAAATATAATTTAGATATTCCAGTTTAAAAAAAATTAATGTTTTCAATTATGCCTTGATTTTTAAAAAATATGAAATTGTTTCAAGAGATTAAGTATATGTATATGTTTGATCAATTGAGATTTGGATTTATAAGTTTTGAAACAATTTCATACACAATAGCAGTTTCTTATTGAGAAATTTCTGATTAAAAGTTGTATAAAACTTTAGATGTTATTTTATTCCTGCATTAGACTATACTAGAATTCTCTTTCTTGTTTTCGCTAAATACAAAACATATATACTTCTCACTTTAAGTTCCAAAAGTGTACATTAGTTTAGACACAAAAAACAGACCTTTTATTTAAAGCAAAAAAGGTAATCTTATCAATATTTAAATTCTGTTTTGCAACAGCTTATATTGATCATTAAACTTAATAGTTTAAATCATGCAGTAATACTTAACAAAGTAAATGATTATTGAACATCTCTGTTCGAAAAAAAGCAGAAAAGTAAGAAAGATAGAGAAAATATGGAATTTTTTATATTATGCTTGTCTTACCTTAATTTTATCGCTGTTTAGATGAAATGTATGTGACAACGAAATGTATATGAATTAATATCAATTTTACACAACACACACACACACACACAAATATATATATATAATATATATATTAGGTGTTGGAATTAATTCGTAGCGTTTTATATTGTAGATATTTTTTATATATTTCTTTGTCAATATATTTACATATATATAAGGTACATACATAAAATCAGGTGCTATTTACATTTGTATTTATTATTAGTTACAAATATTCGTACTATATTTAACTAAACTTAAACATAACATGTTTCAAAACACATCAGTCGCGACATAACTTGCTTCTTGTTCAATATTGTTTAATGTTGTATTAACAAAAATATATTCAAATGTTATAATTATTTTAATAATTCTAATCGGTTTGTGTCTCAGTCAAAGAGCTTTGGAATGTATGCTTTGTACCTCAAATGACAATTATGTCTTTTTCGCTTACTATTTCCATTATCCTATTAATCACATGACAATTATATTACAGTATTCTACACTAATAAGACTAATAAGAGTAACACTAATAAGAATTAGTGCGCGAATGCACATTTGTGCGTGGTCTTATACACATCGAACGCTGCTTTTATTATATATATGAAAAAACATTTATAAATTTTGAAACATTACGTAGTAAGTTTTAAATCTATAGATTTATATTACAAAACTGGAAGTTTATATAAATCATACACTGTGCAAATGCGAATTGTATAAAACTCATTATACAATGTTTCAGAATTTATATTTTAATTCATAAATAATTGAACGTACTTGCAAATCTTGGCTACATTGTGTGCTTCTCCAAGATCATTAGTTGAAAATATGTCGTGGTTGTATTGAATTAATAGATTATTTAGATACATCCTTGCTTTCTGCAACATTGTTGCTAAGTACATACCAACTCTTTTTCCCACTCCAATAGCATCTTCATTAGCATGACCTCTATGCTGTATACTCCACATGCATTCCTTGCACGTTACCTGAAAATATATTATTTATTTATAAACCCTATAAAATAGTAAGTCATTAAGTATAGTAAATGAAAAAGAATTTGTATGACTTCAATAATGAAAGTATTAATTATTTAAGTCGATTGCATTTCCTTTGTATACATAATGCAATATTAAAAAGTATATGTAGGAAGGAAAAATTTTTGTAAACCTGCTGACACGCGATGCAATAAAATCTTAAAGCGTGCGTTGGATGTATTTGACATAAAATCGTTCGTCGTACTTTAGTAGCCTCCCATAGTGGCTTCATTAAATGTTTAATTGTTCTTGCTTCCGCAATATTTTGTTGTTCATGTTGCCTGCCGCATTCCGAGCAAAAATTGCGCAAACACGTTGAACACTGTATGAGTGCCTTAAAAGAATAATATGCGGAAAATAATATAAAACATTTCTACTTTATGATAAAATGAAAATTTTAAAGCAATAATAATATCTATAGATCGTCGTGGATTGTACCATAACTTCGTCTGTGCAGGTATCGCAAAGTACTCTATTGACCAGTTTACGTCGCACGGTGTCCATAACTGAACGATGTTGTAAGAGATAATGCGGTGGCGGTACAGCGGAATTAGCATTCGGCAAATGCGAGTCGCATAACGGACACGTTTCGTAAATATCGGGTTGTGTGTAAATTCGATTTTTATCTCGTATTTCGCTCTTTGAAGGAACTGCAAGGATATAATTCTCATCAATATGTCTTCATAACAAATCAAAAGTCAACGATTATAACAGTTACATTAATATTATTATTATTAAAAGTATTGAATTGAATTTCCCTTTGTTGACATCAAATTTTTCTTTCGCCACTTACTCTTGCTCATCAATTCGTAAACGCAAGATAAACATATAGGATGCAAGCAAGGAAGGAGTCTAGGTTCCTCCATTCTCTGCCCACATCTGGGACATTGGAAGGCTGCATCGTGCGACAACCTATATGAAGAATGCATCGGTTCTCTCAGATCTTCGAGTTCATTGTCTATTTTGTTGCGAGTGAACACGGGGGAAGACTGGTATGCAAAACCATTCGAATTCGGTGAAGGTGCACGTCTTTTTCTGGAATCTTCGTTACTGAAAATAATCAAGGACATTTATAGTTATTGTAAAAATAAAAAAAGTTTTAAAAATTCTATTCACATCAGTTGGGCGATTGATGTTTTACATAGTATAATTGTCATTTTAACTCTCTCGATTCAAAGAGACTTTATATGTTAAATCATATATCATACATTAATAAGTTTTAATTTAAAGATCGCATCGCTCACCGTTTGTTCGGTGCTATCATCATTGGTTCAACATGAACGAAATCTTCAGTATTTATACCTTTGCTCTTGCATTCGACCAAATTTGCGTAAATATGATCGCAGCTTCCAAGCTCACTGTCTACCGTAGTCTCGCGACCGCAGCAACTTTTCGAAGAGCGTTTCGCCGAACAATTCACGAAATCCATCGATTACGTTAAAAATGCAACTGTAATGAGAGTAACTGCAATAAATATGTAATTTTTTTTCAACATCAAAATCTCAATCAATAATTACTCACCAAAAAATTAAAGTACAATTGATGGGAGATACGAAGGAATAAGTTAACGGGCCGCACGAAGTCTTCCTACTACTTAAAACTCATTCTGCAACAACGTAGTGGGTTAAAAATAACTTTAAAATATAGGCTATGAGCCAAACGCATGGAACTTGTCTTGAAATGCGAAATCTTCGCTGCTCTCCAGTTGCGAAATTATATCTTTAATATCTGAGATTATCTCGAGAAAATGTGGAAAAAATTTATTATTCTGCACAAATCGTTTGCTAGCACAGAAATGAATAAAAATACTTGATATTTATGTAACAATTTATTAGGAAGAGATTTTCTCATTTAATATAATAAATTCTTTCAGAGAGATAAGATTTTTTTTAATTGAGTGAATAAGAATTATTTATAAATAATTTATAAATAATATTGAAAGCAATACACTTTTAATTTAAGTAATAATTTTTTTTCTATTTGAAAGGTAGGTGTATGCGAGGAATAAATAATAAAATATAGATATGGATAATAAATTTTATTTAGTATCCATGTAGTGTAAAAATAAGATCGGCAATGTTATATATTAAAGAGTAAGCAGTACATATAAATGACATACAGACCTCATACAGTATTTATTATACATATCGATTTTTTAATTGAAGTACTTTCTAAGGCCATAATAATACTTAGACAAGCTCTCAAATAGGTTGACGATTACGTGACGCTGCTTTTTATCGCGTCAGCAATCGTTGGCGCAGTTAGAATCACATGATAAGTACAGAATAAAATTGATTAATAATACTTAAGACGAATTAAGTAATGTGACATTATTATTAATATCGTATATCTATAAACAATACTTAAAATCTATCTACCTTCTTAGAACATTGTTATCAATACCGATTCTGAAGGCGATCATTCTTCATAAGGTACATATGTCAACTGACACCTTCATGACTAGTATTTCAAGATTGGCCAAACTGACACGACTGTGTACTATTTATCTTTGTACCACTATCATTTCTGAAACTTGATAAAATTTAGATATAAAATATACTGATTACTATATTTTAACATATGAATTTAATTCGCTATTACCTCATGTCTTTACTCGAGGACCGACTTTGATAAATCCATTCCGAGATTTACCGTTTCTTACATGACTACCGCTTTTACTCTTACGATGTTCAAACAAAACATCATCAGAATCAGTGTCAGATTCTGATAATACCATCTTGTGAGTTGAAACTGTATACAAAAAGAAAATTATTATAACTTAATAGTTATAATAAATAAACATGTGATATATATTCAAATATTTTTGAATACATTCAAATATTTGAAAGAATAATTCTTAAAATGGTTTGAGCAAGAAACAGTAAAATAAAATATTTTAAATAATAAAATTTTATAGTTTTAATACTTTTTCATCTAAATTGACATTAAAAAAAAAACTCTACAGTGATAATGACAAATAATTCAAAACACTGATTATTACTGTCATTTCATGAGCACAAATTGAGTAATAGAAAATTACATACATGCACTGCTATCATCTTCTGGTTCTGGTTGTAACAGAGAATAACGTGGTGGTTTCTTCTTAGGCCGAAGCAAACGTCTTCTACCAGCGCATATCCTCTGACACAAGCAAACAAGACCCCAAATAAATCCAACCCAGCATATAACTAATGATAGCAATGCTATTATCACATACAAAATGCTCCAATCTGAAAAAAAGAAAAGGGATTAAAATATAATGTAGAATAAAATGTGTAAGCTATGTTAAAAAGTGCACATAAAATATAGAATGTACATAAAGTAATTTAAAAGATACGTTGAGATCATTGAGACGCTGTGTATTAAATAATATTGGTAAATAGAAAGAAAAAAACATACCGCAATTAGAGTCTCCGTTACCAAAATACTTTTGTATTAAATTCTGCATCCAAAATGCTTCGCATAAGCATTGTCTTGTCTCTTGATCGCATACACCATGACCTAAACAGAAATCTACCTTTATTTCCATTTTTACATAATTTTTAGTTTTTACATAAAATTTTTGCATATTTTATATTGTACTTTAATATTTTATATTTTCAATATAATACCTGAACAATTATTTTGGCATACAGCGGTATCTATGTTAGCAACTGATAGTTGTAGAAGACCAGAATCTTGTAGTAACTTTTCTTTTAGTCTTTTGACTACTTCTGGACCTGGTAATATTGTTTTTCCTCCCTTCTTTTCCACGTAAAATATTAAGACGGCCTTTCCAGTGTGTGGTTCCGCTCTCAAACTTCGTACGACAATCGAAGCTTCGTCTCGCAACAACATTTGCAGTTTCACTACCAACGAATCTTTTTGTGAAACAGTTAACATACTAGCCCCAATGTTTAGCGTTAGTTCTACCAAGTACAACAACTGCGGATCTATGGAATAGAAAGAGAAGTTAAATTTTTAAATTATCGCGTTACAAAATGGTGATATATTTTTTTCTAGTCAATACTAACCGGGTTTCACAATTACTGACACAGTGTCTTCACTGCTCAGACCTTGATCATCCATTACTTTTAATCGAAAGACATAACGACCAGGAACTATATCTGTTAGCTATAAAAAAAGACAACATAAGCATATATATATTTGTGCATACATATTGTGTACACAATCAAATGGAATTGATTTTAATTTTACCATTAAGACTGGTGATTTATCTGTATTTTGAACTATAGTGCCAATCGCAAGACTAGATTGATCTCTGGTCCACAGCCATTGTCCTATCCTTAAGTCATCGCTCGATTGCGATCCATTGATGATTAACGCGCTGATCGGTGCCGTCTCAACTTGATCGCCACCAGCGTTTGCTTTCGGAGGTGCATTTTTATCTAGGGAATAAAATTTGTTATATACATCGCACGATATAATATGATTGAGAGACACTTACTACTTACTTTGTGTTACCTTTACATTAACCGTATCCGAATCCGCGTTTCCATTATCATCAACAACAGTCAATTTAAATACATAATCACCCTTAGTTAGTTTTGTAATATTTGTGACGGATTCATTAACTGTAGCAAATTCAGCGTTATTAGGCCCGCTGTAACACGAATGATACATTTTTAAATCTAAGATACATGGCATATATATATATAGTAAGATGTAATTTAATTAGATACATTGTACCTTACTTGCTCCCAATGATATAAGACAATTTTGATATCATCCTTACTTCTTGTGCCATTCAGAACAGCGCGGGTTGTCGGTAATGCTATGCTTATATCGTCACCAGCATCGGCTACAACAAAATTAATTGAAACATAAGAAGTGGTACATTTTAAATTGTTAAGTATTTTCTATCACTGTGTAGTTACAAAATTTAATAGATTTGAAATATTAATTAACAAAAACGACATCTACCCTTTGGTGGTTTATTCGTTGGAGGTTTCACAAAGACATGCACTTCCGCTATGGAAGATTGCTCGGAATCGTCTGTTACTTTAAGTACAAATGTATACATTCCTTCCTCCAAGTTTGATAATTGTAAATAAGGTGTTCTTGTGTTCTGCATATCTACCGCTTTATTCTGATCAGATGGACTCTTGGTCCACTCCCAATTGGCTATTCCTCGATCATCAGTACTTAAATTACCGTTAAGCGTCAATGTATTTTGAGGTAGATAAATGATAACATCTTGGCCTGCGTTTGCACTAGGAGGATAGTCAGTCACTTTCAAGACAGTTATATTGGCACTTGTCGAATTTGTAACGTGATTTGAATCTTCAACTGTTAATCTGTAAAAATAATTTATATAAAGAGGATTTATATAAAAATTATTAATATTTTTATATAAAAATTATAATATTTCTAAAGGCTCATTTTTACCATGCCAATCGGTATAGTAAGAAATTTTTCTTTTTCTTCTTTAAATAAAGAAGAAATCAATATGTCAATCGGTTATGGTTTAATATAGCAGTTTAATATAGCGGTTTAATAATTATAATAGCATATTGTATAATTATATTAGCGGTAACACAGTTAGTACTAACTTGAATGTGTAATTGCCAGCAATAAGATTATTTAATTGAAGCGTAGGTGTATCCACAAGGTTAGGCTGATATCCAATCGGACCTTGTTGCAATTCCCAATGATAAGAGATAACACGATCATCATCTTTACTACTCGAACCATCCAAGACCGCGCCTGTATTTGGTAATTTTACAATTTGCGAAGCAGGAGTAATTATGGCAATTGGTGCTTGATTGATACGTTTTGCTAAAATAAAATCTCAGATTAAAAAAAATCAATACTTCGTAAAAAAAAAATTTTTTTTAAAAAACTTACGAGGTAAAACACTGACATTGGCATACGCTTCTCCATAAGCATTCGGACTGCTTACAGTTACTTTAAACGTGTACAAGCCTTCTGATAAATTGCTTAATTTAACAGTACCACGATTTTGATCTGTCATTGTTCCAGTGTGTCCCTCTGGTTGACTAAGCAAACTCCAGACGTAATTATAATGTTGATTGCCTCGATCAGCACGAACAGTATACGCAGACCACATAGCTTCGTTTTCCGGTAATCTCACTTCCTTAGAAATTGCCGAGACTACTAATTGCTTCATAGTCGGCTTAATTGACGTGCTGGTTTCTTTCATAGTTGGAATTTTTATTTGTTGTGTTACACCAAGGTCACCAGTGTCTATCTCATCTATCATTATACAAGTACCTACAGCAGATATAAATCATTAAAAATACAATCAATTTTAGATTACACAAATGAGTAAAAGTAAAACATACCAGCAATAGTCCGCTTGAAGCCTAAAGGACACTGACAAGTTCCAACATCGGTATCTCCATGTTTTACGCAAATTTCATTATCTAGACAACCCGATTGATCTATACAATTGATAATATTGATTCTGCTTGCTTCGTTAAACAGTACTTGATCTTGCTCTGTGCCATCTGTACTCAATGTTCTAAACATACATGATGCATTAAAGGAATAAATAAATTATTATTTATTGTTCAGAGGGAAAAAAATTGTTTAATGATAGTCTATTTAATTTTGAATTAAACTATTTAATTTTGCTTACCCGGCATTGTCTTCATTGACTTGATCCAATATATCACTCCATACTTTGTTACTCTCTACAGGTCTGACCAATACCATGCTCGGTGGATTATCATTTGCCAATTCAGGTCTGTATAATGGCACACATACCATGGAATTCTCGCATTCTACATGATAACATGTACCATTGTACATAAATGCTACATTACACAAAGGTTTCTTGCAACAGGCCATTGCACAGTCTTGCAAGTTGGACAAGTGAGTTTGTTTCGTGTAAGTCCCACCAGTCAAATTTCCACGAGGTAAATAACTTGTAAACACTCGCTGATATAGATCTGGACACAACAATTGTACGTTCCACCTGGCATAATCGCCGATGCAGCTTTCGAATAATAATAAATATAATCCCAGGCGATATATTCCAATCATGTTAGCTGTGCAACAAAAATTTAAAATCACAAATAAGCATTTTCTTTTTAATTTACAAGACATTAATAAAAACATTTTTCAGAATATAACAATGCATAGTATAATAAAAATAACATAGAAATCATAAATATAGCATGTAAATCATAAAATAAAATGAACACACAATGCATTATTTTGATAACTGAGATAAAACAATTTTTTATTTACAACATATAAGAACACAATGCACATCAATATAAATATAAACTATAATTCTAATAAAAATTTTATTATATAAAAAAATAATTTTTTTTAATACATTATAAAATGTATATTTTAATTATTTAACATTTAACTGAACGTGTTATCTAAGATTGTAAAAGTGATACGTACAAAATAATGTTGAGGAAATATCGGATATCAATAAAGCATTCAATAAAATAGGACTCGTACCTGATTCTCGTTACACACCGTTGTGAAAATAAATAGGGACACTCGCGAACGCGAAGGCCAAGCAGAAAGATCGTTAGGTTACTTTACGATGACACATGTGTCACCTCCTGCGTTTTCTCGCTGTCGTAAACCCCTCGCGATCCGTCGACGATTATTCGTCTGGCGAGTCTCACTTTAAAGTAGCTTGCAGACTTGCGCAGCTTATCATATATTAGTAGCATGTTATTATCAAACAGCCTAGACCATATGGGTGATTATCATATTTCCTGTCGCACCGTACCGGAATAACGATCGTGCATAATAATACTGACGATAAAAACCGACACAGACGCGACGTCCCTCGACGAGCGAACGACGTCGCGAACGAAAACTCAAGAGTTGTCAATTATCATGACCAACTATGAAAATATTGACAATTGTTTCCGTATTTTACTGCCATCTGCAATATAGGGAATTAATATACGCTGTCGATTTCAATTTATTCTTTTTATAGCGATATAGAGTATTAAATTTTTTGCACTACGAAGTATATATTTATATTTAAGACGTTAGAGGGGAAACGAAGAAAGATTAAACGTATAAAAATTAGTAGCAAATAAATCTATTATCGACAGAAGGAACTGATATAATTGAAGAAGGTTGACATTATCGACTTCCTTCTCCCTCCAAAAAAATGCAATAATATGAAATCTAATAAAAGTTTGCATTATTTAAAATTTAGCTTATAAAACACATATCAGCAAGCTTAGTTATTTTTTATCATTTTGACGTCAAAATAACATCTTTAATGGCGTATCATTTTGCTAGGATACAATATTAATTTTATGATTTATTATTTTGTAGGTATGTGTACCTCTATAACACGAAATATAGCGGCAATGTTACTTTAAAAGATTATAATATTTCGTAAAACATTGCAGCAATATTTCTATATCCTCTAAAATAATTAAAATATTACTGCAACCCTACAAGCGCAAAATATTCCTAAAATGTTATATGAACATTATCAACAAATTAAAATAATGTTATTATAATATTTGGAGAATATTATGTAATATTTTTTAATATCGTAGTGTCCACTTTACATAATACTTGATATTATGCTTTTAATATTTCTAAATATTACAAAATACTTATTAATATTAATTATTTTTATATAAATGCAATATTTCATGATAAGTAAAGTCTCCTGTCTGCATCTTAGTGTTTTAATAATGTTTTGATATGATTTTATGTAACGTGACATTTTTCATCATCTGACCTGATCAAAGCAGCGCGGCATTTGGACGTGTCTGCTCTTATCATATCTTTGAGCGATTCTTTTTGTTGCGTTCTGTGAGGTATTATTGTTGTTTGCGAGTTTATGTAGGACAATTGGCACCTACTGTATATGAATATCATTGTACTAACTGTCTTATCACCTTAACTGGTAGCATGGAAGAAGATGGAGGACACAGATCGGTGGCGCGAAGGCACTCAGAGGAGGGATAATACGCAAGTGATACCATTTTGAATTTTTTCAACTAATATCCTATTTATGAGCTTGTTATCCTATCGCTGAATTCATTACATATGATTGCTAAAAAAGGAGCGACTAAAGCGACACTATAAAGGATGACCACTCTTTGCAAAATTAATTTTTTACGACTTAAGACCTTATGAGCGCTACAATTTCTATTGTAGATCCCATAAGTCATATTCCGCGCGCAAGGATAAAGGATAAAGGCTATCGCGACTCGCGACTTGCAAGAAGGACTGGCGGGGCTCGCGACCAATCAGGGCGATAAGAATTATCACGTAGGTCTACGATAACTACAGATTGTTTGCGCGCCATAGTGGAGATAATCCTTCTTTTCCATCAAGCTGCGCATGCTGCGCGTCTTCGAAAGGAAATATATTGGACTCGGCCAAAGAGTAAAGAGAAACAGGAGGGAATGTATCAATAATAAGGGTAGCTATATCCGCGGACGGATGTACGTCATGGCAGCCATCTTAAGTGTCCACTTTTTTGACGTTTATATAATTTTAACAGAAAAAAGATCTTGAGCTAGTTCATTATTAATAAATATTGTAAAAAACACCATGGTGTGTGTTCAAGCTTTTGAGTCCAGTAGTTGGCATTCATTCGGAGCATAAACAAGAGTAACTTTTTTGAACTGAAAATGTCGGAATTTATTTCAAAAAAGTAACATTTTAGCGGGAAGTTTTACTCCATTATTTCATTTTAAAGAAAAGTGTTGCGGAAACATATCGTTTGCTCGTGGATATCTACGAGCATGCTTATCGAATACTACTTGTAAAAAATAGTTTCGGCTATTCAACAATGGTGATTTCGACGTGGCAAAGAACGCGAAGATGCATCGAAAAAATTTGAAGATGCAGAATTGCATCACTCGAAGAAAATCCATGTCGATCATTTAATGAATTGTTAAAAGAATTAAATGTTGATAGATCCACTGTTGGAAAACGTTTACATGCAATGGGAATAGTGCAAAAAGAAGGAAATTGGGTGCCAAACAAATTGAAAGAGAAAGACGTTTGATCACGTGCGAGATGCTGCTTCAACGACAACAAGGAAGGGTTTTCTGCATCGTATCATGACTAACGATGAAAAATGGATCTGCTACGATAATCCTAAACGCTCGAAAATATAGGTGATGCCAGGTAAACCAGGCCTATCAATGCCAAAACGGAATATTCATGCTTCGAAGTTTTATATACTTCTAAAAGTAATGAAAATTAATCCAGAACACGAATGACTCAACGTGTGTAATAAAGATGTCCAAAACTAAGGTGTGCCCTAAGGATTAAATGTGAACGCACGACGAAGTTGCGCCACGTTTAGTGCGGTTGCAACGTTCAGTTCTACGCGCCAAAATCATTTTCAGTCTTTAATCGTAATCTTGAACTGAACTGAGGTAACAGTTTCACAAATTAAAATAAATGTTATTATAATGTAATACTTTTTAATTCATACAATATTACAGTAACATTAAATAATATTACTTTTAATTATAATATTATTAGGAGTGTACATATAACCATTCATTATTTCCGGAATATAATTTAATATTATATATTATAATTTTAATAAAATATATTATTAAAATGTTTAATATTCTAAGAATATATTTAAAATATTACTTAATAATAAATAGTATTACGTGTTCAAAAAGATAGTATAATCGATGTAAACTTTATAAAATCTTCTACAATTTAGAAAAAAAAAAGACAACATCACACGGTGTTCCCAAGCGGTCACCCATCCAAGTACTAACCGTGCCCA
>NW_011626988.1:578013-613834 GCF_000204515.1 Acromyrmex echinatior
GGTGTTTCCAAGCGATAGTTCACCATAATGTGTAAATTATACATGTTTATTTATGAAGCATTTGTATAAATATAACGTTGCATTATCGGTTTAAATATTTTACATCCACGTCGATAATACGAAATTCTGCAATTATCTATGATATACAGATAATTTATCGACCAAGCCATATGTATGCAATTTTCACCGATAGCCGCGCGATGGCGCCACTGATACATTCTCGGTGATGAAAAGCAGCAGCTGTAAATATCACAGTGCATCGGTGCGTATGGTGTTGTGGTTCACGTAGGAACGTCGGAAAGAAAAGAAAAAGAATAAAACACAGTTTGTTTTCGTCTATATGTCATCGAAGAATGACGCGATCGTCAGCGGATGATGGGTGAGGTACAAAATGTCGAAAGTGTCGATAGTCTTGGAAGTCTCTTCTCCGCAGCCGCGCAATTCAGTGCGTGCGTTTGCGTGCGCGCGGCGTCTCCCTCCCCACTCTCGCGTCTTCTCGCTCTCTTTCTCCGTTTTCCTCCCTTTCAGCCCCTCTCACCCACTCCCTTTCGCTCCTCTCCCGACATGGCCAAGACGTACCGTTAACTCACGCGTCTCTCCTACTATCCATTGATGCCTCCGCCGTCGCGTAACTCGTGCGTGCTCCCCGATACGTGCATCCCGCATCGGGCGCGTGCAAGGACGCGCGTCCTCGCCTGCTGCGTGCCGCAAGTCTGGGACGGTACGCGTCGCGCTGCGCAAACCGGCCGCAGGACCGTCAACGTCGGAAGGTTAGGTGAGTGGAACTTTCATATATGTATGTTCCCATATGTACGCGAGCCGTTCTCGCTAGGCTTGCTTCATCTCGGCTTCATTTGATTTGGCTTCGCCATCGGTCGGTCCGGCTCCTCCGCTTTCCCCGTCACTCTTCTTCGCGCTCGTCCACGATCTTATCTGATCTGGCGGCGATCTGGAGAAAACGGCCCCCTACCGCCTTTCGCCTTTGTCCCCGTGTATACGGCAGGTGTCGTGTTTACGCGCCCCGAGAGTAGCTGATTGTTGCCGCGATTTAAAGCCGGCACCCGGGATTTACTAGTTATCTGTCAAATATCTGACGGAACGTCACGTTTTTTCACAGTTGAGTATTCTCTCCGTGACGGTCGATGTGACGCGACGAATCGGTGAGTAATTAAACAATCACTCGAGAACCTCGAGAACGAAGGTGACGTTTGGAGTAGTGTCTGTATCTGTACGTGTCGCGTTTGTTATTTTCGTCAGCTGTTCGCGCGTGTTTTCAAAAGAAAAGGAACGCGTCTTTCCATCGGGGATATTTTTGTCCTACTAAGCTGGAGCGCGTACCAAGCCGACATCGGGATTAGGAATAAATCTCTACTGTTTTCGCCGCTCTCGCCTGGCTTTCCTATCTGCCGTCGCGACAACTATATATCTGCTGAACGCGATAAAATATGATATACGCGAGATTTCTAAACTCGCGAAAAAAAAAATGTTATGCTTAAACCGATCTTAAGGAGCATCTTCAATGAGATTTTAAGACTTATGCCCATTTCCACCAACGTAGATTAACTTTAATCTCGGTTCAACTCATTCTTCGTCTTTTTCTAATTCTAAAGATTAGAAAAAGACAAAGAGTAAGTTGAACCAAGATTAAAGATAATCTACGTTGATAGAAATGGACATTAATGATTCAATACCCGTTTCTGCCAATGTAGAATTAAGTTTAATTTAATTTCGGTTCAACTTACTCCTAATCTTTTTTTAGTTCTAAGAATTAGAAAAAGATGAAGAGACAATTGAATCAAGATTAAAGTTAATTAAAATAAATTGGAAATGGGCATTAGAAAAAGAAATTAATTGAATTGAGATCAAAATTAAACTATTGAAGCGAGTATAAGTCGTAAAAAAATTGATTAATTACAATCGTATGTAGAAAAAATGACGAACTATAATTGGTCAATTTTTTACGACTTAAAATTTAAGGAATCCTAAAGTCGTTTGTTTTTATCAATTATTTTTCAAATTTTTCTAATTGCTTTTACACAGATATAAAAATCATTTTTTATGAAGTAAGTATTTTAAACTGCACGACTTTACACTAAAAATATTGAAAAATTATAGTTTTGTTATCAGCTTCTGACGTTAGTTTGTAATAATATTTGCTTTATGTAGAAGAAGGTCATCGATATATCGACACACTAGTTTTGGTTTTTAAATAATATGTTTTAAACAAGTAAAATTAAAACTTTAGAAATATTAATATTTTTAGTAAAATATAATATTAATATTTCTTAAATTAAAGCTTTAAAAACATAAGTATAAATTAAAAAATTTCTTTTGATAACACAGTAATTTTTGTAATACTGTTTACAATTTTGCAATACTTAACTTCTTTGTAAGATAAATAAAAATAAGTATTTGACAAAATGGACTTCGAAATTGACACAGTAATTTCACACACTTTCGATTTTTTTTTCTTTCGCAAGTCACTTGTATAAAATATCTATAAGTGAATGTATATAAGATTTTTTTAGAATTTTTTACCTTTTGATGTAAAACGTTTTTTATTAATTTATGTGCATACTTTATGCTATTCTGTAAGAAATAACATGTATTGCTATACTTTTTTTTTTAAGATTTTCCCAGAAGTATATCTTCTGATATGGCTATTGGACACTATAACGCAATATTATAAAGATTATATTAGCTTATGGTTTGTGTGTGTGTGTGTGTGTGTGTGTGTGTGTGTGTGTGTTACAGATAAGTATGCCGGTTTACGCTTCACTCTTATTTTATATTTAAATAAAACCATATGAAAAAATGAAAAAGAAAATAATATAAATAAAACTAATTTAGCATACTGCAAACATGTAAAACGATGTAATATTACCAATAATATAGTCCAGGCTTGTTCATATATCTATATTAGGCCTGTTCAATTGAACTTTGGAGCCAAAACGTAACGCTATCAATGCAAAAAAATTTAATTTAAAATTTCAGTTACTGTAAGATGTTGATAAGTGTTACTCAGATGCGTGTCAATACTTTACATTTCCCGAAATCTTATCTACATTGAATTTCTTTGGGTCGATAGTTTCGCATTTTGGCTTTGAAGTTCAAATTGGACAAGCCTGATATAGCCATTATTAAACTACGCAATTTGCAAAAGACAAATCATAAAAATTTTATTTTTGTAACTGTATAATTTGATTTTGTATAGAAACAAGCACAAATATATGAATTATGAGTTATTACTTTTTTAATTATCTAAACAGATTATATTTTTATTAATCTTAATGAAGTGCAACAGTCAATTTCCAAGAAATAAGGGAGTGTCTTTTAAGAGACGCTCCCTAATATATCAATATTGTTGAATTTTATGTACTTTGTATATGTATTTTGATTTGGACTAGAGATTATACGAACAAACAATATTGAGTTCTTAGAATTAGGCTTTAGATCTAATATGAAAGATTAGTTAGAAAATTTGTACACCGGAAAAAATGATGTTATATTAACAGTATTATTTTAATTGAAAATAATTTTATTGATTCACATATACACATACAATAACAATAGATATTAATGAAACAAAGAAAATTTTATAAAAACAAGAGCATGATATATTTGTTTCATTAATAGTGTTACTTAATTAAAAAAATCATTTTCAATTAAATAATAATAATGCTGTTGATATATCATTTTCTTTCAGTGTACGTATGTGTGCGCACGATATTGAAATAGTAGTGTATAGTGATACGTCTTAAGCTGGTATTCGTAATTGCATCTTATATTTAAAATCATCTTAAGTAGGTATCGTCTTAAGATGTCATGAACCAAGAAAGCTGTATTAACATCTTAAGACATTACTTAAGATGGTTTTAATAAGATAAGAACTATGAATACCGCCCAATGATATGTAAATGGTATATGTGCAAGTCTTACACAATCGGCAAAACAAACTTTCTAATCCCTTTAAAGCTTAAATTTTCCTTAAAATCTTATTGTGTACGCCGCTATATATAAATGCCTCTCTATGATGCGTCTTTGACGTTTTTGTCTTTTCGATTTGACGTTATTTCGTGCGAGATTTTGCACGACGTTGAAGATTGAAGACTTCCTCGTGTTTGAATTCCTCAAAGGAATTCGTCTCTCTTGAATTATCGCTTCGCTGGCTTATTGCAAACGCAGATACGTGTAGAATCCTGAAAACATATCTAGAGTTCGAAGATCTGTTCAGTTCCTTATCCATTTTTAAGATGATTACAATTCACTCCTTTCTAGAGATTCTCAAGTAAGAGATTCGACACCGTTTAGACGACTTCTGATTGGTCCGTCATATTTTTAAGCCTGGTTAAGATAGAATAAAATAGATGCATAAGATAGAATGAGATGGAATGAATATCTCATTCTATCTCATGCATAATCTATCTTATTCTAGCTTAAGCAGATCCTGAAAAATATGGCGAACCAAACGTATGGTATCCAATCTTTTACTTGGAAATTTTTTCTCTTCTCTGCTCGATGATATCGCAGCGTACGGAAACGCACGCGTTTGCTTGTAGATCGATCCATCTCGAGATGGTACGAAAGAACCGGGATAATTGGCAGGCAATTTGCGAAGCGTGTATCCGACTGGTTTCTTTCCGTATAACACCAGCATATTTCTTTATGTGTAACGTCGATGTTACAATTAATAAGAATTATACCTCCAAGACCATTGAAAAAATGGATTGTCAATATAAGTTGATGCAATTAGTACGTAGAAATAATACATTGTAGAAATTAAACAATGTAAATGTAAAATACGCAACACGCAAACATTTTTATCGGTAAAGCATCAAAGAGCTTTATTTGAAGATTGAATGTTTGCGTATTATATATATTATATTTATATTTTACGTTTAATTTCTATAATTACATTTAATTTCTGTGTATATTATTTGTGTATACGCAACAATTGTGTTGACTTACATAACGTCTGTAGAATGTTTGGCTATGCATGACGCGATATAAGTATTGGTAAACAGAATAATTACATGAATATATTAAGCTACAAAAAAAGGGTTTTGATAAATTGAAAGATATAATAAAATAGTAAATATAGAAATTTCTTTCCATAAATTTTTTTGTTTACCTATTTTGACGATGATTTTGCATTCCAGTATTACATAATGTCCTTATTCGCTCATTATCTCTTTTATTTTGTCTCTGAAAAGAACCAAAATTGGAGCGAAACATCGATGTTTTTTGAACTCGTGCTATTGACTTTTCATTATTTCGATTTTTGTTTAATTTAATTACATCTCACGCAATTACATCAGCGTAATTAGCGCCATCTTTATTTCCCTATTTGTTCTTTTTTCTTTTTTATTATATATCGATTGTGTGTAACAAATTTTTTTAAATTTGACGAAGAATTTTGTTCTTATATATTTTTATAATTAAATTTTGGATTAGAAAGTAAAAAATTCACGTTAAATGATAAATATAATTCAAAATAAAGAAGGAAAATTATTCCAATTGTATATATATATATATATATTTTAAATTTTATTTCTATAATTTTATGTTTTTTGTACGTTATATCCATTGATAGAATTTTATAATGGATAAAAATCTTAAAAATGCATTGAAATAAAAGGATTATGTATGCAAAATTGAAATTCTAAAATTATAAAAAATAATATAGAAAAACAGGAAATGACGAAACATTTCGTTCAGAAAAAGTATTTTGTATTGTAGATTGAGTAACTATTGCAAATTGTCTCTGATAACCGAACAACTGATATTTTCATGTATTTTTAAACAGTTTTCTATTTTTGAAGTAAAAATTTATATTTATATTTATTCACAGTTGCTAAATAAAATTTAAATTGTAACATTTAAATTTTTTAAAAAATATTTTAGCCTGGAAAAAAATGTTTAGACAAAAATGATAACAGAATGGAAAATAGGTGATATAAAAAAAATTTTGAGTTATAGGATTTGAGTTATAGGATTTTGAAGAATATAGAAAAAATACATATAGCATTGAAGAAATATCTAAATAACAGATTCCTGAAGCAACTTGAGGTTGAACATTTGCTGAAATTTTTTGTTAACTTGAAATCTTGATAATAAAATTTTTATTTGAAAAATAAAAATTTGTTTATAAATAAAGAAATAAGATTCTAATTCAAATAAAGTAGTAAGATCTTATTACTTAATTGTATCCTGGATAGTTCAGATTTTAGAAAACACATTGAATTTCGGATAACTTAATAAATACAATACAAGATATGTATTTAAGTTTTTGAAAATGATAATTTTTTGTTCGAAATGTTTCGTAGCAGATTTTTAACTTTTAATAGTATATTAAATAATTATAATTTAATCTATCATTCTATTAAGTTATTTTTATCGTGAGTGTTAAATTATTTTGTTAAATTAAAATCAAGCCAAACGTTAGTTGAAAGATGAAATAATTTTCATTCGTCAAAATTTCTTTTTTAATCGAATATAATTTAATAATTATTTTTTGTGATGTTTAAATTATATCACTTTTTGAGGATTATTGCCATGGATTATTATTAAATATTCTATATAATAAATTTATATAATTTATAAAATATTCTGATATAATATTTCAAATAATTTAAATACATGCTTTTCAGTTTACAAAATGTCTAATTTTTCGAAATTGTAGTCCCCGAGAAGATTAATGTCTATTCGCTCATATTATATGACATTTTTAAACTCAAATTGTTGGGATTGATCTTAAATGAAAGCAGCGTTTAAGTTGTACGAGGTCAGCTCGACCATGAGGATAGTTTATAATGGGAGCTAAGAGGATATTTAATATCTATGTAAATAAGAGCGGCCATGATGCAGTGATGCAGTGACCTGTTAACTTTCCGCGTTGTCCTATTACGGCAATTAATCCGTAACTATGTGACTATTTATCACTGTAGGACGTTATCGACGTTTTGAAGACGTTCACTATAAATCTTTCTTTTATAGGGTTTTTTTCTTTGTTCTCGAAAATTTTTATCTGGGATATCAACTTCACTGTTAAATATTAAAGGATCAATGACAATTCAATCTCTTAAGTTAAAAATTACATTTTGTTATTTTTAATTTTTATATGTATGTGACTTCTAAATGTAAATCGATCCATTTCTGTGATTAATTTCAAAGTAAACAGTATTTATATTAATTTATGTACTTAGTAAATAAATGAAATTTGAATCAAATTTAATACATTTTCTTGGGTTAAATTGTTTAACTCTATTGTTCTAGGTAAATATTGTTATAATTAATAACATTATGAATAGGAGAGCTGTGATATCCTGTCGAAATTATTAAAAATTAGGTATAATTTAATATTATGAATTTAACAGAGTGTATATTTTAATTTAATTTTTTACTAAAATGTACGAAAATCGCAGGAAATTGAAAATCTATTTTACCAATTTATTTCCAAATTTATTGAAGAAGCTATTTTTAAGATAATGTCTCTTAGTTGGAGAATTTTTTTTATCTTCCAATGACACAGTTTCATTATATTCCAAATAATGAAAATATCGATCAGATCATAACGTTTATTTACGTTATAAAAATACTACATGCATTTAATTGCATAATTTTTCGTTAGTTGTACTTGCATAGTTAATCCTATTGAGGCAGTTTCGTAATTTCATTGCAGAACAATCGATCGTCGATCTAATGAATTATTGTGAAATAAAAGTGAGTTGTATATATATATATGTGTGTGTATATATATATATGTGTGTGTATATATATATATGTGTGTGTATATATATATATATATATATATATATGGACATGAATAATATCGTCAGCGACTCGCCCGATAGGGAGCTTAATTAACTTCGTGTTCCTCAGATTGATCTATTGATTCTCTGATTTACTTCTATTGATGCGGTAATAGATAACGTATCTTGTTTTACAATTTATCGATGGAATTTATCATCGCAGCGCTCTTGCATGGAAAGAACGATTTTTGAAGTATCTAAAAATAAAAATTTAGCTAATTATTATAAATTATATTATAAATTTGAAAATGTTCTCGTTAATCATCAAAACAATTATGTGGAAAATTCAGATATGATGAGCAATGCTACAAAAAGTGATATTTTGATATTCTAACAACTAGTTTAAGTGATATTCTAACAACTAGCTCCTACATAATTATTGTAATAGTCTAACAAAATTATTTTCAGATCTGTATCTAGCTTTTTTATGTAACCGTTCTTTGCGTGTACGTATTATACGTTTTTGTGAACGCGAATACAGTAACTCGAGGCATTATCTTGTTGTCGTTACTAAATTAATATAAATATCATTACGCTTTTTCCCTATACATCGCCTGCTGTTTTACATTACGGTATTTTTTATTACGATGTTTATGCTTTAAGAACTCGGTTGGAATTAAATCGCCTTTTGCGATAAGGGTAAAGTCTCGAAAGCCTCGAGTATTAACGATGCGCGAATCTCGACTTTAACGAAGTCGCGGCTATTATTAATCGATCGCTAATGGATCTTCTTTCGCCATGACTTCATCGCTGATATGATGTCCTCGAAGTTTATATTTATAGAATGGCACTGTAAGATGTTACTAGGTAGTTTTGCATAGTTTGCAAGATGTGTGTCTCTGATAAAAATGATAAGATAATTTAGGTGTAAATATTATACTAGAAGACTGTGCCATTTTTGCACTCAATTATATTGAAAAAGGTGCGAAGCTATTGGAAATATGTTAATTGAATGTGTCATCAGTAATACAATACAAAGAAAACCGTAGTGCGTTATTTGATATTCACTTCTCATTCTCATCGATAATTCTTGTATCATGAAAGTAAAACCTTTCTAGTTAGCAGAACTAAATAAGCAGACTTGCAATAAAGAATTATTTAATGAATTATTTAATGTTTATTTTGTGTTAATTTGTGTTATAAAACGTATAAACTTTGTATCACATATTATTTAGAAGAAATGGTTTTGCTAACCTACTATAAAATTAGCAGAATCATAAGAAAAAAAAAAGAAAGATAACGGTAGATAATTAGTACTAAAATAATTCAATAGCTTTTTCGATTCTGCTTATTTGATTCTGCTAACTTGACAGAGATACGAAAGGGACATATTAGTTCTTCTTAAACATTTTTTCATTGCTAATGGATTTGAGCACGATTAGAATAAATAATTAATTTTGGTAAAACTTTTTCGAAAATTTTAATATATTGATCTTATTTACGCAACTACTAATGCAATTCAGAATGAAAATAAAATTGTTATTATTATATAGTATGCATCATTATGAAATCTTAAAATATCTGTTGAGATTTATTTCTAATGTAAACTTTGAAACTCGATAATTTCCAATAGTTTGTCATCAACAATCATTAATTATTTTGTACTGTAATTTGTCGTACTGATATATATTCCATCTGCTTACGTGTAATATTAACGTTTGTTACAACTTGCAATTGCAACAATTGCGATTATTTATAGACATGTAAAAAGGCCGCCCAATACTACACGATACAAACAACTCGATATTCGATATTTGGTAGAGAAAGGTCGAATTTTGCGTAGATTTTGATTGACATCACGCGTTTGCCTCACACATGCACACGTGTTTGCGCAAATGCACTAAATGCACGGATCATGTGTGTTAGAGGAAGCCGTTTTCATCCGAAAATATCCTATTAAATAAACCGTATTGAACCGTGGAGGAAGACTTTCAAGCGATCTCTCTTCTCTGATCTATATATTTGTAAACTTGTAAATACGCTTATTACGCCGATAAGCAGGTTAATCTACGATTGTTTAGATGTCTGATGTCAACGAATAATGCCGAATAAATGTTTCCGGAGAAACTACGTTTCTCTTTGTCTCTTCTCGTAATAATTTCTCGTTATAATTTTGTATCACAATTTGTAATTATGTATTATATTATTTATATTTTAATTTCACTGTCTTTTGATTTCTGTTCATTAAATTATATTTGTATTTATAATAATAGAAAATCGTAGTCAACTCAATAAATAAGTTTATATTACAGCTATTTATATTTCAAAGAATTCATATTATTTCAATTGCCTACTTTATCCATTTTAATTATGCTTTGGAATAATTTATATTAATTTGTAATTATACATCAGCCGAATAATCTTTCGAAAGATATGATTAATTATAAGCGAATGAATAAAGATTGTGCGCTACATGCATAAACCACTTGAATCAGTTTAACGAAGTTAATATCATAATATAAACCGTTAATAATCAAATTTATTATATGAAATATATCATCTGTCAGATTCAGTTTACGTCGATTCATTTCGCTGTCATCTATGATTTTTACCATCCGCTATATTGTGCAAACTTTATGAATTCCTTCATATTTTCGCATGCGTGACAACTATCTATGAACAACTGCTTTTATTCGTTATATTAATTATGTCATATCACACATTGTAGGATCGCCTTACGTTAACGCATTATCTTGTCACGTTATACAAATTAATAGCACCGACAAACGATAATGCACATTTGCAGTGACATATTACGTATATCATTTATCGTAATGGTGCCGATGATCATTGAAAAAAATACTGCTCGTGGCATAGATAACGTTTTTTAAAAGGCAAGCCGAATGACATTAGTTTTATTTAGTAATACTAGGATATAATGACGTTTGTATTTATGAGTTTTTTATGAGCAATTTCATGTAAAAGTTGTCTTGTAAATAATAATGGTTATTATAAACACTCACAATCAGATAGCATATTATTTGAATTACTTACATTCTTAAATATATATCGCGTAAATTCTTTTGCACTAGTTTGTAAATGAAAATTTCGAGTACATATTAATAAGGAGTATTTTTCCCGGTTTATATTAGCACGAAATATAAAATATATGAGGTAATGATGAATAAGCGATTTGACTGGCGGAAACTTAATATTTTTCTTTAGGAAGTACAAGACTTCCCGTATGATCCCGTGCATATAATAGAAAGTATTCAGCGTTACAAATATACTAGCATTTGTTATATTTCTTGAATAAATGACAATAAAAGGAGTCTACAGATACTGAATTCTATCGATTACAGATGACGTGTGCTGCTTATAATGCTAATGCCTTATTCCGAATATTAGAAAACTTTCATTGGCTCGTTGCCCTTCTTTTATACTACCTTTGCTTATTACTACAGAGCCTTTTATATTACTTTTAATTTTAGAAAACTTTATTGAATATTAGTAAAATAAGTTTACAGATAGTATTCGAGGCGTATGTTGTGATGCACGTCGGGAATTCGTGTAAATGTACCAAATATATTCGCAAATTATAATGTTCATGTAATATGTCTCTAATCTAACATATTTGTACCGCATATAGATGTATCTCCTTTCAATGAATAACTCTTGATTTTGAGATACTTGTTTTTTTATTTTGGATGATACTGATATTCTTGTGATTTACGTAAGGTTTTATTTCAATTTCAATTCTTAACGATATATGTTTAAGAGTATAAACTGATATTGTTTAATATTATTGTCCAAATTTCTTAGTGAAATCTTACTTCAAGAGAATGGAAACATAGTCATTTTTAGAGAGAAGTGAAAATATTTCACTTCCTGAAAAAAGTGAAAATTGTTATTCTTTTTCAGAAAGTGAAATATTTTCATTCTTCTCAAAAAATGGCTGTATTTCTACTCTCTTAGAGCAAGATTTTACTCCAAAAAATTTAGAGAATAGGTCTGTTCTTTCAGCTGAACTTCTTGCATGGTTCTTTTTTTTTTCTTCTCTCAATGTTGGAGAAAAAAAGATAAACGATGCAAAGAGGTTTAGTTAAAAAGAGCAGAAAGTCTATTTATTAATATTTATGTTATTTAGGATTTTCTGTTGTATCATTCAATTTTTCTGAGCTGTCAAATTTAATAAGATTTACTAGCAAGTGTAAAAATCAATGAGTTAATGATGATGTTTGTACATTTGGGCATTTCTGTCAAATATTGTCATATCTCACATAAGTATAGCACATAAGATACATAATTATTTTTATTAAATTAAAAATTTGTTGTACCTTAATTTTGATCGTAACTTTCGGATATCTCGCGATTAAAAGGCAGTTCTGTTTATCAGCAAACGTTACGATTAGAATTATTTTTGATCTAGGCGCATTGAAATAAATTCGTCAGTCGCTTTAATTAAGAATGACTCGCGTTGTTAGGATTCGATCAGCGTTCATTCCATCCATCGATTATCATTTTACGTTGACCGCAATTCTTTCAATTCTTTTTGCGGACCTGAAAGTTCCGCGGGTCAGTACGTTCGTTAATTATGTACGGGATGAAACGAGTTATGTTACTCCTGCTAGGGCGGTCATTGAATAATGCATGCGTACATACACGTAGATCATGCAGTACCGATACATTTAATGGCCGATTGAAACTTAATGAGGAGCCACACCGGAAGATTTCCCGATAGCGTATTTTATGAAACTCCAGGGAGCAGAACTTTGTAATTGTCCTATCCAAGAAAATTATCTGGCCAGAACTGTTTCTCTCTCGTACTCATCTTCGCCTCGATATAGTTTTCATTAGCTAAACTCACTAACACTAAAAAGATTCCAAATTTTGTTCCCAATAATTAAACTTGCAAAAATTTTGAGGGAATTTCAAAGTTTCCGAGAGATTATTCGAAACTTCACGGTGAGCTTTATGAGTTTGCATTAGTATGCATCTTAGAAGAACTTTTAATCTAGTTTATATTGTCGCCTAATTTCTAATCTAGTTATCCAATTATTTATGAAAACGTTTATTATGCAAACTCAATGCCTTTTCTTGATTTTTAAAATATATTTTTAGCGAAATAATATTATCTCATCACACACACACACACACACACACATACACACACATTACGCATCTAGGTTTCTTTCGGCTATATCATAACAATGTTATGCAATATAAAAGAGAATTATACGTGATACCGGTTTATCTTTGGAAATGTGTACGCTGTCGTATGACTAAATTGATAACGGGGCGAGTGGCACAGTTCTGCGTTACACCGGTGGGAAATGTAAACACGCGAGTTATTCTGTGTAAATCTAATCTAATTACGGCACATCCGGATGATACGCATACCATACGCGGTACGTACGTGTCGTACGTAGGTATCGTTAGCAATTTGAAATTTCCATACGAACTCGTTACGGGAATCTCGGATTCCGCCGCGGGGTCCGCAATCAGGCCGCAGAGCGGAAATTATTTTCTGTTTGGCTCAATTCCTCGCGAAGGCCGCATGATGAGGGTGCTAATTATGTGCGATCCTAAACTGCAACGTAATATCGATTTCGAGTCGGATATTGTTAACGAGAAGCTTAATTATTTTGCAGAAAATTTGCGAAACGATCGCACGCGTAGATCGTGTAATTTGCACTTCTCTCATTCGCGTTATGGTACATGATTTTATGTCGTCGTCGCCGTTCTTCGTCCTTGATTTTCAAAGATATCAGACCAGCAATTTGCTATTATATCCTTCATATTGTACTCGGTTGTACCGTGTTCTTTTCCAGTCGTAATTATCTTTATGATTTATATTTTTTTAGTCATTAACTGTTAGAGAGTACTTAAAGTTGATTACAGTAAAGATATATGTTTTGCTTTAAATTAAACTGATAAATTATTGCTATTTTAATATTTTTATTTTATTCTTGCTTATAAATATTTGTGGATTATTTAGTAATTGAAGAAAAAAAAAAAGAAGTTTACATCTTTTTGAGCTATTTGTAAATTATTAAATTATTGAGAAATAACGTCGGGCTTTAGATATGCGAGATACTATTTTTTTTTATTTTGTGAACGTTTAGCATCTCGCGTATGCCAGTTCTTCCAGTAAATTTTTCTATACACGCACGCTTAATGAATCACACCGACCATGCAATAGCGTGCACGTAACCACGCTTTTAGATTTATCGTCATCGATGCATCGCAGTCATCGTTGAATTAGAGTTTACGACGCTTCACCGCGACTACCTATCGCGATGTTTTATCAACGGATACTGCATACGGTATATTTTGTTTTGTCATGATTTCATCGTATATATCAGTCAACCTTCACGAGATGGCATATAGAACTAAACTACAGGATAATTCACACTTCCTGGTAATAAATATTAATAACAGATTATTTTAATGACGATTATTATTTTATTAGTTCGAATACTTTGAGTATCTTTTTAACAAGAATATCAAAGTAACTCTTGAATTAATTCTGATAATTGAAATTATGGATAAAATGAATTTTTACCGAGAGATCTTATTTCTCATACAATATTATCGTATACGTCTCGTTAAATATAATTATTTTAGGATTACGTTGAAAATTTACAATTAACATCATTAAGTCGGTCCTCTCTAGACTGTATCTTTAGCTGTACATAAATAGGTATATAATAATGCTGATACTAAAAGAAAACTTTAGAAGTAATCGCGAACGCTAATGGATCATTCGTCTACTCAATTAAGACTTTTACAATATAAAATAAATAAATGTGTGTTGCTTTTTATGCTTCTTAAAATATTCACAGCTTTTGGCAAAAGCATATTACATTTTATCGCAGGTTTTTAACCAGCTCGATAAAACGTTCGCTCGATAAGGTGCTCTTTCGAGCAAACATTTTTGATATCAAGGTTATTATTTTTTCTCGAGGATTTCTTGTTGCGACTAATTATTACCATCGTAATTAAGTGTTCACGTATAAGTCGCAATTCGACCATAAATGCATGCGATGGCAAACGTATTTATAATCAAACGTAGGGACCATTATATGTAATGTTATATAATTGTATTTAAAAATATCTGATTCTTTATGATGCAATAATATTAATTATTATGCGATTGTATAATTAGCGGAAATTAAAAAAATTGTTATGCGCGTGTTTATATAAAGCGCAAAATCTTACGTTCGAGTATAACTCATTCGTGTCAGGCACAGTTTCATCGATAATACTTACTACTTAATATTCATACGGTCGACATAATAATAAATCATCATTGCAGCTGTTGCCGGTGCACGCCTAAAAATGCATATTGAATGCACAGCTATTTATTTACATATTCATCTATCATACAGAGGAAAGTTCTACGTAAAATGGTATGTTTCGAAGCGTTTTCCTAGCGAAACACCGCATAAATTTCGCGATGTCGTGCGCGCATTACACGAAGTATCATTTACGTTATAGCGATGCGCATTGTTTATTCAAACGGAAACTGTAATCTAACGGTGCTGCGTTTCTATGTCCGCTTTTGCTCTCTTAAACTAATGACCGACCGGGAAAAATATGCCGTTAAGTATTCTCCTTCTTAACATCTATAAAATGTAATTATCTGCGAAATTAGGTCTTTCTGTTCATTGCCTGAGGCCGCGACTTACCAACGTTTTCATATATACTGACATTAACTTGTGCTACATTTCGGCGCATTCTATATATATTTCGCATTCTATAAATCGATATCTTGTATATCTGTACATTTCTACGACGCGTTTTTTCTCCTATATTTAAAATATTATCGACACATTTAATCATAGAGATTATCGAAAAATAGAAAAGTCGAGGTATTACATCTTCTGAAAATTTTCTTATTACATCTTGTAGATGAAAAGTCACTCTCAAAGATTTTATGTGTTGTTTTACTCAGACAAGACAGAAAGAAAAACAGTACGTACTTTCGAAAAATTACTTCGTCGTTTTTCTTTCATCTTGTCCTCCGTTTACACACGTTTCGAAAAAGGATATATGTTCAGGCACTTTATCTTTTGTAGTTTTACGCTCTACCATTCTATCGTTAAGAATTAGAATCATTCAATAAGGCAAGAGGAGAATAATGTTCTAAAATTTTTAGAATATTTTTGATATAACGTCCAATGTCTTTTTTTTCACTCTAAAAAAAGCTTATTTAAAACTATTTTCTCCTCTTTTTACATCTCTTTGATTAAAATTATTCCGTACTTTCGTGCGTCTTAATTCACACGCAGATGAAAATAGTTCCTTTCTAAAAATTGAAATTTCTTTCGCAACTTGTCTTCGATTCACAAATCTACATGGAAAATTTACTCAATCATCTATCTCTTCTTTCTTCTTCCATTTCCTCGATTAAAAATCAATCTCAGTTCCTTGCGCCATTCTCTCACAGATGCTTTCGCGAGACTTAATTTCAGCTGGCGACAGCCGATCGCCTACAGTCGACTGAGTCACCTTGTCGATTATGGAATTTTTCCTTGATATCCATGACTTGGCGTTTTATCCAAGGTCTCTGGAAATTTTCACGATTGGAGATCCACGATCGAAGTAGTTCCGGCGAACCCTTATTCGTTTCTTAAACGTAGCCGTCAGCTTCTAATTTTAGGGCGGCTTCGTAGGAAGGTAAACCCTGATCGTCCCTCGGGATATCCTCCCGTTTGTTAATCCTGTTGGCCTCCGACTCGGTGGGCAAGCTGCTTATCGGGGGTGAGATAATATTGCCCGGATCGTCAGACTCGTCCTTCTTGTCGGTCGGCGAGGGTAGTGCCCGAGGGTCGAAGATGAGGCTTTCGTAGGCCGGTGGCGGGCCTGAGGTCACAGAACACGGCGGAAGAGACACGGTCATTCCCTCATCCTGATGGGTCTGAGACGTTACCGATCTCTCGATGCACTGTTAGAGAGAAACGGAATTGTTAAAAATATAACAGTGAAACATTGGGATAAAAAATCCATATTAGGAACGAGAGACAAATATAAAAGTTCAAAATGAATAACCTGTCAACATTTAACAAGAAGTCTATTTTTTATTTCTGCATTAAACTGCATTAGAACTTTCTTGCTTTTGTCAAATATCAAACGTATACCTATTTTACTTTAAGTTCTAAAAGTGTACAATAGTTTAGCTGTATAGAAAAAATAGAATTAAGTATAAATACTTTTATGTTTACTTTTTATATCTGTCTTTTTCATATCTTAATTATGACAGATATACATCATTAAATCTTTGTACAAAATATTCTTTTTATTTATGTTTTATATCTTATTATATTTTATATCTTATTAATAATATTGCTCTTTATATATCTCGTTCTTTTTATATTTTTATATTACGTCATGTCTGTTCGAGACACGATACAATACGAGATTCTAGATCTGAAAGTGTGAAGTATGCACGTTGTCGCATTGCGGCGTACAATTCCAGCCGATGTTCTCGCGCTCGTTCCTTTATGTGTAACGCGAGGGCGTGGTTTCCGCGAGATATGCGAATTTTTATTTAATTGCGAGCGTAAATACAAAGGTGAGCGAGAGGTTGCGTAAAAGGTCGGCAGGTGGATATAAGCTATTCGCGGTGCGCACATTGCGTTGAGTAGGTGGTGTGATTTAAGAATTTTATGTAACATTATGCGGGATATCTTAAATTCTGCGAAAAATATTATTAGAAGAATTGTCGATAAATACTGGAAATTTGGGAGATATTGGGAAATTTGGGATAGTGAGATTTTATTATAGAGATTTTTAATATTGAAAATTAAAGACCTTCCTCGTGATTCAAATGTCATAAACGGGTAACAAATCATCTGTCTCTCTTAAATTTTAGCTTGAAAATTTATATAATTAAATTACAAATTTATTTTAATCATCAACGGATGTCATAAAATTTTTAAAAATTATGTTATTAAATAAGATTAAAACTTAACTGAAATTTTGCATATACACCTATCTTATTTTAATAATAGAAATTTTTAAAAATTTCATGACGTCAGTTGATGATTAAAATAATTTTAATTTTTTTAAATGTATACATATCTATAATATATTCAAAATAATTTTCTTATTCAACTTTAATGATTCCATTTAACAATGATTTTATACAGATTTTACAATATTTAGAAAGGTCAATTTATAGAAAATTAATAAGGATTTTATGATTATTTATGTAAGAAATTATTTGTCATGTTAAAAATAGAGCATTTAATGGAGATAATTCTCGCGATATCTAATGATTAGAATGATCTTTTGAGTGAAAATTTTTACTAACGTGTGTATCCATGGTGAAGACTTCCAGACTGTGAATGTCCGGTTCGGCTCTCCAGTACTGCGAGTATTCCTGCGGTCGATGCTTCCGGACGTTTTTGTGACAGCAATAGCATATGAGCACCACCATCATGATCACACCGCTGATCATGGCGCTAAAAGCGAACCAATATAGACGATGTTTAGACGGTGCTTTTTGTGCTAGGAGGTGCCCATGCGGTTGAGGAAAAAAGCGTGGCTGCTATAAAGATTGGGTGGAAAAGTGAACGTGCGATTTTCTCTCCGGAGGGAGCAGAAATTTTTAAACGCGATGAAATACAAAACAGTCACTTTTAACACCTGCTGCATTTTCGAACTTTTATGGCGATATAGCAAAAAATTGTACCTTGAAAAAAAGGTACACGTAATCTTAGATATATTTTGACAGGTATTAACTTGAAAGATAACGTCTTTCTTTGTGTTTACTCGAAGAATTTTACTGCACAGCTGGTAATATACAAAAACAAGTCTTATCATGCATGCGACATAACGCATTGTTAGTAATTGCAACAACCGTTTAATTAGTATTTATTCATCATAAATCTTCTTATCTTAAATTGCTAATAAAGCGACTTAAGATAAAAATTCATTACCCGCGGATTTAACAATGATGATTTGAAGTTTTCTATATACTTCTGTATCTGTAACATCTGCTGCAATAAAAATCTTCGACTTTTTAATTTAATCCTACTTTGCGACATTATTATCAAATTCCGTGAATATAATGTTTTATACATTTTTATCTTATTTATATATGAAATATAAATTTTACTATGATATTTGTTAAATTAAATATTTTTATGAAAATTATTCTTGTGAAGAGGAAAAATTTCAAATTTCAAAGGAGCAACGTTATCTTCCTTCAGAACTATCAAGTTTTTCCAATAAGCCGATTTTAACTTATAGGTTGAATCTCTCACGTTGTTCCGCGGAACAACCATTGAATTTTCAACCATCGGCTATCTAAGCAATTGAGTACTTTCGTCGTGTCTTGTACATGCAACGGTCCGTTTGACGTACGAACTACAATCTGTTGGAGGATTAAGGGAGCAAAGCATGTGCGCGAGGGATGACGATGCGTCTTCTCAAAGAGCTCAAGATTAGGTGTGTTTGCTGTGAGATATCTTCCGCCTATATTTTGTGAGCTGTGCTGTCGGAGCATCTGTCCAGCTGGCGCGATTGTTACTCACCCACCAAGAAGGATGTTAACATTGCCGTGCAGATCTGCGTCGAAGCGACCGCTTTTGCTGGTTGACGAGGAGCCGTTATACTCCGGTGAGGCGTTACTCGCATCCCCGTAAGCGTTGCTGCCGTTATGATAGCCGTGGGCCTTTTGCACCGCGGCCATCACCGCTATCTTCTGCATTATCTTGTTCTCGTCTTTCCACCCGTCGATGTCGATCTCAATCGCGTGTCTCTCTTGATTTAATAGGATTGGAATGCGACTAATTAACGTCGCTAAGATTAATTATTTTTACCTTTCTCCTCTTTAAAGTGGTAGTTATCTCTCAATCGCCTTGTTAATAGGCTCACCGATTGTATCTCGTAGATCGAGTTATTGATGATATAATAACGTGTCGTACGTGTTACTACCAATCACTCGTTATCACCCACGAAGATCGAGAGAATTTCAATCATCCGTGTTGCTCCGAGATCGTTGATTGTCTCGAAAAGGAATCTACCGTTTCCGGAAACGCCTTTTGTCGAAAAAATCTACCGGATACACACCTCTCTCCTCTCCCCCCGAGCACGATCGACTGTGCATTACGACCGGTTAGATCGCTCGGGGGGATCCTCGTAGCCGAATCGTAACTCAGATCTGGAAACATTATTTTTGAAATAATGAACAGGAAATAATGAACGAAATGAACAGGATATTCATTTTGAATTTTTGTATCGTTTCATGCTTATATCATAATTTTTTTATTTGTGATACATTGAAGAGATTCTTTAAACGAGTATTTGTCATTTGAATTGTTATATTTTATTTTCTCATTTAGATTCTCTAAATGAATATTCGAATCGTTATTCTATTTTCTTATGGTATAATTTAAATTTTAACATGTTTATTATTTATTATTACGAATATAATATTAATAACAAATATTGATTTGCTCTTAATATTTATTTTATATATATAAAACGAGTATATATATGTATATATAAATAAAAATGAAATTGGTCTTCTAATCCACTCTCTTAAAAAGAGAGAAAATCAATTTTGTACTTGGGGACATAAAATTTAGATTAATCCTCTTTGCACTCCGAAAAAAAAGTGTGGTTTATTGGTGTTGCGCTGTTGCACGGAGATATGTTCGTAGAGAGGTTTCGCAATAAGAAAGTGTACTTCATGACAGCGCATAACTCTTCTTACAATCTTGAAGATTAGACCATTTTTTACGAGTGTGTCTTGTATACATTGTCATTTGTCCATCTTAAGTGAATATACGCTGTTAAAATTGATAATGTCACATTATTAGAATTATTTTTAATTATTTTTATAGTTTAATATTTTATAGCATTCCAATCGTCCAATTGTTCCTATCTAATATGTTGTTAATTTAGCTACAACTAAAACAATGGAATTAAACAATTTAACTCAAGAAAGTTCATTAAATTTAACTTAATTTTTATTTATTCTTTACATACGTTCATATGAACTAAGTTTTACAGGAATGAATTGATTTACATTTTGATACACATGAAAATAAAAAATAACAAAATGTTATTTAATTCCAGGGATTATTATTGTTCCTTTAATATTTAACAATATGGAGAGAACAAAAGCTTACGTGCATTTTTCTTTTTATAATACTATTACAATTGAACGTGACAGAAGCAGGTACTGATATTTAATTAGCAGAAAAAAAGCAGTAAATTTAAATTCGACTCGAGGCGACGCCGATCGACCGCAACTATATTGTTGACTCGTATTGTTGTCTGTCTAGCGGTGCGTTTCAACCGTTAAACGGAGACACTTTCGCATTGCGCTTCCGTTACCGCTGATAAAATCCCGCAGATCGCACAGCGTCGCCGTCGACAGCGTGATTTCGTGCGAGACGCCTTTTTACGAAGTCGAGTCGCGCTCACGTCGCGACGCGGTTCGCGCGGAATTCCAACGCTCCAAATTGAATTTTCTCATTGTACAATACTCACGTAGAGCCGGGGCTCCCGTCCGAACGACTGCTCGGCTTCACGGATACCCGTCGGCGGGTTTGCTCGCGCGTGAGACGCGCGTGTCATTGTTACTCCAGCAGGTCGACCGATAGCCGTCAGAACTTGTTTCGTGCTGCTGCCTGATCGCGCGATCTGCAAACAAACGATATCTAATTGTGAATTTTTTTTTTTATTCCACGATCAGCGTTGCGTTTCCTGCAGGAATCTACAATGTATCTTTTGATATATCTAGGATACTGCGCATATTTTCGAAAATCAAATATCGAAATGATTTATCTTTGTTTACTTTGTGACATTTATGGATTGAGAAAATTTATTACAATTTGTCTGGTTCCATTGAGGATGTAAAGCCTAATATAAGTCGCTTCGTACTTTTAGTTGCTAATTGAGTTATCAACTTTAACACGATCTATCATTTTCTCAGCGGGAACATTAAGTGTTTACTTATAGGATTTTCAATTCGTTGAATAAACTAACGTAAATTTGAGGGAACGCTAGCACATGCGAAATTGTTCTTGATGGAAATATGTTTCGAAATTGGTAAAATAACATAAATAATACCGATACGACTTCCTGCCGGTACTGTTTATATTTGCTTATTTCACAGCGATGACTGAAAAAGTAAATATTGCAGGAATATTCCAAGGAGAATATTCCTGGTAAATCCCTTTCCACTCTCGAGGCAGCGATCGATATCAATTTTGAACCGCCCAGTACGATAGTTAATTTCAAGGATAATCTACTCTGTGTTAATTTATTAGACCGCGGCTAAGAGTCGATATTTTTTGTGAGCATGCGCACGCAATGGTCGACGAGAAGAAAGTTTTAAATCTTATCCAAGATCCTCATAGAAAGAAATTCTTCGAGTTTTAAAATTGTTATTCTATAATTGTTTTATGTTACAACTTAAATATTAACATTTTTAATATTATTTTAAATATTAGTATTTTAATTTTTTTATGCATTATCATGGATGTAATATTGGTAACAAGTTCTCGAGTTGTTCGCTTCGAAGCTTGCGGCTGAATATCGATTTGCCAACATTGTAACGTGAACTTTAAAACTGCTGATTCCTTGCGTCTACCGCTGTAAAGCGTGAAACCGCTGTAAAAGTCGATAAACGCGTTGATCCTGTTTTTTTTCCTTCGGACACAACGAGCGAACTTTCCGCGTTTTTTTTCTTATGTGTTTGAGGGATGCAAAACTGCATGAGGGTGGCTGGAAAACTTGTAACCGTTTTCCCGTCCCGTGTTATTCTGATTCTTTTTTTTTTATTTTTTTGTTCCTAACGGTATCCGCGTTTTTGCTTAGCGCGTTAATGAAGTTGCCACTGAACGTGGTAATGCACGAAGTAAACTTGCATGAAAAGATTTACCGTCTCGCCAGTAACAAAGTTCTCTCTTAACAAAGTTCAATTGTGATTTTGTGCACTGGATTAACTTTTACTAAGAATGTTACATAAAGATCATAAGTCGCTTATTCAATCTTTTATTAAAGTAGTTTGCCAGAGATTACTTACGTTATACTATTACTTACGTCGCACTATTTTTTGTTTGAGCTAGTTTGGAATTAATGTAAATGTTTGAAATATTTCGTGCTACAAAATAAATATACATATATAGGTATATAATAACGCTAAATAAAACGAAATTGAACTTTATACGTTCTTGTTAATTTTGATTATACAATTGATATAATAATTATTTAACTTTATATTAAATAAATTATAATATATCAGATGTGCATATCATAATGTAGTAGATTAATACTTTGAATGAAAATAATTTTGAATTCTAATGCATTGAAAAAGAAATTTAAAAAATTACAACGAACATTTAAAATTTATCATCTTTATCTAATATTAATTAAAAATTTTTTTGTTTAATCAGGTTATTAAGTTATTAAGCTAAATTATTAAGGTTATTAAGTTATTAATTGCGTAAAAAATTGAAATCAATTTATTAGAGAGAAAATATAAAACCCAATATTCGCTTCGACGTAGTTCGTTTTAGTCCATAATGAGTGCCTATACTGTTTCACGATGACATCGTGCGTCCCTTCATATGACAGATTAATTGTTAACGATTATTAAACTTATCCTTTAGCCGTTGCAGGGTACGAATGAGCGATATAACTTGCAGAATCATTTGTAACTGGCGTTAAATTTAAGCAATTTTTGACCACGTTTAAATTGACACTGAAAATGTATATGAAACAGCATGAATATGTATATTCAAGAAATTGGATTGCTGTTCGAAAACTTTGTCTTCCGAGACTACAATAGGAACGTATGTTCCTTGTTGCAGATTCGCGCAAATGAAGGATGTTAGATGAGGAAGTTTGCGGGACTGCCTGAATTGCAGGTAAGTGTATAACATAAAGTCATATGAATAATTTCTTGAGCAGGATGTGTATTATTTAATTGCCTTATGAGATTTTATTTCTGTATGTATACATTAATTCGTAATACAAAAATTTAATGAATGTAAAATGTATTTTATTAACGGATTTTATTTTTATTTTATTATGAATAGTTCACAAATAAATTATACGACAGCATATTTTTAAATTATTTTGATAATTTTCTTAGCAATTTGTTAAATTTGTTAAAAAGCTATTTAATGATATATATTAAAGTTTATAATTTTTAATCATATTAAAATCTCTGTTTTATAAAATCATGATGACAGTTACTTATTGTCACATTAATTTTCGATATTCACTTAATCGGCTAGAAAATTTCCATTTGACCATGCTATTTTTACCCGAAGCGAAACTAATTGATGTCTTATTAAAAGAGTATTCAATTACGTTTAATACCAGTCTCACATTGTCCTACGTATCGACCTAATCGAGTATTATGACAACCTATCTTCTGCCTCATTCGGATCTAGAGTTATTCAGCTACACATTTAATCTAATCAACCACCTGCTCATGATTATCTCAGGAGGTCACAATGTCACGCTATATATCACCCGATGTTAATTTTATTTAAGTTTAATCATCTGTGTAGCATCTCAAAATAACGTTACAATCACATGATCGTTTTTTTAACAGATTTTTAATTTGAAATATTACACATACACACACACACACACACACACACACAAACACATAATAAGAGTTTATTTCAAAGATTCTTTTTGAAAAGAAAATCTTCGATACTTAATTGTAATTGATATTTAATTATTTAATAAAACCGTTTGATGTTCAATTGTTCACAGCACAATCATTATTGTTGAATTGGCATCATAAATGTTTTATCTGTACAGAGATTAAGTTGATGTTGAGCTTAAATTGAACGCTGTAGAAATTATTTATATCTCCAATATAAGAAGTTCTTCAATTTTCTTCGCTTTCTAATTCATGAAGTGTCAATGTTATACATACGAAGTACGTTTCAATCGAGCTTGTTCGCTAATCGACGACCTTGACTTACATCAGCTATGCTGAACTGGGCAATGTAGGAGCGTGATATTCTCACGGTACAGTTATGCCGTGTTTTGTCATTGTGACATGCATACATCTGCCGATTAAATCTTTCAAAGGCATTATAATTACTCAAGGTCGTCGAAATTTCTTGATATTGAGCGTAATGTTTCGATGATCTGCGTACCGAATCAGTCGTGACGATAGAATTTTTAAGCTTTTAATTCTCTTTTCATTCTTTGTTGAATGTTATTCTTCTCTTGAAAAACGTTTTATTCAAGTAATTTTATATTAATATATAAATATATATATAAATAAATATATTAATAAATATAATATATAATAAATATAAGGAAAGATAGTAATTATTGCTAAAAGATCATTGCATGCATGGAAAGAACGATTTTACGAAATATCTAAAAATTTAGTTAGACGTAGATCTGAGAATAATTTTGTTAGATCGTTCAAATAATTATGTAGGAATTTCATGAGTAATGTTGCAAAGAGCATTTTGACATTTAACAACCGGTAAGCGTTCTACATAATTATTTGGATGGTCTAAATTTTAAAAGTATTCAGCTAAGTGTTTGCACTTCAAAACTGTTTTTCTGTGTATATATATATATATTATATATGTCACCGTATTACATACCATTAGCATATGGTAAATAGAATTTTAGACGTTGTTGCCTTCCGAGACATGCCGAGGCATCTGCCGAGTATTCGTATTAATCGTGGAGCACTCGTAACGCATCCGTGCTTCTGATCCACTTCTTCTCAGGTCAAGTCGCTTGCTCCAATAATGCATTCGCTTGTTGCATTCGCAGACAGATTCTTGACAATCTTCAGAACTCATCGTTAACGTTATTTGAATCTACGACTCGTCGTCTCCGATTTTCCCCGATATATTAGAAAGACCACAAGAAAGATGCACAAATTTGTTATTAATCATGTATTGACTAGATATCAATCATTTTATATTTATATATATATATTCATAGGACGAATTTTAAAGGGCATTTAAATCTCACGATTAAATAGAGAACGGTGTTCTTAATTATTCGCGATTTTTATCAATAATTCACTTTTTTTTTTTGGAGGGATAACGTTAATGATACCAACCAGAGTCTTCTCTGTCGAAGCTCGTTATATCTCACGGGCTGTTTTATTCCTTGATGATGACCCAGCGACATTTAATGTTAGACGATTTAAAGTCGCAACTGCACAAGTCTTTACTTTTGTAACTTTTCCGAAGGCCATCTTCGCTCTCGAATTATTCACCGGAATGCTTCTATACGCCGACAACAACGCGGATTCGTGCACGGTATCTGTGGTATAAGCTGCTCTCTCGGCGATTACGTCTGTCTCTGATTCCACCGAATTATCATCCGCGATACCCTCGTGTTATCGTGACTGTTATTGCTCGCGCGCGCGACGATTTGCTCGTTTTACTCGCGAGCATGTCGCGACAGCGGCGTCGCGACGTGACAGTTGTCGCCGACGCCCTGTCGCATACTTTTACAACACCCCGTACTTGGGATCGATGTCGGTGGCTAAAACATCTAGAACACGCCGGGTATTACGGGCATTACGTACGTAATACTGACGTTCCGCGTCACCACCTAAACTTTCCTTTACATTATAGTTGTATTATACGACGCGATAATCTAGAGAAAGAAATTATAGCCGTATTTGTTAATTAAAATTAAATTTTTTCTCCCGCATGACGGATATCGTTTGACGTTAATATCAGAATAAATTCAATCTTCAATTATTTTAATCAAATCCACTTATTTTTAAACTTTGCTAGACTTTTTTAGTTTAACTGATAAATTGAAAGTGATAAATGAATAAATTAGAAAAATGAAAATGAAAATAAAAATAAATTTATTAATTGACCTTAAAAAGTGAAAATTTTAAAAGAATTTGATTTGGCAAAATTGAATAAATTACAATGAAATTACAATGAAATGAAGGGTTGTGTAAATGTTTCGTACAATATAGGCTATTTAATTAAATAGCACGCTAATTAACGTTATGTTGGGGAGCGTTTCAACGGTGTAAATGGCACAATGGTAAAGAGTTTTGTTTAAAGATTAGATTTGCAGAAAGATTAATAGAATTGCGCTTCCCTCGAAATGGAGTTTAATAAATTTCTTAAAAGCTCACGAAAAGTTTCACAGGAAGGAAGGGCGCTCGGTGCAGAAGAGGTCAAGCAAGTCTGTCTTCGCGCAGCTATTGGTCTTGCCCGAAGAAGTTCGAGCTCTCGGGAATTGTCTTTCCGACTTAAGAACTCCGTTAATTCTCTCGATTTTATGGCAATTAGAACTCGTTGAACTCGAACGGTTGGAAAAACGTTTCTTTTTTTTTTTTTTTAAGCACTTTCCACATACATCTATTTACCTATAAGACATCAAAAGTTCCTGATCTAGATCCAGGGATTCTTGCTTATCCGAAAAGTATCTCCCGGTAGATTCGAAGTTCGACAGCCCAAGTTTTCATTACCCTGGGGCAATGTGGGGGCTGCAAATAACTGCGGGAAACCGCGTGTTTGCGCTGTCTGCAGTTTGCTAATTGGAGTTGTCATATTGCTGGTGCTCCAATTAGTTCCCGTCATCGTTGTAAGTACGTAACGAAAATTACGCACGCCTAGTTAACTCGTATAAATTTTGACCTCGGTATCATGCCGGCGCAAATTTAACTGGCGAAATCAATGGCGAATAATTTCGATACATTTACCGGGGAATGCAGTGAAATCGCGCTTACCTTGAATGCACACGATCAAATTCGACCAGGCTTAATGGTATCTCTCCATTCTCGGCATGAAAAATTTAAAAGTCTTACGGGTCTCTCGATTTCCACGCGCGAGCATGAAATCCATCGTGCGTACGCTGTTCTCAATATATACAATAATATATATTTGAGGCGTAGAGCTCGTCCGACTATAATTGCCTCGTCGCTTTTAATTAACGTTTTTAATTAAACCGATTAGTCGCGAGAGATGGAGATGGATCAGATTACTTGAATTAATTCAGCACAAGCATTTTCTGAGTTATATGTAAGTCTTTGTTATCGTGGTACGTCGCACTTATTATTGAAATTTCTTTGTTGATACTCGATGTTGATACTCTCATTCATTAAAATTGATTTATTAAATACAAACTAAACTCATAATTTGAAAACTATAATATAAATCAATTAATTCATAAATTCAACAAAGTTTTCAATTTTCCAAATATAAATAAAATTATTGTTGTTCTTATATATATATATATTGTATGAAAATATTATTAAAATGTTTTTCACTTCAAAATTAGATTACCGTTTAATTTGACCTTAAATCGGTTTATAAAATAGGCAAAATTATCTTGGAATTTCAAGAATAATTTACGATATAAATAAAATTATCACATTGCGATGCACTATAAAAACGGTGCTAAATAAACATTTTACATTTTTTCCACTTAACGTCGCACATGATCAAACATTTATCTCGTAATTAGTTGGCATCGGATATTCTCAAATCTCATGAATTCATGAATCTGAAATTTTGAATAGAAATTATCGCGCTTTGAGAGAAATTAACTCGTTAGCGGTCTGACATCGAGCATATTCTGCGTGATTGCGCGTGTATCGACTAAAGGACGCACCGAAGGCACGTGACATATGTATACGCCGTATATGGCCTACGTGTTCTATATATAGAACCGTCCTAGGTGCCTTCGTCGATCGTATGTGCCTGGGTGGGTTTGCCACGTAAAACTACGTCGGCCTTTTTTCCCCCATTTCTCGTATCGAACGCTCTCAGCTCGCGACTCGCGAGCCCGGCCAAAGTCGATCGCATCACAGGATAATAATGTATTCTTCGGGAACAAAAGCTCTTGAGATCCGAGGAAGCGGAAAGAACTCTAAATGTTATTGCGGCTATAGCGGTCGACAAATTTGAGGACCTGAGATAAATGTTGATCAGAGATTGGAAAGCGCAACGCGAAGGTCAAGCGGCAAGTTGAAATGCAACGAACGCCATTGTTGGATTATTATACGCCGCTCTGTGAATGAATAGAAAGAAACGATTTTGCTGAAGTGTGTCAAAATTTAGCAAGATTTGAAAATAATTCTGTTAGACTATCAGAATAATTATGTGGAACGCTCAAGCATATTGAGCAAAAGATTTAACATTCTGGCAACCAGCTTGAGTGTCCTACATAAATAATTACTTTTTGATGGTCTAAGATCCAATTCCATGAATGTAAGAGTAACTTTAATCTCGGTTCAATCCTACTCTCTTTTTTTAATTTTATGAATTAGAAAAATTAAGAATGGAAATTAAAAAAAAAGATAAACAGTAAAATCGAGATTAAAGTTAATCTTACATTAGTGGGACCTAACAAAATTATTTTTTATCTGTATCTAGTTGAACTTTTAAATATTTTACTTTAGCGAAATTACTTTTTTTCACGTGCATATGATGGAAGGATATTTTCGTGGATCGAAAATACGTCAGCGCGAAAGCTGTTTTTGTAATCGAGTTTTACTCGATTACTAAAAGCAGCTTTTGCGCTTAAGAGAGAAACAAGATCCGTTTTTCCCGTTTTTCAAGATTTAATTTAGGAAAAAAATCTCTCTCGCGTGCGAATTTAAATCGTCTGAATAATTTTCATTTATTTCTTTTCTGTGGAAAGATATTTTTGTTTTATGATTTTTCTATAAAGCTTGTAAAAAGATAACGAAATAGATTTACAAAGAAAATTAGAATATCATAAAAAGTTGTTTAATAATATTTAATGAAAGTGTTAATGAGACGTTTTTGCTCGTGGAACGTTATGAATGTTGCGGAAAGAATGTTTTATTTTGAGTTATTGGAAAAAGAGCACTAAAAATATCATACATTTCTCCTAAATTAATTTAGTATCGCTGTATGTGTGCTTTACAAGTTTTCCATTAAACTGATGAGAGTGACGCTTAATTGATTTCAGAAACTGACATATATCGCCAATTATTATCTTATCTTGTCATTATTCAGCAACTGAAAAGTGACATTTGGATTTTCCATTCATTTTATATCCATTTCACTGCTAATGTGAATGATTTTAAATTAATGACTTTCTGTTTTTTTATTTATTCATATCTGGACACTATTATTCGCTCTGCGCATAATGGACATTAGGAACATTAGGAACAGGAATAAATATTAAATATTAGAGGAATAAAACAATTAGAAGTAAAGATTAAACATAATACCCAATGGATACAAATAAGACGAGACATATCAAATGTCATGACTTATTTGCATCCACTTTACGTTTAATCTTTATTTTATGTTAAATCTCTCTCTCTCTCTCTCTCTTTATTCCTGTTTCTAATATTTCTTTGTTCGTAGGACTCAACCTTTCTGTAATATTCCGCAATGTATTTTACTCTTGACTCGCATACTAAAGTATATATAGTTATAATATTATTAACGATAACAGTCGACACCAAATGATACTAGTCTTCCGATTATTGTATCTCTGGATAGATGAAATCAGCCCTACCCATTTTTATTGCTAACGATGTTTCGCAGTAAAGTCGCTGATATATGTTACCGCAGAGCGAAGTAACGGTGCCAGTTATGTTTTTGCGTTCGCCGTCACGACATCGAACGTCATCACCTGACGAAATTTTATAGCGCAAAAATTAATACCGTCGTCGTGACCAGGAATGTAGCGACGTTTATTAATGTCGGCATGGAGGATCCTTGAAGCTCGATGACTTGCCGCGAAACGTGCGGCAGCATATTATTTTGTAATCTAACTATCGCGATTGTTGGTGACCGGTGTATGTTGCATGAGGAAATAATTTAAGATCCTCGTGGTGGAAGCGGAGACACGGGACGTCGTGCGTGTGGGCGATCTGGGTGATCATTGCTGTGCGATGTTCATGGTAGCAACTGGATACTTAATAATTGTTTATCTGACATGGCGAGGAGGAGAGCGAGGTGTGTATATTTCATGAGTCGCTTTTATCCGTTCGTGATTAACATCAGAACCGGCGACGGTGCCATTTTAATTTCTCTGCTATCATTTTAATTTCATTATTATTATTATTATTACTTTATATTAAATATACAGTACGGAATATTGAAAATAACTGAATATGATACATAATTTTAATAATAAAAATTCTAACAAAATTTCTAATATAATAATATAATAAATATAATAATATAATAAAATATGATAATATAATAATATAAATAATGTAATAACAGAAACTTTTATTAACCAAAAGAACAGAAATTATCAAATTAACAGCTCGACACAATTCTAGCAAGATATCGTCAGCTATTTTAGTGTTACTTCAAGAGTAGAGCCACTCGCGAACTTTCGCAAGAATCATTAACGGGAACGATCGAACATCAGTTGTTGCTATTGATCGCCGTTGGCGATCTCGTTAGCTCGTGTATAGATTAAAGTGGAACGCGCGTTCGAGAAGTTGTTTACATTTGATTGAAGCGTAATTAAATGAAACAAGTAGTGATGTACGACGTCCGCACTCCGAATATTAATAGCGGTGCTTCAAGCGTGCAAAATGTGACCTTTGCAGCTTTTACGTTCAGGGTATTCAGAGTGACAGTAAAACGCGGCCATTTGATATTATCTGAATATTATCGAATTTCATTATCTGATCGCATCGCCTAATTCAAAGTTTATTTTAAAACTAGATATCTTCACTCACCTAAATCATCCTATTAATCCTAATTGCGCGAAATCCTATCTCCTATTTAATATTCCATGTACTTTTGTTCTCAGCTTAATGCTCATATTTTTCAACAAACGAAATTACTGTTAAATAAATTAAATAATTGATATTTTAATTTGATGAACGAACCGGAAGCGAGACTAACGCAAAACATAACAATTTAATATACAATATTATATCGTATATTACATGCTTTATTAATTTATTTATTCGCCAATGAAACCGACGATGTTAATAAAAGAGCGCGATGTAAAATCGTTTGAAGTCATTTTCAGATAATCGGTTCGAAATTGCGTGTCTCGGAATTGAAATAAATTTTTCCGAGTTTTTTCGACAGATAAATTCCCGCAAATGTCAGTTACACCGCGCCCTTCAATTTCATTTGATACCTTGTTGATACCGTGACAGGTGTCAATTTGCCAAGTGAGAGACCGACCTTTTTCTCAGTGTACAACAACGGGGTTTAGCTGACCCGGTCGATCGCGCACTCGCCCGCCGAACACCTGCGATACCGTTTCTCCTGGCGATCGATGACAATCCTGACCGGTGTCGGCCTGCCCGTCCATCCGTTCGTTCGTTCGTTCGGCCTTTCTCCCGTTCAAAGAGCACCGCGACGACGGCGACGGTGGACGACGTCGTGCACGGGGAAACTGCACGTCGACGACGGTCCCGCTCTTCGCGTCGGGCGAATCTCCCCGGTCCGTCCTTAGTACCGTTTCGCCGAAGACTATCGGCGGCGATGGTCATGGCACGCGCGTTGCTTGGCTACGCCACGCGATTCGCGGCGAGGCACGGCATTTAGGTATAGTTCACGTGTGCTGGAGGTACGAGTAGCAACGACGCCGTCGCCGCCGCCGCCGCCGCCGCCACCGCCGCCGCCGCCGTCGCTCCCACCATCCTCGTCGACTTCGTCGTCCCTGTCGCGTCATGCTCCCTCGATCTACCCTCGCTCGATTCATAACCCACTCTCACTGCCGCCTCTCTTTCGCCACTATCCTCGCAGAAAGAGAAAGAGAGATAAGAAGAAGGCCTTACACCATCTTTCTATCGGCTAAGCGGTAATGTTAAACCACCCGCTCGCCTAATCGCGCGAGGGTGAATTTCGGTCAACTGGCTGCGCGCAACGTGGTTCGATGTGGCGTGGTGTGGTGTCTGATCGCCAGTCTCTCGCTGCGGCCCGATGTCGCCACATAGGTATCACGATGGTATAGTATTTCATCTGAGCAAAGTGTCGTGTTGAGGTTCGATCGGATCTCTGCGAAATTAGCTTCTCGATGTGGAAATTGATGGATATCCGTATGTGCGTCGTTTAAGTTCTTTGCGTCGTCGATCAAACTCTGTTTACGGAAAGCAAAGTCTGTAAGATGAAAAAAAAATCAAATTGCAAAAAATTAAAATTGCGTCTTTGTTAAGTCTTTGCAGTTCTTATGTCGTTTGAACTGTAGTTAAATTTACAATAAATATTATAGTAAATAATGGAATTAAATCTTGTTTGTAATTTAGCAAAATGTAAAATTAACTGTCATATGCAATTTTTTTATTGAAATGTGGAATTAAATATTATTTGAATTATTTTATGAACTATGATTATTAATATAATTTTTATTGGTTGGCTAATATTTTAAATGAAGACAAAACTTTTATGGTATATTTTATCTTTTTAAATACACCGAAGTTAATGTCTATCTTTCAAAACAGATTAAAAATTTTTTGATCTATTTTGAAAATTTACTTAATATTTTAACACATACTGTTTTCAGTTCTCATGTTGTTTAATGTTTAATTGTTTTTTATATTAAATTATTTAGTGCGATAAATGCTAATATTGTATTTTAATTTAAGTGTATAATATGATATGTGGCAAAACTTTATTTCTTTTTTTATGTATGAATTATTTGATCCAATCTCGATCGAGAATTCTCATTTGATATCGAATAATCTGCCACTACCTGCAATCGATTTTTTCGGGTTGTGTACTGTTCTATTTCGCTTAGCCGCCTTGGCTTCGTGCATGAATGTCATTAGAGCCGCCTGAATGCAAAACACGTCGAATATGCACGAGGAATGAAAAATAACAGCGCACGAAAACGTTGTGGTCGGTGTTGTTTTTCCCACAACTGCCATAACTCGACGTTAGGGTCTTGATTACAGTGGAATAAATTAGCATAGGATATTATGATTCATTTGCGAGGCGGCGGGATCGAAACTCAAAGTACCTATTCTCGGAGTATAATCCGAGAGGTGCCAAGTGTTGTTTGTGTAGTAATCAGAACGCACGTTCCGTCTAGACTGTACATTTCGAGAGGCGAACGAGCTAAGCTTAGACCTCGCCTAGGCGTCCAAAGTGTATTTCTGTATAATTCGACAGGTGGCCCTTAAACTCACTGCGATAAGTAGCGACACTTGATGACGTTCGTTCCTTTTTACGACGTGACGAGAGTCTAAAAAAACATTGTCCTCAATTGGAAGGTTTTTTATTTTTGAAATATTGATGATATTGTTTTTGAAATAACGCGTGTTTTTCTGTATATAAGGAGAGATAACGAACGATTGTTTTATCAATAATAATTTTAGTGTACGAGATTTTATGTAAAAGATTTTGTGATATAAAGACTGTTTTTAGAACAGTCTTCGACCCTAAGCCTAAATCTGCCATTAAAATATTTCCATCAGACCCGATTTTTGAGATATAAGAAAAGATTTTTTTGTTTAATATATAGTGAAATTTTATTAAAATTACAAAATAAAGTAGAATTGCTGAGTTTAATTTTTGTTTTTATTTGGATCTGATAACGTTCTCAATATTATCAAATCCTATTGGAAACATTTTCATTCTTTATCATTTGTCGCCTCAAAATTGTTCGAAAGGAAATGCTGAAATCTTAAAAAATTGACATGTTGTATATCTTAAAAATAACATTTTATTTCAAAATTCGATCTGATGGAATTTTTCTGGCTGTAGATTCGAATTCAGTGCTCTAAAAAAGTTAAAAAAAAAGTTGTTTTTTTTCTTGCATTACAAATTATACAAATAAAACATTTAAAATTGCTTATTTATTAAATGACATATATTTAATAATTGTTTAATAATTTATACAAACAATAATTTATTATTAATTATTTCATTATATTATTACGTAATTAATGTGAAATTTTCTAATGTTGCTTATAAACAACAATTAATCCCTACGATATATTTACAATTTAATTCGATCTATCGCCGGAAATCTTACGAGATATTTCACGTCCACGCGAATTTTCCTCGCTGTATGTATTTACATTGGCGATAAATCGAACTACGTCTGTCGGATGCATCTCGACAGATCAGATCGCGAGGGATGAAGATTTGCTCGGTTTTCTGATGGAAATGTTACGTAATATCGTATAGACGACGCCTGGCAAAGGTCCATAAATCCTCGTGGGATCATAAAGCGGAAGCGATGCTTTTATGCGCGTGCATTTACGTTCGAAAACACTTTCGCCGTAGTTTCTCCTCATTTTCTGTCGGTCCGATGAGAAGAAGCGGGACAGAGGAACAACGTGTTTCCCTTGTTCCAGGAGAATCGCCGGAAGTACGCGGGAAACGCGTTTCCTTTCGGTCGCTGTCTAATCTCGAGATATATATGTGCCGTGTCTTTATACAGACGTGCTTTCCACGTAAATCACGTTCTTATCTCTTGTGTGTCATCATCTGGGAATGCTCGTGCATCTGGGTAAAAACGCGCTATCTATATTCTTGTTATGCGTTTAATGGTAAATGCGACCATTTTATTTCCTTGTCACAATCACAGTAGGAAGTGTGAAAAGATAAAACGTAAAAGAGACAATCTCTGAATGGAAGTAAGAACGCGTGCCTGTGATTTAAATTTAACTTTTAAGTAGCTAAATGGGATGACTACAATATCTCAGAAATATTAATTTTCTCTAAAATCTTGTAAAAACTGGAAAAGAGGAAAATGAAAAGGAAAATGATGTTCCAGAAGAATTCTTTCAGTATTTTTACACATTCTTCTATTTTCTAACTAATATAAATTTAATTGTAACAATAAATATTAAAAAATATAAACTATATATATATTAGTAAAGTATAAACTATAAATATTATAATAGTAAAAAATATAACTATAAAATTGAAGTTGTTTTTAAGTTTTCTAAATACCCTATCTATCATTGCGTATCATCTTTAAATCTGTCGAACTTTTAACTAGTCAAACTTTGTCGAAACGAGAAATGATTGCATTTGATACTAAAAATAAAGGTAACGAATCCCGCATTTATTGCTAATCTTGTTCGCTGGTTTATTGAAATTTGAAATGGTATCGATAAACGATCTGTAGACACGAGGAACATTGTTACCGTTGTCCTGGTT
>NW_011626988.1:613873-644896 GCF_000204515.1 Acromyrmex echinatior
TTGTTTCGGTTTATTTGCAGACTCGTCAGAATGGTGGGTAGCATGCCCAGCGGATGGATGAGGAGGATCCTCCTCTTCCTCGTCCTGATGACCGGTGTCCTGCTGATCGCCATGTACACTCATGCTCCGCCACTCGCATCGTTGCAACCGTTTGCGACGCGACGGTAAGTTTTTTTTATTGCAATCACTTACTTTTCAAGCAGACAATTTGACAAGTAAAACACAATAATATCTTTTGAATATTCTGTTGAATAAGACAAACTGGAAATCGTAATTGTTGTGTAAATGTATAGAAATTATGCATTCCACGGATTATCTGCGTGTTCAAATTTATTCTTAGAATCACTCAGGCCCATTTTTACAATATATGGTTACCTAAAGATTAAAGGTTATCAACAGATTCATCAATGAAATTCATTCATGAATTTCTTGGTTATCTTTAATCTTTAGGTAACCATTGTAAAATCGGATTTTAGAATGCTAACGTTAATATGTTCCTCCTTTAGTCTGCATCCATATTCAAAGATTTGATGTGAATCTATATTTATTTTGATAATGGATGTAGGATCTTTGAATGTGAACGCAGACTCGGCTTGATAGTCTGGACGCATTCTAAGAATGGAAAGATTTGTACACTGAGATAACCCGCGGAACGCATAATTTTTGTATAGAAAGTGCCTGTGGAAACTATAAAACAGGAGTTGTTAAATATGTTGAAAAAAGCCAGCAGTCTCTTTGAACTCCGTTCTATTTTATGTTTCACTCTGATTTTAATTCACACAATTTTTTAAGAAGAAAAATATCTCTGAGTATTGTAAGACAAATCTTTGCGAAGCGCAAAATCGCTTTTTTCCTTTTAATTTCTATATATTTCTATATTTTCTGTTAACACACAGCCAGCGCAGGTTCGTTTGCCCGCGTTGTGTATTAATCCAGTGCCTCTTCTGATAATTTTCTTACACTGCATGATTTTTGTTTTTATTTTGAATTTATTTTGCACTCGCAACGCGATGAATCGTGCATCGAAGAAGACTAGAGGACTTGCAGCGTGGCTTGGTTAATTACCTGGTGGGTAATGAAACCACGATCGGACCTGGCGAACGGCTCTACGAGTATCTGGAAGAGCCTAGGTAACGGATAGCCCCCGACTGAGGGTGAAATCTTATGCTAGATCAAATGTCCTGCGTATGTTTTTCATACCTCCCATCCCCGCATTGATCTGATTCCTCTCTGTTCACGTGTGTCTGATTCAGGAAAAAGTATTTTTGAACAACTCTTTCTCTATTTTCACAGTGTTACAGCGTATCGAATGGCTATACAAAAATTCGCTTTGAACTGTTACAACAAAAAAAAATCAAATAAAAGCATAGTTTTATAGAAAAAAAGTTTGTCCTCTCTCTCGAGTTCTAAATTCTACAGAGAGATGAAACCATGTTTGTATTTCACAGAGCAATTCGAATCTTTAATTTTACAAGGCAGAAACCGGTGTAGCGATATCAATGAACATGTTAAGAATTTCATCCGCACGTGAAACTTTACAACGAGTATATGTGAAAGTAGTAGTATCAGAATCTCAAGTATTTATTTAATAGATCGTCTAGACTCGTTTTCGATGAGGCGAATTAATCGTGTTTGAGATAATGTCCTTTCACTTTATTTTTTTTTTCGGAACCAGTCACGTGCCGTCTGATACCAATCGGACATTGCTCTCTCAATTAAACAGTTACCCAGGCATGACGTTGCAACACGTCGACCGCCTCAGTGAACGAATTCCCTGAATGTTCTGAATTTCCACGTGAGAATTCCCGTATATTCCTCTCGGCTGGTGTACCTCTTGCAACGTCGCACCTTCTGATGCTCGTCCCGTTTAATCCACTCGCCCGAGCACGCCCGTTATACTAAACGCACGCCCGCGCCCGCTATTGTTACGCACTATTGTCTCTTGTATTGCGCGGATTGTACGGTTGCTGCATTTGTCCTGACCCGCTTCGCGCGAAATCCGACTTTCCCGACCTTCCATTCTGAGAACGAGACTCGTCTTTGCCTTTAGAGACGATCCAAACTCGATTGGGAGTTTGCGTGAGGATAAGAAAAGAATGTATTTATTTTTGAAAGAAACCTGGAAGAGAAATCTTTTTCACTTCTATCCATATAACAATCTTCGATTTCTATAACGCGAGATACAACTAATCCTCCAATTAGTTTCCTGCGAACCGATGTAAATAGTCGTTGTTTCACTCGCGAATTTCCCTCTCGAATTTTATCGGAGCACTCCTTTTTCAGCGATTTCTATTGAGGCATTCGTACATTTCACCGTTCTTCTACTTTGAGCAGAATGTTATTCCGTTCCATGATTAGCCAGCTATTTTCTTGGGTGCTTCTGTTCGTTCGGCAAATATCGCTTCTCTCTTCTTTCCTTGCTTTTCTAATTCGAACGATGCCAATGATATTGCTTTTTACGCTTTCATTTCTCTTGCCGTTGTAATGAGTACCTCTTCATTTGTCGGAGGTATGACATTATTAGCTTGACCGAGATAGAGAATGAGTTGCGGAAAGTAGATCTTATCTTTTTCTTCTACTAAAATGGGTGAACTGTCATGGTTCTTGATTTATGAAATTGTTTGCTTCTGTATTATTATTTGAGTTACGCGCTCTGATAAAATAATATTTATTTTAATTTGTTATTGAAGTTATTTAGTTAACAATTTTATTTAAATACCTGTCTTCTTATTATAAGATAAAAATATATCTATGTTTAATGTACATGAAATAATTTATAAAAAATGTATTTAACTTTTTTTGTATGCGATTTTTTTCTTAAGTTATGTATTTATTTCAATTATTTGACATTACTGAGCTGTTTTGTTAATTTTTTGTATAGTTCTATTTACTTCTACGCTCAGATGTTGCACAAATTGCTATTGACAAACATTGATTCAATTGTTAATACAATATTTAAAGAAAAGATTGCTAACCGCGACATATTAAATTTCTCAATCGTCATTTCGATCATATAAAATCGAATTCTAAAATAAAATTTATCGCATGTTATCTCCTTAAATGTACCTATCATTTTTAACATTTTCCACATTTTTTATTGCGAGACAGGTATTTGTTGCAAACTGGATTGCTAAAGAAAACATATGACTACTTGGTAATCTGTGGTGTGACAAACAAATGGATATGTACGTATTTGAAAATTTAACAAAGCAGAATTATTTCTTTCAAGGAAAAAGTTATCGAACTTTGATCTTAAAAAAATCGATATTTTTCAGTCATGCCACAAATTGCCAGATTAAAATATTCTGTACATTATCATTGCGGAAAATCCATTCCTATAATTGTGTAAGCGTAACTGAAATTGTAGTTGTAAAAATTGACTAATCACAATCGAATATTCTTCTCATATTTGATTGTGATTGGTCAATTCTTACAATCACTTATTACTACCCTTATGTAATTATAGAATAGGTTTAAAGGATCGCGATTATAGATCGAAGTACGAATTCAATTTTCACTCGATCGCAGGACATTTCAAAGTCCGTGGTCCTGGGCATGTGTGGCGAATCGATGCGAGAGACGAGCAGTGAGGTCCTCGAGGACATCCTTAGCGACCTGTACCGCGCATTGTGGAGGAAATAATCGTCTATTGTGGCCCAGACCGACCGAGAACGTCGTCCTCGGCGATGACAGTGTCATCCTGCATCTTCAGCAGATCGAGTTCGTCACCGTAAATACAAGCGATCAGGAGACGAAGGATCTGCTGGATCATGCGAAGGATATCTTCATCGGTGAGTGTTGAAGAGTGTTGAAGATCAGGAGAAGAGAATATTCACCTAACACATCAAAGATACTTTGCTCAACAACAGCTCCTTGTCATTAATCATTATAGAAAGCGCAAGGCAAAAACTTTATTAATTTTCTGAGATACTCTTAATTAGTAACGCTTGTCAACCTCTCGTATTAACAAATATGACAAAGCAAATATATATCATAAAATATATATCAGATACAAGATCACGTATTTTATGTAGTATCAAAGTTACGTAGTATGTATTAAAATTACAACTTCTACATATTATATTTATATGTTCCAGAATAGGGAATTACTGAATTTCGCATTTTGTAAATAATTATTCAGCATGTTTTGTGTAATTAAGGTCTTTATTCTATAACTCTTAATGACAATGTATCATTATATTATCGTTGCATAGATTTTGTACATGAAAAAAGTTGCAGCGCAATATAACGACATCGACACTGTTGTTAAAAAAATAAAGACCCAAGTTGATGGAATTGCTGCTTCCTTTTATGTAAAACATCTTTTTAATTGTAGGAAATATTAGGAGTTTGGTTAAGGTGTTGAACGCTAAAAGTCGATCCGGTATCGATTCGTTCATTGTGTACCTGAGCGCTGGCAATGCGCGGGGCACCACCTTGACTCTGGACACCGATGAGTCGTATAAGCTAGAGGTCACATCGAAGGGGAAGATTTTGGAGGCCAGGATCACGGGGAAGAGTTACTTCGGGGTGCGGCACGGTCTTGAAACCCTTAGCCAGTTGATCTGGTGGGATGAGGCGGCCGGCAAGCAGGGCGCTCTTCGCGTCCTCACGCGAGCCTCCATCGAGGACAAACCCGCATTCTCTTATCGAGGCCTTCTCGTCGACACCGGCAGGCAGTTTTTCCCCGTCGAGGAACTGAAGAGGGTCATTGATGGCATGGCGGCCACAAAACTCAACACGTTACACTGGCATCTCACTGACTCCCAGAGTTTCCCGTTTGACTCTGCGCAGTTTCCGGAGATGGCGAGATGGGGCGCTTACAGTGGTGACCATATTTACACACCTGAAGATGTGAAGGACCTAGTCGATTATGCAAGAATACGCGGCATCAGAATCGTCGTTGAGATTGATTCCCCGGCTCATGCTGGCGCCGGGTGGCAATGGGGTGAGTTCCCTCCAAATTTTGTAATATTAATTTTATTAATATAAATCTATAATTTTTTTATTAATATAAATCTTCTTGGCACAAATTAGCACTTTCATTATATTTTTTATGATAATTAGGTACGGAACATGGTTTTGGTGAGCTGGCGTTGTGCGTGGATCAGCAGCCGTGGTCATCATATTGTGGTGAGCCAAATTGTGGCCAACTGAATCCAATAAATGAACATTCGTATAGGATACTGGAGGGCCTATACCGAGAATTATTAGATCTCACAGAGGTGCGCGATTTAGTGCACCTCGGTGGCGATGAGGTGAATCTTGAGTGTTGGGCACAATATGGCAATATCACTCTCGCAATGCAGGCGCAAAACATGACGGATTATCATGCACTTTGGGCGGAATTTGAGACGAAAATGCTGCAGCGATTGATTCGAGCGAATCACGACAAAGTTCCGAAGGCGGTAATCCTATGGAGCTCTCCATTAACGAAGAGGCCTTACATCATGATGTACTTCGACCCGAAAATTCATGTGATTCAGTCTTGGGGTGGTAGTAATTGGCCGGAAACGCCGGACCTGTTAGAGGACGGCTTTCGGGTAATCTTGTCGCATGTAGATGCCTGGTACCTGGACTGTGGCTTTGGTAAGTGGCGGGAGGTCGGTGAGGCCGCGTGCGGCGAATACCGAACTTGGCAAACTGTTTACAATCATCGTCCATGGAAGGACTATCCACCACAACAGCAACTTTTGGTGCTCGGCGGCGAGGCGGCGATCTGGAGCGAACAGACCGGACAATCGTCCCTGGGACCTCGACTATGGCCTAGGGCGTCGGCGTTCGCTGAACGATTATGGTACATAATATAATGTAGTAAATATATAACAGCGATTTTTTTCTACAACAAAATTTACAAGAAAATTCTTTTTTCCAGGAGTGACCTATCGACGAATAGTTACTCCACAGACGAGAACGTTTATACCAGACTAGCCGTGCATGTCGAAGTCTTGAACAGCAGAGGCATCAAGACGGAGTCAATGTGGCCGCAGTGGTGTTCCCAGAATCCCGGGAAATGTCTCTGACCGATCGTTAGAGATTCACTAACTATCCACCAGCCGTTCCACGAGAACTGTACTTGCGGTACTGATAAATATATAAAAATAAGGTTTCACAAAAAGCGGCGACGTCAGTTGCAAGTTCTGTCGATGGTCGAAATCGATCTCGTCCGACACGCAATGACATCGCGTATTCGTGATCCATGGGACCTTTCGATGCACATCCTGCCGACGAAATTGACAATCGTTTCTGCTTGAAATCGACGGCTTTTTCATTCACAAGACATGAACGTCGAAGAGATCCGACATTCGGCAAATAACATCAACATTAACATCAATGTAACGAATCACTAAGAAGCTCTCTCTGCGTATGTAATATATATGCAAACATATGATAAGCTGCAAGATTGCAGAGGTGACAATGGATAAGCTGTAACTTTAAACCAACACGCATTAACTTGATGTAAAAGAATGCGTGGCTGGTAACGATTAATTGATTCAAACTCCTCTTGTGAAGAGATTTGAAATCAAGCTTCATGCAAGCTTAGTTTTATAAGCGTCTACTTAAATCGAATAATTGCAATCTAGTAGAGCCGCGGATATTCTATTGATGAAATGTTTCGGAGTCCGAACTGTATGCCGATCATGAATGTTGCAAATTTTTCAATTCCTTAATATCTAGAAGATATTGTTGTTTTGAGAGTAAATTATATGTCAAATATGTCTAAAAAATATATATCAAATTTATAAATTATTACGAAATTGATATATATATGTGTTACAATGTTATTTGTAAAGCTGTTTTCGATCTCGATTTCTATTGTGTTAAAGTACAAAAATTTCGCGTTCGGGCTTTTCAAAAACTTTTTCCAGCACTTGCTTTTTAACGAGTGATACATTCTAATCTTTTTTTTTTCGTTTATCGATGCAAAATTCTAAACATTACTCTGTTAATTGTTTAATTACATTATACTGCATAATGATGCATAATTGAAACAAATTGGGATAATTGTGCATCATGTTTTAATATGAGAGATGATGAGGTACTGCCTCGATCGAGACTCAGTTAAGAGTCCTAGCGAGAAGGAGCCTTTAAAGCGAATGAGAAAAGAAATACGATGCGCAGGAAGCTTATCGCGTTATTTCTCGGATCCCCCAAATCGAGGATAGCGAGAGTAGATTAGCTTTATCACTGAAACGCCTCAGCCAGGGGCAATTTTATAGCGCGTAATTTAGCTTTTTAATGGTCGAGATTACATTATTGAAAGTATAAGTAACAAATAACGAAAAAGGTATATGTATGCGATGGTATGATAATTCCGACGTTATGATATGAATGAGAGAAAAGAAAGAGTGCTGTATGTTTGCAACTGATCTATATTATTAAAGATTATCATATATAATGAAAACGCTTGATATCAGAGAGCTTGAAATTCGTCGATTTATCGGCACGCAACACTAATCGAACTTTCTATTTATCGTCAACGCAAAAATGCTCAGGGCAGAGTGCACAATTATCGAATATTTCTTACGCGCGTGGAGGACGTAGGATACAATCTCTTTATTTCTCAAGCATTGAGTTTAATGTTATTATTATACATTATTCATCGAATGTATATTTACGTTTTATTAATTCGTAAATAGATTAGTTCGAAATTGAAACAGTCATTATTGTACAATTATTCATTTGTATGAAAAAAGGAAAAATATTTTAATTTAATAATTTATTTCGAAAAATAAGAGGCATTACATTGTAATATTATTTTTAATTTCATGTAATTGCCGAGATTTTATCACGTTGTAATTTCTAATTGTCCCAAGCTCGGAAGATGACGTCTATATCATCACGACGAAAAATTTGATTTATAGAACGCAAAGAAACTCGCCCAATTATAATAATTCCAAGATGCATATGATTGTTTATAATGAAAAAAAAAGTCTGGTAATATAGCTATTAAATATGTTTTGTTCCGCGTCGTTATTGGTGCAATATATATTACCAAATATTATAATAATAATAACCAATTGTTTGGAAACAATTAGAAAAATATATTTAATAAAAGGTAATATATTTAGAAAAGATAATATTTAAAAAAATAGGAAACATAATATTTAAAAAAATTAGCATTTAGTTAATTTTATATTATAATTGAAAATTTTTTAACAAAATTATTTTCCCAAAGCTTTAGTATTATTATTTAGTATTATTATTTAGGCTTGTGATTATTGTTACCAGACTTTTTTTTCAGTGTAAGCGACGCAAGTGATCTTCACTAAAAAGCGAATGCGCGTGGAAATTCGCCCCCTTAATCCCTGTACAACGTGGCCTATGAATTACGTAAGAAAACGCAAGTGATTCTTGGAAATTTGTACATATTTCATAATGACGTAGGGAGCAACTTATAATATACATATAGATAAGCGTGTAGATAGAGGCAAATAGCTAAGATATTTATTAGGTGAACCGATAAACGGTTATTTAGGCGAATGAATAGACATAGGCGAACCGCTCACGAGGGACAATGGGGGCGAAGAATGTGACGCAAGTCTAGAAGAGATGTTGGAATATCTGTACTTATTGATACTTACCGATATTGATGGCTGTAAGAGGAGTTAATTCTCTCGTGCATCTCTGTAGATGTAAGATCGTAAATGTTAAAAGATTACTGATCAACATTGTCTCGAATTATGATGTCATTTATAAAAAAGTATCCAAATAATTAATAAAAGTAAAGAAAGAACTTTTGATTGAATTAAAGCATTAAGTTAGAATGAAAGTTCATTGCGCTACGAAATTCAAGCAGCTATAACTTTATTAAAAATGAACGAAATTTAAATTTAGAAAAAAGAGTTTTAAAACTTAGAGTTTTGAAAGTTTACTGTGCCTTTTGAGTTTTTATGAGTTTGATTATATTTACATATAAAAACTACAAGCTGGACAACATGAGAAAATTTTCTTCTCACTTTGTGGACCCAAAAAACTTATGACTTTTTAATGTGAAAAAAAGCTTGAAGTTTTCTCTACAAAATTGTTTTCTAAAATATTCTTATAAGATTTTCATGTTACATATAAAGTAACGCTACAAACTTTCGTTCAAATTCATTAGTTCTAATGTTTAAAAAATTAAGCAGTTACTGTTTACTATTTAACTTTTCTGTCATTTTACTTGAATATTCTTGTGACATTATAGTGTAAGATAACTGACATAATAAAATATTGAGGATTTTTACGATTGCAATTTCGAGCACGAATTACTCCTCCGGTTATTTCTTATGTCATATTCGTCTTAATCTCGATTAATGAAACAGGAATCGATAAATGTGCAGATAAACGTTACGTGTAATGATAACAATTTATCGGATACGTTGAAGAACAAGAATTTTACGAGGATTAGGACGGTGATATTTACGGTACGTATACTTACGTTATGCGACTCTCTTCGGTCCGCAACGATGAATGTATGTAAATAAGACACAATTGTGTGTATGTTTCGATGGTTCTCCGAACTGATTCGAGCAGAAAGATATACTCTGTTATGACGTGTCCCTTACACGGATTTAACATAAAATGAATTTTGAATATATCACTTCGTTTGCTTTATTCCCTACAAGGTTGTCCTATTTCCTTATTGAATATGCATTGAATATGCGTTGCATAAAACCCTTTTCATGATAAACATTTATCAAAAAGAAAGATCTTAAGAAAATGTATTCTTTTTTATATAAATATTTATGTAATATTTATAAGGTTTAAAAAAATTTTTTTGAATAATATATCGTAATGGTATAACGTATTGTTATTGATTTTGTCATTTAGCGTCTTTTGTTACTAAAATTGTAAAAATATTAAAAATATAATTTTTAATGTTTTATAAATATTAAAAATATAATTTTTAATATTTTATGTAATTTTATTAAAATCAATAAATATTAATATATATTAATAAATCCGTTTTGAAAATGTATCTATTGAGTAGTCATTTTTGAATTGAATTATTATATGCTAATTGAAATATTATATATCAAAATTGAATTATTATATTATATACTAATTGATAGCATCATAATGATATTGATATCTGTTTACGTCGCATCAGTTTCTGATGCGGAAGTTGATCGAGTAATATCATTAGAAATTCGAACTATGAATCCTATAATAATTTGAGCTAATATTGGCAGCAGTCTATCAAAAAGAACTTTCAAAGATTAAACTTTTGATGGATCGCATTCTAGATAAGTAATTTGTTTGTATTCTCATAAATACGTTGCACAAAGCATGGCGACAGTTACACACCTAAAAAAATCAAATCGTGACATGAGTTAGAGATGATAATGATAAAAGAATATCCTGAAAATTGATATTTTATAAACATCAGTAAGATTATGAAAATTTGAGAACGGCACATATGTCAGAGTTTCAAAAATAATAAAAATGAATTTACGTAATATAACGATTACAAAATTTAATATATTAAATTGGATATTAAAAGATATTAAACTTAATTCGATAAATTCTTTCTTTAGTAAAATTGTACAAGAGTTTGAAATAATTGTTACTTAATCCATTATTTAGAAATTTTACCTCAATTGCATTGATTATAGAATTAACACATTTATATTTACTTAAAATTTAAATAATTTTAAATTTAATGAGTTAGGTAGCAAATTTATTTTCACTAAATTAATACTTATTTAAAATTATATATATATATATATGTGTGTGTGTGTGTGTGTGTGTGTGTGTGTGTGTGTGTGTATGTATGTATATGTAACATTTTTAAAATAGATATCTCACATAGAGAGATTAAGTGTGTCTTCCAACAAGCAACACAGTGCGACACAGTGATCATCTCATTTTTCTTTAACATTGGCAAACAAAAAGGATGTACTGATTTATTGTGTCACACCATGTCATTTGTATCGCTTGTTAGAAGATATAGTAAATTATGCTTATTATATGTTGTTTGTTTATGACACAATTGGAAATCAGGACGCTTCGACGTGCAACGAACACACTTTTCTCGGCGGATAATTCGTTGACTTGCTCTACGTCGTCAAGTTTGTTTTTACGTCATTACGAGAGAAAGGTCCGGGGTGCGGAAAATCGTGCATAAGTAATCGCTCAACGCGCAGCCGCCCGATTTATGTTCATGATTTTCTACCAAAGTTTCAGATCAGCCACGATCACGTACGCAGGTGCATATCCTAAAGAAGTTACATTTCAAACAGTGCTGTTACTAGTACTCATATATAACGTGAAATAATTGTGATTACAATAAAATAAAATTTAAGGTAAGAGATAAACGTTGTGCTATTAATTTCAATATTGTAAATCGATGATAAAAAAATTACGATCTATATATATAGTAAGAACTATTGATAAGAAGAGCAAAGAAATTATTTGGAAGCAATAATTGATAATTATAAAGAAGTGAGAATTGAATATTAGTAGAACTTTGATTTAAATAATAATGTATGTCGTTGCAACGAAAATGCATAAGATTGTATTAAATTTTTTGCATTGTAAATGGAATGAATGGACGAAAATTTTATTGCAATTAAAAAATAAAAAGAATAACAGATTTATTTTTCTTATTTCTTTAGCGTTGGAATGAGAGAAGCCGAAGTGGAACATTTCTTAGCCAAACAGAGCCAAAAATGCAAATTTTTTGAAGGTGAGCTCGAATTCATATTATTTAAATATTTGTTTTTTTTTAATTAAATATTAAAAAAAATTGTAATTCTCACATTGTTTTGCGAAAAAAATCATCTCGTGAAAAATCATTTAATGTCTTAAAAGAGTTTAGAAAATCTTCTTAATTTGGTTGCAAATGATAAATCGATCTATCAGGGTCTATTAGACCTCCGGTAGAATATTCTCTCATTAATTAGACAATCATTATTACATCAACGAGAATGCTAGGTATGTCCACGTTTGGCAATATGTCGGAGGCCACTGGAATCAACTTATTCGGATATAACGTCACTGATGAAGATCAATTGGAAAAGTATCGCGGCGTCGAGAGCAACGGAACAAAAATTCGTCAATGTCCGCCGTTCTTCGATGGTTTGCTCTGCTGGTCACGTACTGACGCACCAGGAACAGCTACTTTGCCCTGTCCACCGGCTTCGGTTATGGGATACACCGATTTCGCGAGCGACAACCTGAGAAAGCTTGCGGTGGCCAGCAAGGACTGTTTGGCGAATGGCGAATGGTACAAGAACTCGGATGGCATCTCCTGGAGCAATTATAGCCTGTGCGTGTTGAACCTCACGCGTCATATCGAGAAGAATTATTTGCCATTGTACGAGACTCCAGCGGAGTTCGCGCTATTAAATGTAAGTTATTTGTTGTGGCTACGCTTGATTATTGAAATTGAAGCAAGTGAGCAGATTTTCTGTGGTATTGTGATTTAATAAGCTGCGATTAAATTAATGAACATAGAATTTGAAATTTTTTAAATTTGATATTTTTGGATGTTGTAAACAACAATAAAATTTAATCATTTCTAAAACAAATTATATTACATTTAAAATACTTATATAAAAAAATTTAGGTATTATATTATATTAAAAATTGAATAATGGATATCATGTAATAATTTATAATACATATAATTTAATGTTTTTCTATGAGAAAAATATTAGAAGTACAGCAGAACCATCTTTCCAACAAGAGATATTTACATTACATCCTTGTTGTTTGCTAAAATAAACAAAGATGCATTATATTATGTCATCTCTTGTTCAAAGTACCTTCAGAGTTATTATACTATATAAATGTATTAATTGTTCTTGCAAAATTTTTTAAAATTGCTATACAATTATTATGAATGCAATAGATATAAAATCAAATTGATTCATTTATACAGCTTTTATCATTATATACTTTCGATAGAAATGGCTGCCGATTATTAGAATGATATCGCATATTGGATACATTACTTCGTTTACCATACTAATCGTTGCTATGGTAGTTTTTTCCTTACTTAGGTAAGTATATACGTTTTCTTCATCTGAGCACAGTCACTATCATTTTTTTTCCATTCCATTAAGAGTGTTTCAATTATCGCTAATATGTTTTCCGTATATACGTAGGAAACTCAGGAATCCCAGAAATAGATTGCACATGCACCTATTTGCGTCCTTCATTATGAGAGCTTTTATGGCACTCCTTAAAGATTGGAGTTTCATAGGCGGCATCGGATTAACCTGGCACGTTGTATTTATCGATGAGAATGCTTTTATCAAAGAGGAAAATGTAAATAGAATATCGATATAATTATTTTATTATTATTTTAATTTTTAATTATTCATTTAATTTCTAATTATTCATTTAATTTTTTTACCCTTACAGAACTCTAATACCGGCCAATTTAATACTGAAAGATAGTAATAAATTAAGTATTTATTTTATGTATTGAAATCCTGTTCACTATTTTTAGTACACCAAATAAGTAAATAATTACGTTCTTTAATAATAAACCATTAATAATTGACCATTATTTTAATAATTGACCATTATTAGATTTCTACGAATATTACTTTGATTTTTATTACTTTAATTAAATTACTCTATACATACAATAACTTTTTGCTGAATCTATAACTGTCTTCTTTTGTGTCTATTTAAAAATTTGTCTGATAATTTCATGAACTATTTTTGAATAAACTATAAAATTGAAATGAATTATTGCATTAATCAATCAGTTTTTATAAATATTTACGTCTGTGGAAAAACAATATTCCAAATTATCTGTCTCACTTTCATTTTCATATTTATTTCTTAATTAAGTAATGTAATCTGTATTTTCACTAATCAATGTTTTCAGACTTGGATCTGTAAGGTCATCACGAGTCTGTGGCAATATTTCATTGTGGCAAATTATTCATGGACCTTGATGGAAGGATTGTATTTGCACAATCTAGTTTTCCTAGCGCTATGTACCGACAGCAGCACAATATCTCTGTATATCGCACTAGGATGGGGTGAAATAGAATAAACTTATTTAAAAATATTTTAAATGTAGAGCCTTAAATCGCAGTTTACTCACATTTCATTACATTAAATAGGTCTTCCTGTCTTGGTAGTAGTGCCATGGATTATATTTCGCGCGACTATTGAGGACACTCTCTGCTGGACCACTCATAACAATTCCTCACTGTTTCTCATCATAAGAATACCAATGATTATATGTATTTTAGTACGTCGATTGCATAATCATCATTTGAATAATGATCATTTGAATTGTGTGCATATTTAAACTAAGTATCTGTTTATTTCTTTCTTTCAGTTCAATTTTCTACTGTTCCTTAATATCGTTCGCGTTCTGCTGGTGAAGCTGAAGACATCGGTGCATCTGCAACGGAAAAAAATGAAATACAAGTTAACAATGAATACATAAATAGTTTTATTACATAATTCATCAATTTATACCGATTTTAAATTAATTTCATTATTTTCGATGTATAAGGAAGATATATATGGCCTTTTGATGGCCACAAATAGCTTAAAATCTAGTTTTGCATACGATCTTTTATTAGATGCCATGCGTTTATATTTATTTTAATTTTTAATGTAGGAGATGGGCGAAATCAACTCTAGTCTTGTTACCACTCTTCGGAATACATTATACAATTTACTTGGGGTTGTCCTACCATAAGGATTACCGGGTAGAACTCGTAGGGCTTTTTTGCGATCAGCTATTTGCATCCTTCCAGGTACTTATGACGCGAAGGACCTAAGCGTTTTGCATAATTTAAATCTCCCCGCACACACTTTGTGTTATTTATCTTTGTAGGGCGCCTTCGTGGCTTTTCTTTATTGTCTGCTAAACGGTGAAGTCAGAGCAGAAATGCATCGAGCGTGGAAAGCCCGACGATCAAAGAGGGAGGTCGATTCCTTTATCTCTGGACATACGAGAAATTCAAGAGATGGAATCAATCGAAAGCGGCTTGATCGGAGGACGACAATTTTACGATAACAGCCACGAAAAAATCGTCGGTGAAAAATATCAAGTAGATTCAATCAACTATTTAAACGTCGAACAAATTTTATTTATATATAATCTGTTTAAATATCTAAAAAAGTAAACGATTGAAAAAGTAATAGCGAATATCTGGAAATAAGAAAGTGAAATTATAAAGAGTTGACGTGTTGACAGGAATTAGATATTTTTAATAATAATGTGGACATATATTATGAATCTTATTGTGATTTTATTTTCTATAAATAAATGTACACTACATGTTCGAAATATTTCAGTGTACTTTACAAATAAATGTTTCTATGTGTATGTGTATGTGTATGTACATCTATATACTGTAATAATATGTATTAAATACATATAATGATAAAAGGAAAAGGAATAAATTAAGGAGTGGAAGGAATAAATTAAGGATCCACATATTTCTATGTAGGATTAAAAAGAATGATTTATTATTTTTAAAGAAATAATTTACTCTATGCTCGAATAATAATATCTACTGTAATACATAGATTTATTACTGAAGTTTTACATATCCCTTTTAATTTCTCAAGTTTATACATAATTAATAATAAAAGCTAATAATCATATATCTGCATTAATAATATATAAAAAATTTTAAATTTAGATATTAAAGATTAATAATATTTTTTAACACCGTTATCTTTTAAATGTAAATCACATTTATTAATATCATAAAAATTAACATACATAAATGTGTAATATGTTGGTACATTTATGTTAAATATAATTTCTTTTTTAATATAATATTAATAAAATTTAATAATATTTTATCGATTTATAATAACTGCGAAGTTTTTATAAAAACATGTGTTTGATGGAATGAAAGGGGAAAAAAGGGTTTTGGTCGTGAAAAGGATCATCATTGTACTAACGAAGTGTGAACTATCTCATGACACCCGAGACGCCTGATGGAACACATTAATCGGATGCATCGAGCAGGGCGTGTGCCACGTCCTTGATTGTTGCGGCGAGGATTGATCATGTTCACACATATTATACTCTCGGCCGCACGCGTCAACCCTCGCACGAGTAATTTTCGAGATGGGTGTTGGCAATCAAATTGAAAGTAGATTAAAGTCCGATTGACCAATTTGCATAATTGCGGGTTCTGCGGTTCTGTCCTTATACAGTGGAGGTAGCACCATTCTATCTTTTCCTCGATAACGAATACAAGCGTTCACCTCGTGAAAAATAAGACGAAAGAAAGAACTCGAATTTTCTAATTATATATGAAGAAAAGAAAGAATAAAAGTTAAAATATTAAGTCAAAATATTTAAAAAAGTTAAAATTATATAATGAAAGTTGAATCGAAAATTAAATAAAATAAAAATATAATTAAGCAAGCTTGCAAATTATAATTTAGAAAAATCTCTATTTCCCTTTTTAAAGAAAATCACCAGTAGTGATATACATTCGAGCGAGACGAGACGAGAAAATATCGATTCTGAAATTTAGGCTCAACAAAAACAAATAATTTACAATTTTCTCGTCTCGATGGGTCGATATTCTCGCTTCTCAAGATTTCCGAATTTTATCTTAAGACATTCAAAAATATCGACTATCTCGTTTCATTTATTTGAAATATTTATATAATCAAACAACACATTTATAACTGTCACAAAGAGACATAAAGATATAAAGAAAAATGTGTAATAATCCATGCAAAAAGCAATCGGTGAAATATCAAGTAAAAGGAGAACATAATTAATATGTGTGTATTTACCAGATTCTGTTTTTTAAAGTTTTTTTTTTAAATATTTAAATTCGATTTCTTTTAAATTTTACTTCTCATAAAACAATTATAATACTTTACTAACGTAAACATTATAAGAATAAACTAATTTTACTACATGTATTCTTTTTCGATTTTAACATCAATTTAATATATCAAATTTGATCGAACGTAATCAAAATTTTCAGACACACTGTTCACTATTTTAGGAGACAAAAAATTGCAGCTGTACGTTATTGTAAGTGAACTGATGGATCTTGGTTTTGTATAGAACCGTTCCGCGACGGAGAGGATGCGATTGTGATTATTATTACAGCCGAATGGCGCAGATGCGACGTGTCTGCCACCTGATCCTCCGAAGAAATCTATAGTACTCCAAAATGAACTCATCTTCAATTTATTCTGTGTTCCTAGAACACGTTTAAAATAAACATCATAATCATTTTCAAATAGAAACAAACTCTTTTCTCGAAAAATAAAAGTGTATATAATAAATAATTTTATAATATTTCCGCATCTCTCTTATAGTTACACTGAATATTTTAATTACACTACACTATTAAATCAATAGTGTCAAATTTAACCTAATGTGAGTCGCTACTGCTCCTACTAAATACAATACATAGTTATTTTTTATTAAAACGATAGTTAAATTTGACAATATATGGTATCAAATATAACCATTGTTTTAGTATAGATATGATTGAATAGGAGCAGTGACGACTCAAATTAAATTAAATTTGACACTTATAGATTTAACAGTATACGAATCATTGTCCAGTAGAATATTCGTAGTTTGTAAATAAAACAGCTCTTATTCATAAGACTCAGATTTTAAAACTCTATCATGTAGACAATATTCTAATTCTAAATTTAAAAGATATATAATGACATTTAAATTAAAAAAAAAAAAATATTTGTACATATATTTTTTTAATAGAATATAATAAGACGTGTCAATTTCATTTGTTCTTGACTGTAATAGATGACAGATGAAGTATAAATGTTATTAACTTATTATATCATATTTCATATGGGTATAAATATTTCTTTAAAAAAAAAACGTAATTGTATGATGTCAGAAATGATCTTTTACCTATTTGTATACACGATCGGGTTAAATATTATCGTCCGACGACAGGAATCCAGCGCCAGTTTTCCAAAACATTCAACGTCAGGTCGAATGATCGATAAAATGGTCCTTGTATCCGGGAGGCTGCGTAAAATACTGTCGCGTGAATTACGAAATGCGGCGGAATGGCGACGTGGCATCAGGTGTCGGGGCGGGTTCGCAGGGATGTTTCTCGATAGTCGATTGGAGAACGCTCGGGATGTTGTCAGGGATGCTGGGGATACGAGAGGACAAGGGAGGCTGTGGCGGAATCAAGGGCGTGGTTACGGGAGATGAAAATCCCTACCCGCCAGCTCTGTATAGCTCAAACTCACCCTTCTCTGGATCAGTTTTTCTGCCAGGGATGCTGTTGACCGTTCTCTCCCGACGATCTCGTCGAAGCCGGGAGATCGAGATGTTGTCAGAAGTGTTCTTGTTGCTGCGGATAACAATCGACGTTGATCTAATCGCGATCCGGAGTCGATAAATGTACGAGTGATTTAGAAAAGTGAAATATTCTGAAGAATTTCCTTCTGTGTTAAGATTGATAGTAAAAAAAAGTGGATGAGATTTTGTGTGCGATTGTTTAATCGGTGAAAGAATTTAATTGAGAACAATAGAAAAGAGTGATCCGTTTCAAACCGGATGAGAAGAGAAAAAACGGAAACTTGTTTTTTATCTTGGAAAACTATGGTAAGTAAGACAAATGAACAAAAATATACATTAATTGTTACGTAAAAGTAGATAGTCTGTTGTGCAATAAGTAATTTTATTTTATGAAGATATTAGAAATATTACATGTAAGGATTTAAAACGATATTAAATTTATTATTATAATTTACACAATCAAATTTACAAAAATTTCTTATTAAATTATTGCAAAATTAATTTTTATTTATTTCAATATTGGACATAAATAAATTTCTTATTCTTATTTAATTTTCTGTTAATAATAAAAATTTTCTATTTAAGTTTTTATAATTATCATTAATTCTTTCAATATAAATATAGATTAAAATTAAGTTTTCTAAGAATTGGAATTATACACAAAGTGCGTATTTTTACAAAATTGAGTTTGCGTAAAATCCTACGGCGTAAAGTCGTAAAAATAAAAAAAATCCATAGGGAATCGTATCGATTTGATTGGATAGCAGTGCCATGATAAATATTAAAAGAAACGCCGAGAAGACTTGTCGCTCGAAATCTGGTGGTTTTCTTTAAAATATTAAAGAAAGAATCGGAGAAAAAGAGCGTGGTGAATGCTCATACAAATCGTCGGTTTACCATAAGAATCAGATCGGGCAGCAGTCGTTCGGAGTGGCTTTTCGTCAATACTTGATGAAGATCGAGCTACTTATGCGGAGCGCAAACTGCGTTTCACTTAATAATGCAACATCTTTCTCATAAATAGACTATTTCAAAACGACTGTTTCGGTGACACAATGGAATTCTACAGTATTAAAAATTTATATCTTTCATTTCTCTCTCTTTTGCCTATATACGAAAGTGTGAAGCGTTCTAATATAATATCTCTCTTTCTATTGGAGCTATTTTTGGCTTTATTCTCTTTTATGACTATAATTCTGTTACATAAGTTACGTTTGTGTGCTCAGCAAATATTTGGTCATCCAATTATCGCCGATCGAACCCCAATATCCTGAAAGGGTAAACTCTTTCATATTGCATTTTTTTCGTAGCTTTCGCAAATCCCCCAAAGTAAACGGTGCGAAAAATTTGATTGTTATTTTGCGTCTCTTAACAGTCGCTTTTTTAACAATCGTATTTACCAAATAAAATGTCATAAACATCTAAATATTTATAATTGTACACTTACAACCTGTGTCAGTTTCTCTTTAATTTTTTATTTATTCATTGGAGACTTTATTTGATTTATTCATCTAGATATTTATGTAAATTAAACTTAATATGTATATGAGTTAAACTTTAAATTGCACAGAAAACATTAAAGTCAATATTAATTAATACTTTATAATTTATAATTAATTTTAACAAATTGTTTTTTTTTACGAAGTAGTTAATTTTTATGGATCAAAAGTATCGAGACACTAAACAGTTTTTAAATTAAAGTGGAGAGTAAAGTAATTACAAACATGGGATAAATGCGAACGATATTATTGCAATACATATATTAGAATGATGATAAATACTTATTTCTCGTATCCAGTAATGTGATTAATGCCGCATTATAACACATGATTATGTCATATTTTTGATTGTTTTAATGTAGAGGAGAATGGAAAAAATTGCCTAAAAAAAGTTAAATAAAGTCGATTATTTGTTAATTATAGAAATTTTTATTTAAAGGCTATAATGACTTTAAACTATATTAACTTTTTCATTTTTTAAAATTATCAATATAATATAAATCATAATTTTTAATCAAATCCAATTCGGCACTCGAATAGTAAGGATATATCTATTTCTTATTTAAAATTACAGTTCATATTAATAATATGTAATTGTAGTTCAACGTTAAATGACTGGAGTATATTTTAAATAAAAATTTTTATGATTGATAAATAATCTCCATAAATTATTTGTTAAGAAAGCAAATTGATCAGATGATATATTCCTAAAGTAGAATTATGAAACAGCGTTATATAATATATCGTTGGAATTTATGTTACAACAAAATTAAATTCTCGTAACGTTATCCACGTTTTTTTGTTTTCCGATTGACAATTATCGTAATTATAATTACAGTTGCGTTCTACGAGAAGCAAGATAGTAATGCTTTACGACGTGAATCTACGTCCAGGGCAAAGGTGAGGAGATAATTTTTCGCGGTAGATCAGACTGACCTCTTTGAAAGGAACATTTACGAAACACAGAGGCACATGAAGAGCTTCAATTGTGATTTTGCAAACGAGGATAGGACGGTTCCTATGGCGAATAGCGGCCACGGGGTCGCCGTTAACGGTGTAGGAGCCCCTGGTTCGGGCACCTTGTCAAGGGAAGAAAGACGCAGGCGAAGAAGGGCTACCCAAAAGTATCGAACCGCACATGCCACACGGTAAGACCACGATAAGCGTAGAATCGATGTCTTTGCTGTAAAGGCAAACAAATATGAAAGGCAAACAAATATTGAAGAAATAAAACACTGAAATATCGCGAAGAAACTGCTTATAAGTTTTTATAATCGTAATACTTAAAAAATGATTTTCCGGAATTTTTAATGAAATTTAAAAAAATTCTTTACTAATTAAAACTGTTCTTTAATATTTATCATTCCCAATATTTCTCATAATTTACGCCTCTCCTCTGAGAGTTGATTAATTATTTATTAAAATTTGTTAAAAAAACTGTTCTTCATTTATTCTAATGGTGGATATAAATCTGCAACATATTTCTTGATATCTAAAGAAGTTTAAGTTAAAAGAAAGTTTAATCATCTCTCTCTCTCTCTCTCTCTCTCTCTTATTAGGATGATCTAATTATTCTTACCAATAACATTCATTTCGGATTTTTATTCAATCGATACACCTCTTGTGCTTTCATTGACATCACAAGTGTTTCGATATACTGCGCTTTTTTATATCCTATTGAAAAACGGAAATCTAAAGAAATTTAATTTTGAAAATTCAGTAATATATTAATATGTGTTTATATATGAAGGAATTCTTTATATAAAGAAAAGATTGCTGCTTAAAATGGATAATATTTATCTCGTTAGGGGCGTTCAACTTGGCGTTTGCGGAATTGCGAAAGTTGCTGCCGACATTGCCGCCGGACAAAAAGCTTTCGAAAATTGAGATTCTTCGGCTGGCAATCTGCTATATCGCTTATCTGAATCACGTACTCCAAGCTTGAACTTGCGTATTTCAACGAGCAGAGATAGAAAACTTGAAAAACTGTGATGATTTCATCATCATCATCATCATTACAAGCTGACTGCGAATTGACTTATTGACCGTTTTTCTAAACTTAAGAAACGTTATCATAAACATCGTTTACATCTACATTTATTACTTTTAAAATAAATAATAAAATAATTTTTTTTGGGCAAGCCTTTGGGATAAATTATTTTTGTTATTTTCGATTTCTGACTAAAAATTAAACAATTTTCAATCGATTAACACAAACATTTGAACAGTAGATAATAGAAGAAACATGCTATTGCTCGTATATTCAATAATTGTTGAAGAGTGTCGCTAAGTTGCGTTAACTGTGCAGAGTTACATCGTTTATTGTGTGCGATATATCCGACGATATTCTCGAATCTATCCGATTCCTGGATTAGTAGGCCACTTCGGGACAATGGAAGGACTTCCCATGGGACTGCTATCCCTCCGCGTTTCTTCAAATTCTCCTTCTACCCTTGATAGTCATTGTTCGACTGCGTATTCGATCGTTGTCGATTATACGATGTACGAGCTTAAGTGAAAAAGAATGGAATTGCCGACGAGGAGGCCAACTTCACGGATCGTCGCCTCGCGCCTCTCGTTTCCCGGTTCTCTGCAAATTGTGTGACTCGATCCGCTTGGAGATCTGCGCGTGATTGATTGTCCGTGCGAACTAAACTGGCTTTTCTGTGAAAAAAAAAAAACGCAAATGAATTAGAATGGAAGAAACTCATTTCTGTGGAATTAAATACCTAATCTTCAAAATGGGTTTTAAATTGTAGATTCATTTTATTGTTATTTCATTTTTATCAACTTTTTAACATTTTTCAACAACTAACAATAAGATTAATACATCAAAAAATTATATTATTTTTATAATTCTGTACACAATATAGTGGAAGTTTTTATTATTTTAATGTAATTTAATCCCAAATGAATGAAATAAAATAAAAACATGCATATACTGAACGAAAATGTTTGCAACATTGTTTTCAATGAAATTCTTTAATTTGTTTTTTGAAGATTAAATATAATTAGCTAAGCCACTTAGATTTTTTTATTTTTATTGTACAAGAATTAGCATTTTATAAGTGATCTTATATAAATGACTTTATATAAGCAACTTTTTATAAGTATAATCTTATGATCATATGAGTTCTTTTATCAAATATGTAAAGAGATAGGTAGTATAAAAAAAATATGTGACAATGACAATGTTAATACAAATAAATCTTATCATAAAAAAGTTTATTTTTATGTGCGTTTATTTTGCGGATAAAACAATTAAGAAACAATTGATGAAGCAAATATAGTTAGGCAGTTTATTAATTTATTTGCTATAAACATCTATTTTATAATTATCAGTTTCATAAATAAATGTCGATTATAAATAAAATTTCTGCTTTTACTTTAATTTTATAGCACACTGTAAAAAATCCTACGATGCGATAATCAAGAGTATTAATCCAACATGGCCTGTTAAGACATTTCATGACAAACAATTTCTGTTATTCCACTATAAAGTAAAGTCGTTAATACTGTATAAATGAAATACATGTTCCTTAAATATTATATAGAGAAGTTTGATCGTTGACACGCGCACCGGATGACATTAACGTTCACTGCGTGGTACTCAGTATGCGTAATGTATAATTAATAATCAATTATGACTTGTGACTGTATTATATATACTGTATTATATATTTAACAAAAAATAAATTACAAGCAAGAACAATTTCCATACTTGTCTTTAATTTATTGCAGTCTCCTGACTTTTCTTCCATCTTTACATTACTCACTATTTTCCATGAATAATTCTCTCAAGGTAACGTAAAAAATTATCCAGTTAGGGAATATAACAGTTTATACGTAAAAATTACAATGTTTTTGTAAAGAAAATAGCATATTCTAATCGAATATTTCGTCAATAAATTTTTGAATTTGTTAAGCCATATGTAATGCATAAGTCTATTGACCTGTCGTCTTCACTTGCATATCTATGTGCATTTGTACTTAGCAATGACTATGAGTCATCTTTCTTAAATTAAACAATGTGTTGTTGCAGATCATGGGTAGCATATTATAGTGTTAATTGCATTAATAAAATATATATATAATAAAAATATATATATAATAAAAATATATATAATAAAAAGCGATCCCTGCGCGCATGTGTATATAATAAATTACTTATTGCTTCACAGGCACTTTTTTTATGTATATAGTTTGTCTTCCAACAAGCGACATAGTGCGACACAATGATCATGTCATTTTTGTTTAATATTGGCAAACAACAAGGATGTAATGATTCATTGAGTCATACCATGTCATTTGTGTCTTGGAGAGAATATTATATCTACATAAAAAAAGTAATATATGATTTCTTAAAGACTACCATGGGGGCTCATTTATGTACGTTCATTTATCCGTGTTCTTCTAATAATCGTTATGTTTCTTCATTTATCAAAGATGGATTATTAACTTTCAAATTGCAAGACACCGAGTAGAGCAAGTAGAGCGAAGGAAAACAAGAATCACACCATTGTCTCATCTAACATAATCATTAACTATTCTCGCTTAAATTGTAAACTATAAAAAAATTGAGTAATATTTATATGTGCGTGATTAATACTTTTTTGGAAAATTAGCATGAAATTGTGAAAAAAAATTACTTCGTTTTTGAAAGATATTCTATTAATATATGTTTTAGATATTCAATTATAACTGAAGACCAAAAACGAGAAGATGAAGCTATTTGCGTGTCCAAAATACTTTTCCGAAGCGATAGCATTAGTGACAAATCTCAATTGCTTTTTGGGACTTCGTATTTTCGAGTATCCTCGTGGTCATCCAAGATCTATACTCAGCCTAATCTATTTTTTGTTTATGTTCGGTATATATTACAGTGGCACGAGCAATATGGAAGAAAAATACTATTCAAACATTAGACTGATGAAGCTAGAATACGTTCTGTACAACATATTGAGATACATCCATGTTTTGTCTGTGATTCTTAATATGCTGTTGGGTTGGTGGCATACAAAGGTGAGCAAACGAAACAGTATGTGATGTATATTATAAGCAGTTTTTACACCAACTTATTCATGATTTCTCATATAATTTCTCATATAATTTACAAGCTTTATAATATAATTAAAATAAAATAGTTTTAAAATATAGATATATGCAAGTTATAATATTCTTTTATTACAAATTAACACATGTAGAAATTCAAAGCTTGTCACAAAAAGATCTTCGAAATCGATGAAACATTGCGACAGCTTGGATTATCAGGAAATTATGACAGAATATATTTCATGACAATTGGAATGATAACCGTCTGGATTACAGGCTCTTTCATTTTAAGCATCGTAGGTTTTATTCATTTAAAAATACATACAGACATGTATACTGCAGTTTTTATTATATTGTGTTCTACGTATTCGTTGACTGTCAACTCTATTAATGTTTATGAATTCTATCTATTTGTAAGGTATGTAAATTGACCTTCTAAATAATCCAGAAATTTACGTACATATATTTATTAGATTTACTCACTAATTATTATATAAAATATTAATAATTTTTATTGCTTCTGTTTAACATAACTTACATATTGCATAACGTTGATAATTAATATTATAGTCTTGTCTATAAGTACCTATATAAAAGAATCTATTTATAAAACTCCTATAAATTGATGTAAATGTTCTCACAAAAAGTAAATTAAAACATAGTTTTATTGAACAATAATGTTTGCTTTTATAATAAATTAATATTTTGTTTGTCCTCTGTCTTCTTTAGCATTCATTATTATAAAATTGAATTCTGTAATACGTATAACTTAAGGTCATATATGTTAGTGTATAATTTCCTCTATAATTTTATTTTATGATGTTAACCAATGGATTCTAATATAACGTGTTGTTACAACAACGCAGGTGTTTTCAAATAAAATTTAAATTAATCAACCGACTCTTGTGTGAGACTTTAACAAATTTATCAACAAATAAGATAAAATTAGACATTTTTGAATTGAAAGATTATGTTGGCAAAATTATGAATACTGAACAACAGAAGCATCTTTTTTTCTCGACAATGATATTTCGACGGCGTCGGCGGCTGCAATCTCGAATAAATGTTTTGGAGTTAAAAAAGCAAGATCAGGTCGTATCTCAAATTGAATCTTATTTTCCATCGCAATTCAAAAATCAATTTCAAAGTAAACTCAAAAATCAATCTCAAAGATGCAATCATTCGATAATAAAATGTCCAGAACGTAAACGTCTATTACAAATAATCAAGTGAGTATCGAGATGATTTATGAAGTAGGTATATTGTTATAAAATAAATCTTATAAAAAAGATATATTTGAAACAGACATTGCATTAAATTTTATGAAATTTTTCCGAAATAAAGATTCAAAGTCTATCAATTTGGCCATTAATATGATATTCATAATTTATAATTTTCTTTAAAATGCTTGAGAGACATATATTTAAGTTAGATTTTTTAAAAGCTTTTTAAGAAAAGAAAATTTCTTCTTCAAATGATAATATTTTTAATTATATTTTTGATTTTGTTCTTAAGACATGTGCATCTGGAATTATGTAAAGTATCGAAAATAGTATGCACTATCTTTGGAGTACAGATAGCTTGGGAAATAGGAGTAATTATCATGTATCTGTCTGGAGCTTTTTATAATTTATTTATTCGATACGTTATGTATCAGCACAAAGTTAAAGATGTCCCAGCTCAGACAGCTTTAACGTTGTCAATGACTCTTCTGTGCATTTTCAAAATTGTTTTTATAAGTCGTACTTGCAAGAATGCGGCCAATGAGGTAATTTATCTCATCTATCATTGTGTCTACAATTATAAGATTTATAATTAAGTTAATATTTATTTGTAGGTTGTAGTGAAATAGAACCATCGAAATTATTCATGCGATTTATGGATGCAACGCAGATACTGATATGCAGGAAGAGGTTTGTTTACTGTTATATTAAATATATTATTAAATATATAAAAAACCCACAAAAAGAAATGATACTATAACATTATAGTGGTTCGTTTTTTTGCGAATAAGTGTATAATCGATTACTTTTACGCTAATGTATTAATTATCATCCAAATTGTTTCAGATTCAGCAGTTTGGTATTCAAATTTTGCAAAGTCCAGTAATATTTTCCGTATTTGGTCTTACTCTCGATAATCGTGCTTTAACTATGGTGTGTATCAAATTATTGCATATGAAACATTGCTATTGTATTAGCGTTTATTATATAAAACAACAAAATTCATACAAATAAAAATACGTATATTAAAACAAATTCACTGTTTTTTTACTTTAAAAAAAAAACAGAGAAATTATTTTTATGATTCTATCTTTAATCGCAAACGCATTATTCTTATATTTTTTTATTTACAGATTTTAAAATCTGTAACAATCTATGTGGTTATTATGATACAAATGAGCATAACATTAGAATCGGACAATTCCGCACAAGATATGCAATTTTAGAAAATTATAAATATTATTAAATGCAGATTATATAATAAAATATTTTAATTATAAATTAATACTATATCTAACAAATGTCGCAGATTGTTATAAAAATAAAATGTAAATTAGAGTGAGATGGTGTGGCGATCTGTAATTACTTAATTATTTTTTCTTGTATGTTTTTCAATATACACGATAGTTGCTTGTAATTATAATAGACATGTAATATACATTATGAAATAAAATTTTGCAACCCAGCTCGCTCGGCAACTTTATATTTGAATTAATAACCTTCTACATCAACATGTGTTTAATGTTATGCTGCATTTCTGGATTGAGGAGAAAGAATTAGGGGATTGCCCTGTAGAGGTTAACATTCCTGCGTGCAAAAATTTATGATATATTTATTACCCATGGTAATGTGTATATATAAATATAACAATAAATGTATCATATTCATAATGGTCAATCATGACGAAATGTTTATGGAAAGTACATCTATGCACATCAGACCTGCTATTATACCGGCCTTAAATTATCTCACTGACTCGTCGACTTAATCTACGTGACATGTTTTTATGTGTGCACCGAACAGTATTGATGCTCTCTATGACATACATGCCCAATATTTTAATTAGTAATGAATTATGAATTATAACATATTATATAATATATACAGTAAGAAATAAATTACGAGTGAAGAGAGAATTTTCATGCAATTGTGTAGTATTTAATTTGTTGCAGTTCTCCGAATTTTCTTCAGTTTATTTCATTGATTAACTATTTTCTAGAAACAGGTTTTCTCTAGATAATGTAAAAAATTCCCCGTATGGACATAACAGTTTTTACATAACAGTTTTTACATAACAGTTTTTACATAAAAATTACAACGTTTTTGTAAAGAAAATAGCACATTTTAATTGAACATTTCGTCAATAAGTTTTTGAATTTGTTAAGCTATATGTAATGCATAAGTCTATTGGCCTGTCGTCTTCACTTGCATATGTGCATTTGTACTTAGCAATAACTGTGCAATTTTTTTTAAGCTAAGCAATGTTGTTGCAGATCCTGGATAGCATATTATAATATTAATTGCATTAATGTAATAAAAAACGATCCTAGCGCGCATATATAATAAATTACTTTATTATTATTGCTTCACGGGCATCCTTCTTATATAGATATACTATATAATTGCTTAAAGACCATGGAGACTCATTTGTGCACGTTCATTTAGCGTACTCGTGTTCTTCGAAATAATCGTTTATGTATGTTCCTTCAAAGACGGTTCATTAATTTGCAAATTGCAAGAAACCGAGTAGAGCAAGTAAAACAAAGGAAGACAAAGAATCGCACTATTGTCTCATATAACATAATCGTTAACCATTCTCGCTTGTAAACTATAGAAAATTCGGTAATATACATGTGCGTGATTTTAATACGTTGGTACTATTTAATTATTATTTTAATTTTGTGATAAGTAGTTAGCATTGCTGGAATTAATACTCTCTTGTAATTGAAAAATCAACAAGAAATTATGAAAAAAAGATTATGTCGTTTTTATTCTTAGATATTCGATTAACTGGAGACTAAAAACGACGACATTTCGATGGAGTAAATGACAGTTGCGAAAGAATACAGTGCAAAAAAGAGAGAGAAAGAGAGATTTGACGAGATGAAGTTATTTGCACGTCCAAAATACTTCTCCGAAGCGATAGCATTAGTGACAAATCTTAGATGCTTTTTGGGAATTCGTATTTTTGAATATCCCCATGGTCATCCAAGGCCTATACTTAGTTTGATCTATCTTTTATTTATATTCAGTATATATTTCAATGGCTCGTTCAATATGACAACAAAATACTATTCAAATCTCAGATTGATGAAGTTAGAATACGTTCTATATAAAATATTGCCGTACGTCCTTGCTGTGTCTGTGATTCTCAAGATGCTGTTAGGCTGGTGGCATACAAAAGTAAGTGAACGAAACAGTATGTGATGTATTACAAGCAGTTGTTATATCAATTTATTCATGATTTTATGATATATTTGCTTTATAATATAATTAAGATAAAATAATTTTAAAATATGTGTAAATTATAATATTCTTTCATCATAAATTAACATATGTAGAAATTCAAAGCTTGTCACAAAAAGATCTTCGAAATCGACGAAACATTGCGCCAGCTTGGATTATCAGTAAATTATGACAGAATATATTTCATGACAATCGGAATAGTAACCGTCTGGATTACAGGCTCTTTCATTTTTAGCATCGTAGCTTTTATTCATTTAAAAATACGTACAGACATGTGTACTGCAGTTTTTATTATATTGTGTTCTACGTATTCGTTGACTGTCAACTCTATTAATGTTTATGAATTCTGCATATTTGTAAGGTATGTAAATTGACCTTCTCAATAATCCAGAAATTTACGTACATATATTTATTAGATTTACTCACTAATTATTATATAAAATATTAATAAATTTTATTGCTTCTGCTTAACATAACTTACATATTGCAAAAAATTGATAATTAATATTATAGTTTTATAGTTTTATCCATAAGTGTCTATATAAAATAATCTATTTATAAAACTCCTATAAATTGATGTAAATATCCTCACAAAAAAATTAAAACATAGTTTTATTGAACAATAATGTTTGCTTTTATAATAAGTTAATATTTTGTTTGTCCTTCGTCTTCTTTAGTAATCATTATTATAAAATTGAATTCTATATACGTGTAACCTAAAGTCGTATATATTAATGTATAATTTTCTCTGTAATTTTATTTTATGATGTTAGCCAATGGATTTTAATCTAACGTGTTGTTACAACAACGCAGGTGTTTTCAAATAAAATTTAAATTAATCAACCGATTCTTATGTGAGAATTTAACAAATTTATCAACAAATAAGATAAAATTAGACATTTTTGAATTGAAAGATTATGTTGGCAAAATTATGAATACTGAACAACAGAAGCATATTTTTTTTTCGACAATGATATTTCGACGGCGTCGGCGGCTGCAATCTCGAATAAATGTTTTGGAGTTAAAAAAGCAAGATCAGGTCGTATCTCAAATTGAATCTTATTTTCCATCGCAGTTCAAATACCAATTTCAAAATAAACTCAAAAATCAATCTCAAATATGCAATCATTCGATAATAAAATGTCCAGAACGTAAACGTCTGCTACAAATAATCAAGTAAGTATCAAGACTTATGAAGTTGAGATATATTATAAAATAAATCTTATAAAAAAGATATATTTAAAACAGACATTGCATTAAATTTTATGAAATTTTTTCAAAATAAAAATTAATTCAAAGTCTATTAATTTGTCTATCATTAATATGGTATTCATAATTTATAATTTTCTTCAAAACGCTTGAGAGACATATATTTAAGTTTTTTAAAAGCCTTTTAAGAAAAGAAAATTTCTTCTTCAAATCATAATATTCTAATTATATTTTTGATTTTGTTTTTAAGACATGTGCATCTGGAGTTGTGTAAAGAATCGAAAATAGTATGTACTATCTTTGGAGTACAGATAGCTTGGGAAATAGGAGCAATTATCATGTATCTGTCTGGAGCTTTTTATAATTTATTTATTCGATATGTTATGTATCAGCACAAAGTTAAAGGTGTCCCAGCTCAGACAACTTTAACATTGTTAATATCTCTTCTGTGCATTTTCGAAATCGTTTTTGTAAGTCGTATTTGCATGAATGCGGCCAATGAGGTAATTTAGCTCATCTATTATTGTGTCTACAATTATAGGTTTTATAATTAACT
>NW_011626988.1:644915-714964 GCF_000204515.1 Acromyrmex echinatior
ATAGAACCATCGAAATTATTCATGCGATTTATGGATGCAAAACAGATATTGATATGCAGGAAGAGGTTTGTTTACTGTTATATTAAATATATTATTAAATATATAAAAAACCCACAAAAAGAAATGACACTATAACATTACAGTGGTTCGTTTTTTTGCGAGTAAGTGTATAATCGATTACTTTTACGCTAATGTATTAATTATCATCCAAATTGTTTCAGATTCAGCAGTTTGGTATTCAAATTTTGCAAAGTCCAGTAATATTTTCCGTATTTGGTCTTACTCTCGATAATCGTGCTTTAACTATGGTGTGTATCAAATTATTGCATATGAAAACATTGCTATTGAATCAGCGTTTATTATATAAAACGACAAAATTCATACAAATAAAAATATGTATATTAAAATTCACTGTTTTTTTATATTAAAAAAAAACAGAGAAATTATTTTTATAATTCTATCTTTAATCGCAAACGCATTATTCTTATATTTTTTTATTTACAGATTTTAAAATCTGTAACGATCTATGTGGTTATTATGATACAAATGAGCATATCATTGGAATCGGACAATTCCACGCAAGATATGCAATTTTAGAAAATTATAAATATTATTAAATGCAGATTATATAATAAAATATTTTAATTATAAAAGAATTAATATTATATCTAACAAATGTCGCAGATTGTTATAAAAATATAATGTAAATTACAGTGGAATGGTGTGACGATCTGTAAATTACTTAATTATTTTTTCTTGTATTTTTTTCAATATACACGATAATTGCTTGTAATTATAATAGATATGCGATACATTATGAAATAAAATTTTTGCAAGCTCGCTTGGCAACTTTATATTTGAATTAATAATCTTCTATGCCAACATGTGATGTGTGTGTGTGTGTGTGTGCGCGCGTGCGTGCGTGCGTGCGTGCGTGCGTGTGCGTGTGCAAATTTTAAGGTCTAAATTTTACTAAAAAACAAATTAATTTTTATGTTATAAATAGCAGCTCTATAATGAACTCCAAAAATAAATTATCATACTTGATTTATCTTGGTCCCAGCTTTTGCATCTTTTCGTCTTTAAATAAGAACTCATAGAAAAACGCTAATGTTATTTCTTAATTTTCGCAACATATGAAGGCGACAATGATAAAATATCATGGAGCAAATGAGATTACAAGATTATCAGAAATGGTATCTGTATCAGTTTTACTCCTTTATATTCATCAAATAAATGTATCATATTCATAGTGGTCATTCGTGACGGAATGTTTATCGAAAATATGTCTGTACATGACATACATGCCCAATATTTTAATTAGTAATGAATTATGAATTATAACATATTACATAATATATTCAGTAAGAAATAAATTACGAGTGAAGAGACAATTTTCATGCAATTGTGTAGCATTTAATTTGTTGCAGTTCCCCAAATTTTCTTCAATTTACCATTTCATTGATTAACTACTTTCTAGAAACAGGTTTTCTCAAGATAATTTAAAAAATTTTCCATATGGACATAACAGTTTTTACATAAAAATTACAACGTTTTTGTAAAAAAAATAGCACATTTTAATTAAATATTTCGTCAATAAGTTTTTGAATTTGTTAAGCTACATGTAATACATAAATCTATTGGTCTATCATCTTCACTTGCATATGTGTATTTGTACTTAGTAATAACTGCGATCTTTTCAAGCTAAGCAATGTTGTTGCAGATCCTGGGTAGTATATTATAATATTAATTGCATTAATGTAATAAAAAGTGATCCTTGTGCGTATGTTAATATAACAAATTACTTATTGCTTCACGGGCACTTTTTTTATATAGATATACTTTTTATATAGATATACATAATCGCTTAAAGACTACCATGGAGGCTCATTTGTGCGCGTTCATTTAACATATTCGTGTTCTTCATTTATATATGTTCCTTCATTTATCAAGATGGTAAAAAGACGGATCATTAATTTGCAAATTGCAAGAAACCGAGTAGAACAAGTAAAACAAAAGAAGACAAAGAATCGCACTATTGTCTCATATAATCGGTAAGTGAACGAAACAATATGTGATGTATTACAAGCAATTGTTATATCAACTTATTCATGATTTTATGATATATATGCTTTATAATATAATTAAAATAAAATAATTTTAAAATTTTTATGTGTAAACTATAATTCTTTCATCATAAATTAACATATGTAGAAATTCAAAGTTTGTCACAAAAAGATCTTCGAAATCGACGAAACATTGCGCCAGCTTGGATTATCAATAAATTATGACAGAATATATTTCGTGACAATCGGAATGGTAACCGTCTGGATTACAGGCTCTTTCATTTTGAGCATTGTAACTTTTATTCACTTAAAAATACGCACAAACATATTTACTTCAGTTTATATCATATTGATTGTTATGTATTCGATAACTGTCAACTCTATTAATGTTTATGAATTCTACATATTTGTAATGTTTATAAGTATCTATATAAAAGAACATATGTAAAACTCCAATAAATTGATGTAAACCTTCTCAAAAAGTAGATTAAAACAGTTTTATTGAACAATATTGTTTATTTTTGTAACAAATTAATATTTTGTCCACGCTCCGTATTCTTTTACTCTTATTATCATCATTTTTAAAAAAATGCAATTAATTGAAGGGTTCTGCATATATATGGTCTAAGAGGTCATATATATACAATATATACAATTTCTTCTGTAATTTTATTTTGTGACATTAGCTAATGAATTCTAATCTAACATACTGTTACAATAACGCAGGTGCTTACAAATAAAATTTAAATTAATTAACCGATTCTTATGTGAGAACTTAATAAATTTATCAACAAATAAAATAAAATTAGGCATTTTTGAATTAAAAGATTATGCCAAAATTATGGATGTTGAACAACAGAAGCATATTTTTTTCGCGACAATGAAATTTCGATGGTGTCGGCGATTGCAATCTCGAATAAATGTTTTGGAGTTAAAGAAGCAAGATCAGGTCGTATCTCAAATTAAATATTATTTTCCATCGCAATTCAAAAACCAATTTCAAAATAAACTCAAAAATCAATCCCAAAGATGCAATCATTCGATAATAAAATGTCCAGAACGTAAACATCTACTACAAATAATCAAGTGAGTATCAAAACTTATGAAGCATATTGTTATAAAATCCTATAAAAAAGATATATTTGAAATTGCATTCAATTTTATAACATTTTTTCGAAATAAAAATCGATTCAAAACTCATCAATTTTGTCATTAATAAAATGTATTTATAATTTATAATTTCTTTCAAACTTGGGATATTTAAGTTAGATTGTTTAAAAGCTTTTTGAGAAAAGAAAGTTTGTTTTTTAAATAAAAATATTTCTGATTATCTTTGATTTTGTTTTTAAGACAAGTGCACTTGGAGTTATGTAAACTATCGAAAACAATATGCACTATCCTTGGAGTACAGGTGGCTTGGGAAATAGGAGCAATTATTATGTGTCTGTCTGGAGCTTTTTATAATTTATTTATTCGATATGTTATGTATCAGCACAAAGTTAAAGATGTCCCAGCTCAGACAGCTTTAACGTTGTTAATATCTTCCCTGAACATTTTCAGAGCCGTTTTTGTAAGTCGTATTTGCAAAAATGCGGCCGATGAGGTAATTTATTTCATTGCGTCTGTAATTAGGTTAGGTTAATTTTACAATTAAGTTAACATTTATTTGTAGGGAAATAGAACCATCGAAATTATCCATGCGATTTATGGATGTAACGCAGATACTGATATGCAGGAAGAGGTTTGTTTACTATTATGTTATTAAATATATTATTAAATATGTTAAAAAACCCGCAAAAAAAATGGACCACTATAACATTACAGTGGCCTGCTTTTTTATGAGTAAGTGTATAATCGATTACGTTTATGCTAATAATAATTATCATCCAAATTGTTTCAGATTCAGCAGTTTGGTATTCAAGTTTTGCAAAGTCCAGTAACATTTTCTGTATTTGGTCTTACTCTCGATAATCGTGTTTTAACCATGGTGTGTATCAAATTAGTGTATATGAAACATTGCTACTGTATCAGTGTTTATTATATAAAACGACAAAATTCATATAAATAAAAATATGTATGCTAAAACAAATTCACTGTTTCTTTACATTAAAAAAAAAGAGAAATTATTTTTATAATTCTATCTTTAATTGCAAACGCATTATTCTTATATTTTTTTTTATTTACAGATTTTAAAATCTGTAACGATCTATATGGTTATTATGATACAAATGAGCATAACATTGGAATCGGATAACACCGTGCAAGATAGGCAATTTTAAAGAATTATAAATATTATTAAATGCTTATATATTAATTAAAATATTTTTAATTATAAAAGAATTAATAATATTGTGTATCTAACAAATGTCGCAGATTATGGAAATAAAAACTACGTCAAATAGAGTGAGGTGATGTGACGACCTGTAAATTATTTTATTATCTTTTTCCTGTATTTATTTTGATATACACGGTAATTGCTTGTAATTACAAAAGTCATCCAATATATACTATAAAATAATATTTTTGCAATGCAGCTTGCTTGGCAACTTTATATTTGAAGTAATTTTTTACGTTAACAGCGGCTTAAATAATGTTATGTTGCATCTCTGGCTGATTGTGGAGGAAGGAATTTTGAGGGAGCTCTATAGAGGCTAACATTCGTGCACGCGAAAATTTCGAGGTTTAAATTTTACTTTAAAAAAAGATTTATTTTTATGTTATAAATAATAGCTCTTTAATGTACTTCAGAAATAAGTTATTAAACTTGTTCTATCTAGGTTTTAGCTCTTGTATTTTTTTCGTCTTCAAATAAAAATTCATAGAAATACGCCAATATTATTTTTTAACTTTCGCAGAATATAAAAACGACAATAAAATATCATAGAGCAAATGGGATTACAGGACTATTAGAAATGATATCTTTCTCTCTTTTATATTCAACGTAATAAATTCATCATATAGTGGTCAATCATGACGGAACATTCGTGGAAAATACGCCTATATATTTAGAAACGCTATCATGTCCACCGTAAATTATCTCGCTGACTCGTCGACTTAATCTAAGTAATATGTTCTTATGCGTGCACCGGATAATATTGACACTCTCTATGGTATATATATATATATTATAGTATGCTCAATGTTTTAATTAGTAATAAATAATAAATTATAATTGTATTACATATTATATATTCAATAAGAAATAAATCGCGAGTGAAGAGAGACTTTTCATGCAATTGTGATATTTAATTTGTTGCAGTTCCTCGAATTTTCTTTAGTTTGCCATTTCATTAATTAACTGTTTTCTAGAAACAGGTTTTCTAAAGATAATGTTAAAAATTTCCTGCATGAATATAATACTTTTTACATAAAAATTACAACGTTTTTCTAAAGAAAATAGCACATTTTAATTGAATATTTTGTCAATAAGTTTTTGAATTTGTTAAGCTACATGTAATGCATAAGTCTATTGGTCTGTCGGCTTCACTTGCATATGTTGCATTTGTATTTAGCAATAACTGTGCGATCTTTTTTAAGCCAAGCAATGTGTTGTTGTAGATCTTGGATAACATTACTCACTATTTTCCATGAATAATTCTCTCAAAGTAACGTAAAAAATTATCCAGTTAGGGAATATAATAGTTTATACGTAAAAACGTATACGTTACAACGTTTTTGTAAAGAAAATAGCATATTCTCGAATATTTCGTCAATAAATTTTTGAATTTGTTAAGCCATATGTAATGCATGAATCTATTGACCTGTCGTCTTCACTTGCATATCTATGTGCATTTTTACTTAGCAATGACTATGAGTCATCTTTCTTAAATTAAGCAATGTGTTGTTACAGATCTTGGGTAGCATATTATAGTGTTAATTGCATTAATGTAATGAAAAGCGATCCTTGCGCGCATGTTTATATAAGAAATTGCTTATTGCTTCATGGACATCCTTTTTATATAAATATTTTGTATAATCGCTTAAAGACCACCGTGGAGGCTCATTTGTGCACGTTCATTTAGCGTACTCGTGTTCTTCGTAATAATCGTTTATGTATGTTCCTTCATTTACCAAAGACGTATCATTAACTTGCAAACTGCAAGAAACAAAGTAGAGCAAGTAAAACGAAAGGAGACAAATAATCGCGTTATTGTCTCATCAAACATAATCGTTAACCATTCTCGCTTGTGAACTATAGAAAATTGGGTAATGTACATATGCGTAAATTTAATACGTTAGTACCATTTAATTATTAATTTAATTTTATGATAAGTTAGAATTGCTGAAATTAATACTCCCTTGTAATTGAAAAATCAACAAGAAATTGTGAAAAAGGATTATGTCGTTTCTGATATTCTTAGATATTTGATTAACTGAAGACCAAAAACGAAGACATTTTGATGGAGTAAATGACAATTGAATACAGTTCGAAAGAGAGAGAGAGAGAAATTTGACAAGATGAAGTTATTTGCGCGTCCAAAATGCTTCTCCGAAGCGATAGCATTAGTGACAAATCTTAGTTGCTTTTTGGGGCTTCGTATTTTTGAGTATCCTCATGGTTATCCAAGACCTATACTCAGTTTGATCTATTTTTTGTTTATATTCGGTATATATTTCAGTGGCTCGTTCAATATGGAAGAAAAATATTTTTCAAATCTTAAATTAATGAAGTTAGAATACGTTCTATATAAAATATTGCCGTACGTCCTTGCTGTGTCTGTGATTCTCAAGATGCTGTTAGGCTGGTGGCATACAAAAGTAAGTGAACGAAATAGTATGTGATTTATTATAAGTAATTGTATATCAACTTATTCATGATTTTATGATATATGTGCTGTATAATATAATTAAGATAAAATAATTTGAAAATATGTATATGTGTAAATTATAATATTTTTTTTTCATAAATTAACATATGTAGAAATTTAAAGTTTGTCACAAAAAAATCTTCGAAATCGATAAAACATTGCGTCAGCTTGGATTGTCAGTAAATTATGACAGAATATATTTCGTGACAATCGGAATGATAACCGTCTGGATTACAGTCTCTTTCATTTTAAGTATTGTATCTTTTATTCACTTAAAAAAACGCACAGACACATTTACTTCTGTTTATGTTATATTGGTTGTTATGTATTCGACAACTGTCAACTCTATTAATGTTTATGAATTCTGCATATTTGTAAGGTACGTAAATTTACCTTCTAAATCCAGAAATTTATGTACACATTTATTTGATTTGCTCTTTAATTACTAGGTAAAATTAATAATTCATTTTTATTGATTCTGCTTCACATAACTTATTACACATTATATGACGTTGATGTAATATTACAACTTTATCCATATGTATCTCTCTAAAAAAACGTATACATATATAAAACTCCCATAAATTGTAAACGTTCTCACAAAAAGTAAATTAAAACATAGTTTTATTGAACAATAATGTTTACATTTATATCAAATTAATATTTTGTTTGTCCTACGTCTTCTTTGACTTATATTATCGTCATTTTTATAAAAATGCAATAGATTAAGGGGTTCTGTATATGTATGGCCTAAGGCCGTATATAAGAATGTATATAATTTTCTCTGTAATTTTATTTTGTTACGTTAGCCAATGAATTTTAATCTAACATTCTGTTACAACAACGCAGGTGCTTCCAAATAAAATTTAAATTAATTAATCGATTCTTGTGTGAAAACTTAATAAATTTATCAACAAATAAAATAAAATTAGGCATTTTTGAATTGAAAGATTATGCCAAAATTATGGATGTTGAACAACGAAAGCATATTTTTTCCTCAATGATGATATTTCGACGGCGTAAGCGGCAAAAATCTCGAATAAATATTTCGGAACTAAAAAATCAAGATCAGATTTTATCTCAAATTGAATCTCACTTTCCATCCCAATTCAAAAATCAATCTCAAAGATACAACCCTTTGATAACAACATGTCCAGAACGTAAACATCTGTTACAAATAATCAAGTGAGTGTCAAAACTTATAAAGTATATTGATAAAATTATATAAAAAAGATATATTTAAAACAGATATTTTATTTAATTTTATGACATTTTTTCGAAATAAAAATCGATTCAAAACTCATCAATTTTGTCATTAATAAAATATATTTATAATTTGTAATTTCCTTCAAAACTTGGGATATTTAAGTTAGATTTTTTAAAAGCTTTTTGAGAAAAGCAAGTTTGTTTTTCAAATAAAAATATTTCTGATTATTTTTGGTTTTGTTTTTAAGACATGTGCATCTGGAGTTATGTAAACTATCGAAAACAATATGCACTATCCTTGGAGTACAGGTAGCTTGTGAAATAGGACTAATTATTATGTATCTGTCTGGAGCTTTTTATAATTTATTTATTCGATACGTTATGCATCAGCACAAAGTTAAAGGTGTCCCAGCTCAGACAGCTTTAACGTTGTCATTGTCTTTCCTGAACATTTTCAGAGCCGTTTTTGTAAGTCGTATTTGCAAATATGCGGCCGATGAGGTAATGTATCTTATCTATCATTGTATCTACAATTATAGATTTTATAATTAAGCTAACATTTATTGGTAGGGAAATAAAACCATCGAAATTATTCATGCAATTTATGGATGCGATACAGATATTGATATGCAGGAGGAGGTTTGTTTACTGTTATTTTGTTAAATATACTCAAAAATCCGCAAAAAGAAATGTCACTAACATTATAGTGGCCCGCTTTTTTTGCGAGTAAATCGATTACTTTTATGCTATTATATAATTACCATCCAAATTGTTTCAGATTCAGCAATTTGGTATTCAAATTTTGCAAAGTCCAGTAACATTTTCCGCATTTGGTCTTACTCTTGATAATCGTATTTTAACCATGGTGTGTATCAAATTATTGCATATAAACATTGCTATTGTATTAGCGTTTATTATATAAAACGACAAAATTTATATAAATAAAAATATACTAAAAAAAAAATGTACTAAAAAAAGTATACTAAAAAAAATTCATTGTTTCTTTACATACATTAAAGAAAAAAAGGGAAATTATTTTTATAATTCTATCTCTGATTATAAACGCATCATGCTTATTCTTTTTTATTTACAGATTTTAAAATCTGTAACGATCTATGTGGTTATTATGGTACAAGTTAGCATAACATTGGAATCGGACAACGCCGTGCAAGATAGGCAATTTTAAAGAATTATAAATATTATTAAATAATTATATGTTATATTAATTAAAATGATTATATATTATAATTAAAATATTTTTAATTATAAAAGAATTAATAATAGTGTGTATCTAACAAATGTCACAGATTGTCATGAAAATAAAAGCTACATAAAATCGATTGGGGTGATGTGACGATCTGTAAATTATTTTATTATCTTTTTCCTGTATTTATTTTGATATGCACGATAATTGCTTGTAATTATAATAGTCATGCAATATACACTATAAAATAACATTTTTGCAATGCAGCTTGCTCGGCAACTTTACATTTGAAGTAATTTTCTACGCTAACAGCGGCTTAAATAATGTTATGTTGCATCTCTGGCTGATTGTGGAGGAAGGAATTTTGAGGGATGGCTCTATAGAGGCTATCATTCCTGCACGCGAAAATTTTGAGGTCTAAATTTTACTTTAAAAAAAGATTAATTTTTATATTATAAATAATAGCTCTTTAATGTACTCCAGAAATAAATTATTAAACTTGTTCTATTATATAGTTTTAGCTCTTGCATCTTTTCGTCTTCAAATAGAAACTCATAGAAATACGTCAATGTTATTTTTTAACTTTTGCAGCATATAAAGGCGACAATGATAAAATATCATGAAGCAAATGAGATTACAGGATCATCAGGACTATCAGAAATGATATCTGTTTCACTTTTTTATATTCATCATATAGTGATCAATCGTGACGGAATATTCGTGGAAAATACGTATACATTTAGAAACGCTATCATGTCCACCGTAAATTATCTCGCTGACTCGTCGACTTAATCTACGTGACATGTTCTTATGCGTGCACCGGACAGTATTGACGCACTCTCTATGATATACATATTATAGTATGCTCAATGTTTTAATTAATAATTAATAATGAATTATGAATTATAACTGTATTACATATTATATATTCAGTAAGAAATAAATTACGTGTGAAGAGAAACTTTTTATGTAATTATAGTATTTATTAGTTGTTGGAATTAATTCGTAGCATTTTACAAGTGATGGGAAGTACTTTCATTAATGTATTTTTTAATGCTCATGTGAAATAAATAACATTCTTTCATTAAAAAACGCTACGAATTAATTCCAACACCTAATAATTTGTTGCAGTTCCTCGAATTTTCTTTAATTTGAATTCAATTTTATTGATTAACTGTTTTCTAGAAACAGGTTTTTTCAAGATATAATGTTAAAAATTTCCTGCACAAACGAAACAGTCTTTACGCAAAAATTGCCGCGTTCTTATGTGGAAATAGCACGTCCTAGGATATTTTTTTAAATCTGTTTTTGGATTCGTTGATCATATATATAACAAATGTATAGCGATTTATTTAATTTCACTGTATATTCCTCGTGCATTTGCATATTCAGCAACAATCATGCACTGCAACAATCGCCAGCAATTATCTTTTTCCGGCAACGTATTGCTGTAGATCCCGGATAGCACCTTTTGATATTATTGCATTAAGATAATAAAAAATGATCCCTGTGCGCATGATTGTATAACTAATTACTCCTTGGTTCACACGGGGAAAGTTAATTCTTTTTATAGTTACATACATATACTATAGGATCGCTTCAATGGCTATGGTAGGAGGCTTGTTTGCGCATATTCATTTAGTATACTTGCGTTCTTCATAATAATCGTTTATGAGCTCATATGTGCTCCTTTATTCATTAAAAATCAATCATTGACTTGTGAATTGTGGGAAAACGAGAGCAAATAGAGTAAAGAAAGAAAGAAAAAAAGCGACGAATAGTGAATAGCATCATGGTTTGATTTAACATAATCATCAACCATTTTTGCATAGATCGCCAAGTATAGCATATTGCGTGATATTTTCACATATGTAATATTTATACGCTAGTTTTATTTAATTATACATTATTTTAATTACGTAGCAATTAATACACATTGCTGGAATTAACACTTCCTTGTATTAATGCTGAACGTGAGAACGGCAAGAAATTCTGAGAGAAATATCACTTTGCTTTTAATATCTCAGGTGTTCGAGCAACTACAGATTAAAAACAAAGACATTGTTTAAGTAAATGACAGTCGAGGAACATTGTATGAAAGAAAGGGATCTAACAAGATGAAATTATTTACGCGTCCAAAATGCTTTTCCGAAGCGATAGCATTGATGACAAGTCTCAATTGTTTATTAGGACTTCGTGCTTTTGAGTATCCGCGTGGTTATTCAAGACCTATACTCAGTCTGATCTATTTTTTGTTTATATGTGGTTTATATAGCTGTAGCTCATTGTATTTGGAAAGAAAATACAATTCAAATGTTGCACTAATGAAGATAGAACATATCCTATACGAAGTATTGATGTACGTTACCATTGTATCTGTGATTCTCAAGATGTTACTAGGCTGGTGGCATACGAAGGTGAGCAAACGATACTAACATGATGTCTTATAAATGATTGTTATATCATTTATTTACAAGCTTATAATATAATTTTAAGAAAAAATTATGTATTAATTATAATAATATTTTATTGTAAATTGATATGTGCAGAAATTTAAAGTTTGTTACAAAAAGATCTTTAAGATTGATGAAACATTGGGACAGCTTGGATTGTCGGTGAATTATAACGGGATATATTTTGTGACAAACGGAATAATAATTATGTGGATTACAGTCTGTCTCATTCTGAACATTGTATCTTTTCCTCATTTAAAGAAACGTGTGGACACATTTACTGCAATTCACATTATATTGCTATACATGTATTCGTTGACTGTCAACGGTATTAACGTCTTTGAATTCTACATATTTGTAAAGTATGTAAATTGATTCTAAATAATCCAGTTTAAGCACATATATGTTTATTGGATATACAAAAACAAGAGTTTTCAAATATACTTAATATGCTATTATAACAATGCAGGTGTTTACAAATGAAATTCAAATTAATCAACCAACTCTTGTACGAGAAATTAATAAATTTATCAACAAAAGAGATAAAATTGGGCATTTTTGAATTAAAAGATTATACCAAAGTTATGAATGTCGAACAAAGTAAGCATATTTTTTTGAAAAATATAATGTTTCAATTACATCGGCGAAAGCAGTCTCGAATGAACGTTTTTGTATCAGAGGAGAGTCAAAATCGGCTTGCATCTCAAATTGGAACTGAGTTCCTTCCATCTCAGTTCAAAAAACAATTGCAAAGTAAACTCCGAAATCGATCTCGAAGACACAGTGCCACGATGGCAAAATGTCAGGAACGTAAACACCTGTTACAAATAATCAAGTGAGTATAGAGATTATAAAGTGCGTTGTTATGAAATAAATTCTATAAAAAATATATTTGAAGCAGATTGCAATCAGCTTTACAACATTTTTCCGAAGTAAAAATTGATAATATTTAAAGCCCATCATATTTAAAGTGATATGAATAATATTCAAAGTCAATCATTAAGATATTCAAAATTTACAATATTTATAACGCTTAGAATATTTAATTTTCTTATTTTCCAAATTCAAAACCAGAAAAGAATCCAAAAATCTATCGCGAATGAGAGTCAGCGTGATAGTTAGTATGTAAAGTTCAATCTTAAAACTTTATTTTATGAATCCAAATAATCTTTGTACATTTCGATTCTCTTTGGAGTCCTTCTCAGCAATACAATAACAAATGCATATAATAATAAACGTTTAAAGATTATTTGGATTTATATAATAAAGTTTTAAGATTAAATTTTGTATATTGATAATCACGCTGACTCTCATTCGCTCTGAGTTTTTTGGATTTTTTTCTGGTTTAGAATATTTAAATTAGATTTTTAAAAATATTTAAGTTAGATTTTTTTAGAAACTGTTTTAAAAAACAAAAGAGTTTTTTCTTTAAATAAAAATGTTCCTAATTATCTTTGAATAATTTTAAGACAGGTGCATCTGGAGTTGTGTAAAATAACAAAAATGGTATGCACTATCTTCGGAGTACAGATAGCTTGGGAGATAGGAGATATTATTCTAATTCTCACTGGATCACTTTACTATTTCTACATTCGATATATTACACAGCAGTACAAAGTTTTGATAGAGCAAATAACTTTGATGTTGGCATTCAGTTTTATGAGCATTTTGAAAATCATTTATTTGAGTTACGTTTGCAAGAATACAGCTAATGAGGTAATTTATCTCGTCTGTCATTGTCTAATTATAAATTAATTAATTTTATAATTAAGTTAACACACTTACTTACAGGCAAACAAAACCATTGAAATCATTCACGCTATTTATGGATGCGACGCAGATACTGATATGCAGGAGGAAGTTTGTTTGCTATTATTATATATAATATAATATAATAAACTGTTGATGTATTATATAATTATCTGATGATGTATTACATAATTATCGTTCTCAATTGTTTCAGATTCAACAATTCAGTATTCAAATTTTACAAAGTCCGGTAACATTCTTTGTTTTTGGTGTAACTCTGGATAATCGTATCTTAAGCTCGGTTTGTATTAAATTGTTGCATTCGAAAGAGAGAAAGAGAAACATAATTACATAAGATTTTTAAACAAGACAACAAAATTTTTATAATTATATTTATACTTCTCTTTACAGATTTTGAAAACTGTATCGACCTACATAGTTATCATGATACAAATGGGTCATTCACTGGAATCGAACAATGATGTGCAATTAGATATATAATTGTAAAGAATTTTCGTTATTATTAAATGATGATTATCTTTTAAAATCTTTTAAGTTATGGGAGAATTAAAAGATATACTGTATGTATTAAAAAATGTCTCAAAGTGTCATAAAATTAAAAGCTAAAATAAAGCGATAGTGCAGCATTTTATAAAATATTTAATAAATATCTTCTTTTAATGTTTAGAATACAATTTTATTCATCGTAATTTTATGAACGATACCAGCGTCATATGTCCCTATTTTATAGTTAAAGACAAGTCTATAGTACAACCAGTCAGGCTCTGATGAAAAAAGTTTAATTTGCATTTTTGACTTATTCTTGTACAAGGCATTATCCTCTGTCGATTGTACTGTAGATTTGTTTCTATTCTGTATTTCTGTAAATATTACAAATAAAACTTTTTACAAATACAAAGGAAATGTGCATATTATTTAATATAATGATGTCAAATTTTAAATAAATTACTTTGATAAATTTGTATAACAAAACGATAATCCATTTCTAGATGTAACTTTTTCAACTTGGAAAAGCCGACTATGTGGTTGCAAATGTCAATCACAATGAAGAAATTTGTGCTGAAAATATAAAAACATAACGTGATAGTAGGTATAAGCATACACTTCAAAGAAAGGTGTGCGTCAGTGATTAAATATTCTTAGTTCCATTTCCATATTCGCTAAATACTCAATTCCCTTTATGTTACGATATGCAGTACCCGAGATCTATAATAACGGAATGTACGACTTCTCAAACGTTTTTTGCGATATGCACACTAGTTACTTGTAATTGTCGTACATACATAAAGTATAACTTTTGCGACGATATTAAATACACAAAGAATATAAAAATTTACAAAATTATTTTGTAAATTAATAATTTATAGAATAATTTTGTCCAATATTAAAAATCTATTAAAAATCATTTTTATTGTATATCAATTCTCTTTTTTACAAATATCAGTTACACAAACTTGTATTTTTAACCCTTGTTCATAAGATAGCTCTTAGCTAGATACTTAGTTGGATACTTCGCACATATCGATCTTCGCAATGAAGTCTCTTGAGCATTCATCCATTATGAGATCACGGACACTCGATGTATTTGTCGTTTAGTTCGCACAGCCTGTCTTTTAATTATTTAAATTTATCATTAACACTATAGTATAATATAATATAGCCGTTTCATCAATAATTAAAATTCCATCATGCTTATTCAACATTTCACAAATTAACATTAATTAATAAAGTTCGCTATAATCTTTAAACAAATTTGTTTAAAACGTCTCGTGATATATATATATATATATATGAGACAATACTGTTTTGCAATGTAATTAAAAACAATTAAATTAACACTGAAAAAGTTTTAATCAAGATATTACATTTCTCTTTCGATTTTTTTGTTGCAGAATCGAAAGATCGTTTCGAATCGATAGAGAAATGCGAATGTTATTTTTTAACTTTCGTAGAAAGACGGCAATGATGATCCAAAAAAAAATCACGAAGGAAATGGAATTATAGAAGAACTATCAGAAAATATATCTGAATTTAGCTTTATTTTCTCATATTTATCGTGTAATATTATTTATTATATTTATAGTGATCCGTTATGATGAAATTCGTGAAAAATGCATATTAGAATTGTCATTATATTCGGAATTTCGTAAATTGTCCCGTCGGCTTTCTCTACGTAAGCGTTCTCATATACTGGATATATGACATTGATGCTTTCTATGGTATAGTTTGCGCGATGTATAAATTAGTAATCGATTATGAGTTGTGACTGTATTTCACATTGCATATTCGACAAGAAATAAATTACGAACAAAGACAATTCTCACACTTGTCTTTAATTTATCGCAGTCCCCTGACTTTTCTTCAGTTGTCTTTGCATTAGTCAATTTTATTTCTAGGAATTAATCCTTTCAAGTAGATAATGTGAGAAATTCCCCGTGGGGATCATAATAGTTTTTATGCAAAAAAAATCACGTTTTTGAGAGAAAATAGCATGTTCTAATCGGATATTTCTTCAATTTTTGGACTTCTTAAATTATACGTATTGAACGCACAGCGATCTATTGTCTTTGCTGGATTTGTATATTAAGAATCATACCAATAATCTTTTGCTAGCAATTATTTTTCTTCAGCAATGTATTATCGCAAATCTTATATAGCATCTAATGACGTTACTTGCATTAGGATAATGAATAAAGAGATCCTTGCGCACACGTGAGTATAAGTTATTTATCGCTTCGCGGACAGAAGTCTTTTATATTATATGTAGATATATATATTGTAAAAGGCCACTTCGAGAGCTCATTTGCGCACGTTCATTTAGTACCCGCATTCTTCATAATTCATAATAATCGTTTATGTGCTCCTTCGTTCACCAAAGGTGGATCATTGATTTGTGAACTACAGAAAGACGAGTACAAACGGAGAGCAAGTCAGATAGTGAATCGCGTCCGATCTAACGTAATTATAAATCGTTTTCACATCACTAAATACAGCACATTGCATGATATTTACTGCGTGTGTAATATTTACATACGTTGTTTAATTATTTATGGTATGCATTTTAATTATAAAGCAAATGTAATTAATTAACACACTAGAATTAATTCAGTTCTTTCTTGTAATTGTGTTGGACGTGAAAATTAAGAAACTGCAAGGAAAATGTTAATTCTCTTTCAAACATTTTAGATGTTCGATCGGCTGGAGATTAAAAAGGAAAATATTTTATCTAAGTAAACGAGAGTCGAGGAATACTTTGTGAAAGAGGCAGAAGTAATGAAGCTATTTGCGCGTCCAAAATGCTTCTCCGAGGCATTAAAATTGGTGACAATACTCAGCTGTTTATTGGGATTTCATGCTTTTGAGTATCCTCGTGGTTATCCGAGACCTATACTCAGTTTCATCTATTTTTTGTTCATATTCGGTATATTTTACAGTGGTTCATTCCGCCTACAAGAAAAATTCTATGCAAATAATGTTAAACTGCTGAGGATGGAATACATCCTGTATCAATTATTAACGTATATCTTTATTGTGTCTATAATATTTAAGATGTTCCTGGGCTGGTGGCATACAAAGGTGAGCAAATAAAATAGTACATATGATATATGAGTGGCCATTTATACCCCTTATTTATGATATAAAAGATTTATAACATAGTTTTAATATAAAACTATGCATCTGTGTGTATATTAATTGTAATATTGTTTCATTGTAAATTGATATGTATACAGAAATTCAAAGTTTGTTACAAAAAAATCTTCGAGATCGATAAAACATTGCGACAGCTTGGATCGTCCGTGAACTATGACAGATTATATTTCGTGACGATCGGAATAATAACCATCTGGATTACAACCGCCTTCATTATTTCCACTGTGCTTTTTGTTCAACTGCAAATACGTACAAATATATTTTGTTCAATTTGTATTATATTGGTACACACGTATGGTTTCATTGCTATTGGTATCAATGTCTTCGAATTCTGCATATTTGTAAAGTACGTAAATTGACTCTATAAATAATCCAGAAATTTATTTATTTTATATTAGATACTCACCAAGTAATGTGTAAAGTAATAATCGCTATTCTTTTGTTTAACATAACTTATTATGAACTTTTTATTATATACGGCGTTGATTTTACTTGCCATAAGCGTAAAGCATCTCTACAAATTGACGTAAACATTTTATATATATATATATAATAAAAAATAAATTTAAAAACAATTTTATTGAAAATAATATTTGTTTTTATAATAATTGTAATACTTTCTTAATCCTGCTTTGATTTTTATTTTTTTATCGCCTTTTCTATAAAATGCAATAGTTTAAGGGTGCGATAGTTTTGTACTTATTGACTGTACTTGAACAATGTTGTATATTGGTATAATTTTCTTTGTAATTTTGTTTTGAGTCGTCAATCAGTAGATTTTAATTTACTGTTTGCGGAAATAAAAAATACAAGAGAGAGAGAGAGAGAGAGAGAGAGAGAGAGAGAGAGAGAGAGAGAGAAATAATAAGTTTTCTTAATGTATTAATACCTAATATATGCTGTTATAACATATGATACAGGTGTTTAGAAGTAAAATTCAAATTAGTTAATCAACTTTTATGCGACAATTTAACAAATTTAACAACGAAAGAAATAAAATTGGGTGTTTTTGAATTGAAAGATTATACTATGAATATTAAAAAGCGGAAACATATTTTTTCTGATATTTCGAAGATGATATTTCGAAGGCGACAGAGGGTGCAATCTCGAATAAATGTTTCTGTATCAGAGAAACAAGATCAGATCATATCTCAAATTGAATCCTATTTTCTATCCCAAGTAAAAAAAGAATTACAAAATAAACTTCAAAATCGATTTCAAAAGTACATTTCTGTGAAGACAAAATCTCAGGAACATAAACATCTGTTACAGACACTTAAGTGAGTACAAAGAATTATGAAATACACTTTAATGAATTAAATTATTAAACATATATTTTAAGCATAGATTGCAATTAGTTTTACAGTATTTTTCTGAAGTATAAAAGTCGAACTAAAATCCGAATAAACTTAAAATCTATCAATTTTGTCATTAAAATTTAAAATTTACAATTTTATTTATTGTACATGAAATATTTACATCAGATTTTTTATATATTTTTTAAAAGATAAAAAAGTTTTTTTTAATAAAAATTTTTGATTATCTCTAAATGTTTTTCAGACAGATACATCTGGAGTTGTGTAAAATTTCAAAAATAGTATGTACTGTTTTTGGAATACAAATAGCTTGGGAGATAGGAGAAATTATTATGATTCTTATTGGAGCTTTTTATAATTTATACGTTCGATTCATCATACAGCAATACAAAATAAAAAGTTGGGCAAATCAAACAACTTTTGTATTGATGATGTGTTTTATGTGCGTTCTAAAAGCTGTTCCTTTAAGTCGCATTTGCAAGTACGCGTCTATTGAGGTAATTTCTCGTTCATCAGTGTGCGTGCGTGCGTGCGTGCGTGTGTGCGCGCGCGCGCGCGCGCGCGTGTGTGCGTGTGTGCGTGTGTGTGTGTGTGTGTCTATGATTACAGATTTTATAATTAAGTTAGATTTATTCGAGAAAATGATGTTTTTTAAAGAAATGTTTTAGAAATGTTTTAGAAGTTTGTAAGGTATAAAAAGATCTATTTATAGATAGATCTTTTCAGTTTGACTGGATGACGCTGCCAAGGTCAAATCGATTTTTTTAAATGGGATACTTTATTGATGCCAGAATTTAATTTAGTATCAAGAGCTTTTTAAAACACTATAATAAAGTTATTTTTCATTAAGTACTTTTGAGTTATGAAAATTACAGTACTTCTGACATTAGCATTACATAATTAGGTGTCCAACCGACGGCTAAAACTTTTTGAATGTTGTTCAGGATCATGTCCTGAATCAAGACCATTGGAGATTATTCCTCTTATTCTCACTTTTGCACTAAAAATTCATTTTTACGTAAAAATTGAAATACGAGATATAATCTCCAATGGCCTTGATTTTGAGAAATATTATCCAGGACGTGATCCTGAATAACATTCAAGAGGTTTTAGCCGTCATTACTTGCGTAATGCTAATGTCGGCGATACTGTAACTTTCAAGTTTTATAACTTGAAAAGTACTTAATGAAAAATAACTTTATTACAGTGTTTTGAAAAGCTTTTAACATCAGCTATTAGATTCTGGCATCAAAAATAGAGTGTCTTATTTTTAAAAATTGATTTGATCTTGACCTGATCTTGACGATGCCACCCAAGGTCAAACTGATAAGATCTGTAAATAGATCTTTTTATACTTTATAACTTTTATCTGAAACATTTCTTTCAAAAACATCATTCTCTCGAGTAAATCTCGATCTTTTTTAAACACCCTGTATAATTGATTGCAATTATATGTTTATATGTTATATATAATTATCATCCGTCATTGTTTCAGATTCAACAGTTTAGTGTTCAAATTTTACAAAGTCCGGTGACATTCTCAGTGTTTGGTCTTACTATAAATTATCGTATCTTAACTATGGTTTGTAACCTAATTGTTGTGTGTAAAACGTTGTTATAGCAAATAAAATTGCAAAATTAAATTATGTAATTAAAAATATATGTAACTACAAAGAACTTCAATAATATTCTTCTCACATTTTTAAAAAATATAAAAATATATTTATAAATCTATCTACTATATCACGTTGTAAATGCATCATATATATATATATATATTATATATATATTTTTTTTTCTTATTTAAGATTTTGGGAACTGTAACGACCGACTTAGTCATCATGGTACAAATGAGCAACTCGCTGGAATTGGACAATGCTGAATAAGATACACATTTTTAACGAATTATAAGTTAATTAATGATCATCTTTTAAGAATCTTTAAGGGAATCCTAAAATCTATATTACCAAATAACGCAGTAATTTTTAAATAAAAATTTTTTTTATTCTTTCATAGATTCAAAAATCCTTTTCCATGATTAAAGTATTATGATTTAAGTACGCATTAATACGTGTTTGTGAGGTGAAGTTTATGTGGAGAACAAAAAAAATTATTTAGATTAAAATCTTCTTTATTTTTTTAATCCAATATGATATCAGAGTTGTCAATATCGTAACAACATGTGTTTAATATAAAAGCTTTGCAATGTGTAAATTGTGATCCTCAGATTATACTAGTAATTTGTATGAATAAACAACGTGGAGTTCTTAGAATTAGACTTAAACGTCTAATTAAAACGCTATTGTTCTATGTATTGTATATATATCGTAAATATATATATATATATTGTTCTATATATATATTGAAAATGTATATATATCGTATGTGCATACGATATTGATGTAATAGATAAAGATATGTGTTGCATTTCATCGGTAAAATATCTCGTCGAAGTTCGAGTTTCATTTTAGGATTCCCTAAATTATGACAGAATCATATAATCCTGTAACAAACGAATGTCGTAAAGTGTCAAAATAAAAGTTACTCTCTAAATTCTTTGAAATGAAATCAAGAGTGGTAATACCTGTATTTTCATTCTTTGGAGATTAACTCCAAAAAGTTTACAAAGTACGTATGTAAGATAGAATAGTCTCTGTAAAATAGTTATAGTAGTCTCTACAAAATATTTAATAAATTCTTTTACTTTTTCCTTTTAAATTTTAAAATAAAATTTTATTCGTTGTAATTTATCGAATAAGACCGATCACTTTCAAGATTTGATCTTTGTAAATTTTGTAGATAAAATTTCTACAGGTGTAAAAATAGTTAGTGTTATTTAATATATATACATATAATGATATTTAATATAAAGATGTTATAAATTTTTGATAAATTAATTTAATAAATTTACATAATAAAACAATAATGATGAGAGATATATCCACGTAATATATTCTTCGATAATTAATTTTTTCAACTTGGGAAAGCGGACTATGTGGTCATAAATTTAAAATACGTCGAAGATGCTTATAACCATATACTTTTTAAAAATATGCGTCAGTCATTATAAATATTTTTTGTTTCATCTTAATATTTACTACTCATTTCCCTTTATTACATTATTGCACATGGTGCGAGATGTATATATCGGAGTATACGACCTTCCGAATGTAGAGTTCTTGCAATATGTACGATAGTTGCTTGTAATTATTTAAATAATATGTTATAAAATAGAATTTTTGTAACAATATATTAAATATAAAAAATAATGATTATTACTAATTTACAGAATAATTTTATCTAGTATACGACAATCTATTAAAATTTTTTTTGTTGTATATTAATCTTCTTTAACAAATGTCAGTAACATAAACTTGCGTTTTTAACCTTCGTATTGTCGTTAATAAGATAGCTCTTAGCTTGATACTTGTACGATATCGATCTTCCCGATGAAGTCTCCCGGGCATTTATCCATTATGGGATCACGGACACCCGAGGTATTTGTCGCTTATTTCACACTACTTGCCTTGTCATCGTTTAAATTTATCATTATTTCTATTGCATAATATTGCCGTTCCATCTGTAACAGCAGTTTTATGCTTATTCGGCATTCTACAATTTAATTTGATAAAATTTGTTATAATTTTTAAAAAAATTTGTTTAAAATCAATACTAAAAACATTTTAATCAAGATATTAAATTTTTGTTTTAATTTTTACATCTTCTCGAAAAAAAACTACTTCTAATATGGAGAAAAATATAGTAGAACATGTAGAAAAGAATTTGATATTTATCGCACCGTGCTGATCTTTTCAAAAATTAAAAATAATAGCAATTTTTTTTCAAAATTTCTATTGCAACTTCTCTATAATCCACAGAGACATTATTTATTATTTCGGTGATTTAAACCGAAGCAAAATTTCAGAAATTTTGAAATTCCACAGCGTATTCGTTGTGGAAATGAAAAAAAAAAGACGCAGACGACTTTATGCAATACGCTTGCGAGTGGATATTGATTATAAGATGAGTGAATGAATCCTTTGGGACATACATTGCGAGGCATCGCGGACATCGTTTACTTAGATTGTGCGTTCACCACTTCACCGCAGCCACCACCTATTCGACCACCTTCGACTTCCCACTTTTGTCGGGGGTGACATTTAGTATTACGCTGTCTCATATGTGCAAAACACGTGAGGTGACATAGGTTACAATACTCGTTTATTTTTCGATTGCGAGGTGCACGTACATTTGTAGTCGACGGTGAAGGGTTCGTCATTATCGAGGCTAGTGGTTTTGTACTTTGGTTTTGTACTCATCCACGAAGATGTTTGAGCCGAAGACTGTTCATGAAATGATCACGCCGATGTTAATGGCGAACGCCATCGTCGGCATGGGAATTTGGTCCTCCAATCGAGGCAAATTTCTAAACATTGCATACTCGTTGATCTGTCTGGTGACGTATTGCGTCGTGATGAAGCTGTCGATGGACAGCCTGGGAAGTCATTATTTGCCCAAAGTGACTTCACTCGGAAATTATACATTTTATGGGATCTTCTATGCCAACATCTGCCTGACGCTCTGTCTTATTCCTTGCGGCTGGTTGAGGAAAAAGGTAATTTAATTTAAGGGATCGTCGTAGAGATTGATATTAGCGTGCGAAAATGTCAAGATGTAAAATCTAATTAAGAAAAAAGAATTAATTTTTATATAGTATTTAAATATAAGCTCTTTATTCAACTCTTAAAAAGGATTTTACTGAACGTGGACTCGTGCGACTTGCATTATTGTTATTTTTCGACATTCGCAGTACATGAAGGCAGCAATAATGCGCATAGCGATGTGCGAAAAATCTTTGGAACAAATGGGATTGGAGAAGAACTATCGGAGATTGTATCGGAATCAGATTATTGCTCTCATATTCGTCGCAGTGATATTCATCGTATTTATAGTGGTCAATTATGATGGGATGTTCGTGGAGGGTACACCTTTGCATGTCAAAATTATCATTACGTTTGCCTTTAATTATCCCGTCGGCTTGCTCTACGTGAGTGACGTATCGTTCTTACACTGGGTCAGGTAAAATGATCCTGCATGAATACAAACAAATATGTAACGAATTAATCCCAAATTTGTGCAATCTACGAATGCACAAATCAATAGCTTTGAGAGATGTAATAATTTTATACTTCTTTTACTTAATTGCAAATTTTTGTACATTAGTACATCAGTATTCTCTAAATTTTAGTATTACTCAAAAGAGTGAGATTTCACTTCAAGAAATTTAGAGAATATAATTATTGAAAATTATATATCTGTAAATAATTGCTGGTTTTCCCTCTCTTGCTCTTACGCTTGAAGCTACGCGAAGATTCGGTTCACTCAACTGAACAATCTGCTGAGACTCATGTTAACGACTACGCCAGATTCGCCACAGCACAAAAGGGTACTGAAAATGAAGGACGAGTGGGACAAGTCCTTTGTCGCATCCACGCAGGAGGATTCTAAGTCTAAGGATAATACCGATACGATGAGGGCCGTTAAGTGAGATCTTTACTTAAACACGTATAAATAAATTTTTTGTAATTTTGCACATTGAGATCACCTTATATGTGCATTTTGTACACGTGTATATTTACAATTGCGTTACTCAGAATTTGCATGATAACAAGTCATTTATGACTAATGGTTATGACTAATGTCAATTTTATCTTGATCTGTTAAACATTTATTTAAAAAATATGGTAATTAACACATTCATAACTCACAACTGACATGGTACCACAAATGTACTGTTTTTCACAAATTAATTAAAGTAGATAGTTTAATGTAGATAGTTTAATGTAGTACTACGGTAAAGAATAATGCTTATTTGTATATTAATTGTATATTAATTTTCTTCCACGTGTGCTTTCTATATAAAAATTATGCGTTTCACGAGAGTTTTCTCCATGTCCAGATCCATTCTTGAAATGTTAACGTTTCGTGAACCTTGCAGTTCACTTCATCAGGGCGAGAAGCAGCCTGATGAGAGTATACTCGCAAAACACATAATCTTTATGTATATTAATTTGTATTATTTTATTATTGTTATTGTTTTATTAGTTTCTTTTCCGTAAAATTTATATAATAAATTATTAATTCAAACTTAAAAATTTAATTATGGTATATTAATACTCTATGCAATGAGTATAATTTATTTTATTATTTTCCCTTTTGTTAATTGAATTACATAATTTAATTTATAAAATTTTTATTGTATTACGATCTATATGTATTAAAATATTATTTAATAAATTAAATTATAATAAATTATTTTTTTCAAATTTATCTTTGTAATAATGATCTTGTTAACAAATGATCTTTAATTCCTTCGTTTATTTCATTTTCATATACATAAATTATTTTTATTAAAATTGAAATTTAATTTTTGTTCAATTCTGTTATATTATTTTAGTGCATTTGTGTTTAAAAATAATTTTTATAAAAATATAAGAAAATTTTTTCTAAAAATTTTTTAAGTAAACATTTGATATGTTCATAAATACACGTAAACATCCGTCTGTCACATACTTTTGCTCATATAAGGGAACTGTATCAAAGAAATCGCATTAATCGCACTATCGAATGTGTACGGTATTATTGCAATATAATCGCAAATGAAGCAATATTTTATTTAAAAAATTTTCACTTTTCACATTTCCGCCCTAGAGAAAAAGTTACATGATAGCTTCTGGTTCATCGTGTGAATTCCCACTAGTTAATTATTTATTCTTGAAAATGATATAACAAATTTATTCGTATAATTGATTAAATTTTTTAGTACTTTGCAACAAAATGTATTATAATGTATATATACTTTTTCGAAACGGTTTGGTTAATAATATTCTCTTTTTTATGCTGAACAAAGGCAAGTTCATTTGGAATTAATCAAGTCTACCAGGTGTACGAATGATGCGTTCGGCATACAGATCCTCTTTTCTATGACGGTGTCGTTCGTATTCATCACTAGTCTTCTGTACTACGCTTACAAGATTTTCTGGCAAGGAAGCTATTCTAAAGAGGAATACAAGAAGGAAATAATACCGGTCATTAGCTGGATTCTGTTCTACTCATCGAAGGTCCTCGTCATAAATCATATGTGCGCAATGGCGAGCGTTGAGGCAAGCAAAATTTTTATACATTCTTTCATTTTTTGTTTGTGTGTTTTAGAGAATCAGTATGTTTTTTAAAAAACATAAGTTCTTTCAAATATTATCACTTTTTTGAGTAGTAAAAACATTAATTGCGTGGTAACAATCGCGATATATATATATATATATTCATGCATGAATTTTCGCAGGCTGCGAACACAGGTGATATAATCTGCGAATTGTACGAGCCAACGACCAGCAAAGAATTTCGTGCGGAGGCAAGTCCATCATCTTATTTTAATGAAATAACGAGAAACAGCATTTAATATCGAAATTTGTTACAGATACGAGATTTCACTCTGCAATTGATACAGAATCCGTTGACATTCACAGCGTGTGGCTTCTTCAATCTGGATCACACGTTTATTCATGGGGTAAGTATTAATGAATCGCTTGAATAAAGCGGAAAGTTGTTTCGAAGATGTGAAGTGGTATGATAAGTTTCTTATATTAAATTATAATGAAATTTAATATATAAAAATAAAGACTTTTAACCTATTGTAAAAATATAGACTCTTAAGTAATCGCTCGCACACTGATGATGCGTATTAGTATGACCTTTTATACTTTATGTTCACCCTAGTATCATTGTTTATTAGTATTAATTTTCATTTACTCTTTGTTACTTCATGCTTCACTAATGATTAATCTGAGACTTTGTCTTATAACTTTTATGCCTGCAATTAAGAATTAACCGTCGAAAGTTATAAAATTTCATACGTTAACGCCAGAACACGATGAAAGTATACAAAGTATCTAGTATTTCAAAATAGAAGAAACTCTAGAGATTGTAGAGATGATTTTTGATATTTCTCTAACTTATTTTATAATTTTGATCAATTAATTTTATTTGCTTGAAAAAAAAAGAAAATAAAATTTGAGAAAATGTAGCAATAAATTTGCAATAAATGTACATAAAAAAATCGCAAAAATTGAAAAACAGCAGCAATTGTTTTTTTTAAATATTTATTTGAAGATAAGAGTTCCTGGATTTATTTGTACAATTAAGGATTTAAAAAAATTGAAGATAAAATAAGATCTTTAAAAATAATATATAAATCTCCTCTTTCTCTCTCTCTCTCTCTCTTTCTCTCTCTCAGATAAAGTATATAAAATCAAAATCGAATTTCTTTTTTCTCAGGTCATTGGCTCGGTCACCACGTACCTCGTGATTCTCATCCAAGTTGGAGATTTACCTACAGGAAATGATAAACCACCGAATACTACCATACAACCATTCGACGAGTCGAATATTACTATGACCGATGCATTTACAACCATTACTTCTCCGTAAAAGCAAATTTCGCACATTTTTCATTTCTCATTGTTTTATACAAATTTAAGAAATTGAAGATTTGACGAAGTACGCGTGTGATCGTTTTTCTGAATATATATATATATATATATATATATATGTATATATATATACTTAACTTTGCGTCACGTGATGCGAAGACAAAAAGTCTATTAATTTTTTCTTATTGAGTGCTGAAACTTTCATACACGGAAATATACATATTTTAGCAAATTGAAATATTATTTATTATGATATGTAGAATAAAGTGTTATTCTATATCTTTTTCTATAAATGATATCGATTTTTCTCCAGAAGAGAACACAGTACACAGAATAATCGCAAGGTAAAACCGCTTTTTGTAGAACTAAATTTATTTTATGCCTAAATGCACTTATTTCATAGTCTCTAATGATTTCCCGAATTTACATTCTTATCTTCGAGATCGTACACGAAGGGGCAGCGCTGTAAAGTGTTTAATTGTCTGATCAGTTAACGAGGAACCGATGAGATCGGATTCTAGCTGACGATTTTCCGCCAATTAGAACGCCGCCGGGGATATTGTGTCAATTACACTACCCTAAGTGCATTTATCCTCCTCAGTTACTATCCAGATGGAGGTGTTAGCCCGTGAAATTCGGTCCTGCCGTAATTCAATAGGTCCTACAACTTGGGCACAGCACTTCCCCAATCGATTATATCGATTATACGTGCGAGTGAAATTTTCACAGGATTTTTTCTTTTTTTGTACAAATTCTTTCAAATTTAATTAACAATATATTTTTTATCCTTACATAGTATTTTATATTTAAATAATACGTATGCTATTTTTTTTTATTTCTTCGATGTGCGGATGTCATTATAGTGTTTTAATGCTTTTCCTACAATTTGTTTATGTATCTTTTCTTTGTATTTGTTGAACATATATAGACAAATTAACTGAATAAATCTATTTCTGAAAAGCAAGAATTCGAGCAATTTTAGAATTAAAATATTGCAAAAAATATTTCATTGTATTATAGAACTGCGTTTTACTTTAACCCACCCGATGATGTTCCATCGGCGCATTCGATGCATAATCCGCGAGGAAACATGTTCGAACGTACGGTTTGAAGACCAAGGGGGATGTGTAGGACGTACGTTTACATCGAGGATAACATTAATTGGGAATTAAGGGCGCGAACGCCGGTGGCCGTCAGGAGCCACCTGCTACTATACTAGTACTTCTCGTTGAGCTAAGGGGATTGATTTATTGTACCCGGGGGAGAAAGAGGGTTTGCCGACCGTTTCGAAGCGAATCTAACCAATGTCGTTGTTCCCTCCTGTTAAATAAAATTCTGAAGAGGCATCGTGGATGCATTATCAATGATATTGTTTTCTACAGTCGCTCTTTTCTCCGCAAGTGATCAAATTTTGTTTTAAATTACATACGATCACATTTTATACGATTTGGTAGCCAATTCTGTTTATTCTTTAATATTATACATATAGATATAATATAAAAATACTTTTGAATTAAATTGAGAAGAATGCATATAAGTCGAAATATTGAAATTTTAAATAAATATTTTAAATATAATAATATATTTCTATTTATCGTTCATTTGTTATAAGCGATACAATTAGGAAAATAAAGTCCTTCAGGAAATAAGCTTAAATATTTTGAATTGTTAAAATGTAATATTAATTTTGAAATGTACAACTTTGAATGTAATGACTGATATAATTATAGAGAAATAAAAGTACTTTTAATGTACTTTTAATGTACTTTTAATGTATATCTTAATGTACTTTTAATGCGTATTTTTTTTCATGTTACCATTTTTTTTTTACGAACAATTAAAAAATGACACGTCATTGTTGTAACAAATAAATAATATATATTATATATTTTTTATATAATGGAATTTGTTAAATCGAAATGACTATAATAGAAATATTTAGCGTGGAAAATAAATATTTGCTGCGATTAAAAATAATTTTATTAATGTTCCATTATAAAAAAAATTATAATGCTTATAAAACAATCTTAGTAATATATATACAATATAATCTTCCTTGAAAAACTCTTAAATTCCTGATTTAATTTTCCAAAAGCATGATCGCATATACTGTTTAAAAATTAATTTGATTAATAATATTAAAAAGTTAAAATTGTTTTAATTAAAATTTGTTCATTATTTCCATTAAAATTTTAGTAGATCGAAAGGAAAAAAGATATGTATGCGAAGAACTTGGTAAATGAAATCCGTAACGCGCCGATCAATGGGCTGTTTTCTCTCGAGCGAAGCATACGGGCTGGATTAGAGATGGAAATTGTTGGATATAGGCAAACACAAACAGCAGCGTACGATCCTAATAATCCGCAAACGTCGTTTATCATCCGAAAGCGGATCCGCCCTAACTCGAGACCACTCCTACTCGAGGGTGCGCGCAGTCGCTGACTGTTGTCTCTTATTCACCTTTGTGTGTGTGTGTGTGTGTGCGCGCGCGCGCGCGCGCGCGCTTTTATATTAAACTTGTTATGCCTATCTAAACTTATTATATATCAATACATTTTTCTATTTATTTATTTATATCGTATATATATATATATATATATATATATATATATATATGTACATACATTATATCTATAGAAAAATATTAGTAAATGCTAATAAATAAATGCTAGAATTTAAAATCATATAGATATGATTTTATATTTGCTATATTTATGATTATGCAAAGATAGAAAATCCATATTTACAATCTTTTATTACCATATTTTAATTTATTTTTCAATTTCTTAGCATTTATTCCATATGTCTTCAATCTTTCTGCATTCAAAGACATCGTTGGATCATTATGATTTGGTTTGCGTCTTCCAGTATTCATTTGGTTAAATTGAGAACTCTTATTCCTGTTTTTCCTCTTACCTGTAAATTTGTCAATAGCTACCTTTTTGTTATTATTTTCTGCTTTAATTTTGTTATTAATCTCTACGATATCTCTATTTTTGTTATTATTCTCTATGTTGTTAATGTCCATTTTTATTTGAGAATCTTCCGTCGTTGTGTTATCTATTTTCATTTTCTTAGAAATCGGAGCATCGCTGTTGACTTTTAAGTTGTTCTTTCGTTTCTGCTTTTTATTCTTATTTATTATATTTTTCTCTTGTGTATCCTCATTTTTTTCCTCCTTTCCACTTTCATCCTTATTATGTAAATTATTCTGTACATCGTTCTCTGTTACATGCATGATTTTTTCTCTAGAAACAATATCAGCATTAGAATTACTGGTTTTAGCTCTCTTCTTTCGCCTATGTTTCTTATTATTAGTTTCAGTTTGTTCAGTAACATTTTCGCCTTTTTCTTCTTCTTTCTCTTCAGGTTTGCTAAATATACAAGAAAATAACATGTAATTTATAATATGTATAAAATATCTTATATGTTCTTAATCCTCGTATAATACTTACGTATATAAACTCTTGAGAATTTTTCGTTTATTTGTTTCATTCATTGATTTTTCTTTATATATTTGAATCTCATTATTTTCTACGTGTTCTGATTTATATTTAAGAGCTTGTCTCAAAGAACACCACTTATTTAACTCTTTATCATCAGCCATTAAAATCTTGAAATAAGAGAATGTATATATATTTATTAAATTATAAATTATAAAAATTATATTATTAGAAATGATTTCGTTAGAATTATTGGTTTTAATATATTAATGAATTTTACACATGAATTAACACTTACTTCTTCAACACTTAATCCATAGTTGTTTGGCACTACTTTTCGATATTTAAATCTACAAGGTAAATCTCCTATCATATCCTCATAATCCAACGAGTAATATTGATCAAAATAATCTGCATATGAAGGAAACTGTTTTGGATTAAATTTCGGTTTCTCCTTTGCTATAAGTTCAGCAAATTTAGAACGTTTTCTTCGTTTTTTCTTTTTTGTATTTTCTATGACTTCGGATTGTAAATCTCGGGATTCATTATAATCTGCATCCATCTATAATCAGATGACTAGTAAAATTCCCATATAAAATATATTAGTAAAACACACCATATAATAGATAAGTTATAATAAGTACATTAAAATCTGGATCTTCACAATGAGGTCCTTCGTATTGTTCAGCTTTCACGTCAATTTTATCTGTAGTTGGATCATAAAAGTCCCACTTCTCAATATCCAATTCTTCATCAATCTCTGGGAATTCTGGTTTCTGCATCTCATCTTCACCACCAGCATAATATTCGTCATTAAAAATCTCTTTCATCTTTTTGTCATGTTCATTTGGATCAAAATCGGAATCAAAATCAACGTTATCGAAGCGCATATCATCATTTCCTGCAGTAGACATAACATAATGTTGACTAATTTAACATAAATTTTACCTTGTAGATTTAAAAATTAAAGTTATGTTACCTGTGATTTCTTTCAATTTTTCTATTTTGTCTTCTATTTCTTTTCTCTTCAATGCCTTCAATTGCTTTAGTTCTTCTCTCTTTTGTTGTTTCTCTTGTTCTTTTCTTTGCTTAACTTCTGTTCTCTTTTGAGCTCTGCGCGTATCTTTTTTCCGCATTGAGTTTTCCATCGTTCGTGGATACCTTAATAAAACATAAAATTCACGAATAAAAAAAATGTTAACATATTTAATAACTAACATTTATATTTATATTAAATAAGAACTCGTACCTTTTGATATAGTCTTGATCAGGTTCTTCATATCTAAAATTGTATTTACGTTCAAATGCCTCTTGTTTTTCAATAGTCTTTTCATCTTCTGACAAATTCTCATCGCTGTCATGAATAACTTGGTTATACTCTAAGCCAACATCATATGATTCTTTATCCATATACTTATTATTTAAAATATAATCTCTTAAAAATTTCTCATTTGAATCTAAATTGGAATCCAACCAAAAATCGCGTAATGGTTTAAGAATTTCTTTGTCCTTGAGATCTATGTTCACTTCTTGACCTTTCAACCACTTCTTATATGATTCTTTTTCCTAAATAAAACAATAATAGCATTATACAAAATAATACATACATATATATACATACATACACATGTAAAAATTGTAATCATTGAAACTATACTTCATGTTTTTCATCTTCTGTCTTTTGTTTTATTTTTAAAAGATCATTATCTTCATTATCCTCTTCGTCTTCATCTTTTAGAGCATGTTTAAAACTATCTCTTAATTCTTTTTGTTCCTGCACATAAGTGGACGTTTTAGAGTCAGCTCTCTGTTTTGCATCATCTTCATCTTCGCTACTACTAAACCGTCCATCTCTCTCTAATATTATCTTACGTTCGTAATCGCGTAAAGAAATAGGTTTCTCTTTTTTTAACTTTTTCTTTCCTATTTTTTTTGCTTCAGTACTTTCCGATGTTCCAGGTTTATCAATATTATTAAAAACATTTTCATCATATATGCTCGGATCTTCAGATTTCAAACAAGCCAATGTTATGAGAAACTGTTTATCAAATTCTGGATCCTGAATCTAAAAAGAATTAATTACTATTATTATGCATTTTTAAAAATCAGTATTATTCTACACAAATTTTTATGAGATAAAAAGGAGACAAAATCTAATAAGTAAGAAAATATTTATGATAAAATATATGATAAGAGTAATTAATAATTTGTTAACTAACTAGTAATCAACATACATTCTCATCTTCTGATAAACTACTATCACTGGACTCGTCCTCTGAAAATGTAGCATCTTCTCCATATCTTGCCTTCACTGTAAGATAATTAAAAATGGAAAAAAATTATAATATATTAGGGAGAATTATTATCCAATAAAAAAATCTTTTGTGTCTGTTAAAGGTTAGGTTCACTCACATTTATGTAATTCTTCCTTTTGACGAAAATTATCGTAGATATTGGCATATTCCTTGTTTATCTTCAATTCTCCATCGGAGTCGGAGTCATCGCAATTGAATAACGACATGTTACGAGTATTTTTTACCAACTTTTAGTTAAATTATTGACGATTGATCGTGGTGCACAAAACGTGGGTCGTAGGTGTGTGGAGGTCGTGGATTGTCGTATATATGAATTACGTTACGTAGCCATATATACGTACGATCTAACCTAGTTTTGATGAAGCGTGTTTGTAATATTTCATGTAGTGTGATTTTATCAATAATTAAATGCTTCAAAAGCTTTGAAGCATATTAAAAATTTTATCGCGAAGAATATTTTATATTGAAGAATATTTACCGAATGAGTAAGGATCCCAATTAACAATTAAATTGTATTTGTTATGATTGAGTTAATGTAATTGAGTTGAATTTATTGTTTAATTGTAATATTTTTAAGTATTGCAGCATTGTAGTATATTTGTATTTTTTTTACGTTATTATTTTGTTCTTACAGCTTCAATGATAGTTTCTTACTATATATTTGCTGTAAAATAGTATATATTATATATGTTATTATAAGCATATTTTTAAAAGAAATTAGTACAATATATTTTAAGTGAAATATAATAATTACATATATATTAGATTATTTAATAAATTTAATATGATATAATTAATCTAATACAGTTTAGTTAATAAGTCTAGGCAGTCATTTCTTCTTTAATGATTATTCATATGTTTTTACATTTGTTACAGGATTATTTGTAAGTCACAAAAATGGCTTATCTTCTGAATAAGACTTCCATTTTATGGCGATCTGTTTTTCATAAGAATATAATTTCTGGTCCTATTAATAAAAATACCCTTGTAAAAAATTATAAACATCTTGCTCATAAGACAAATGCCTGGACAGAACAAAAATATAAACTTAAGGACAATATAAGCAATGGTTACCGACTTGTATATAGGGAACACTCAAATATATGTACATTAATTATTTTAACATATCATTTTGGTTGGCTAAGTCTTGCTGCTAATCTGTCTGTTCTGGGATATTTCGTCTGCATGAAACCACCAGTACAAGAAGAAACAGAGAATCTATTACCCGATGACAAATTAATATTAAGACCTTCTTCTAATTTGGGAAGACTATTATTGATACTTGGTAGTTTTACTATATCGATTATACTCATAGTAGGCAGTAAAACTATTCCGTTCCGAATTTATCATAATTCTGCAGATAAAATATACAAGGCTGTGTTTGTAAACAGAATATTAGGCAAAACACAAATGGAAACTTTTGGCGAAAGTACTATTGTTCCTGTATTTAGTCGTAATCGAGGAGATATATTTTTTAAAATCAATGGCCGTATTGTAATACTTGATAAAGAATGTTTCCCAGTACAAAGCATGCGTGAGCGAATGATTCACAAAATCGAGTAGAACTATATATATTATATTTATATACTATTGCACTCTGTATATATATCAAAGGAGAACAGTATCATTAACAAATATCACTGTGTGATATTTGTTAATGATACTGTTATCCTTTTACATCAATCATGTAAACAAGATCGAGCTAACATTAATATATCAATATATAAATATATTTTTTATGAAATAATAATAAACATATGTATAAAATTAGAACCATCACGCTTTTATTTTTTATTTCAATTTTTTAGAGATAATTTGTATTGTATACTGTATGAATTCTATATATTGTAACAATAAATATTTAGCTTAATTTTCTTAAATTTTTTTTTTAGATAAAAATATAAATTTTTATATACACTCTTATATGCTATATATATATGTAGTCGAAAAAAATATAAGACATTTAAAAATTCTGATATATCCTTACAAAGAAGGACAATATACATTTATATATATATATTCATTCATTTCTGAAATAATTGTTTTATTTTTTATATTTCTTAATTTAACAAGAGATTGATACTTATCAAATTTAAAAAACAATAATTTCAGACTTTGATTTTAAAATTATAGCATTTTATTTGTGTGGACGATGAGATTTCTGATTTTCCTAATTTTACATATGTATTTGCACCATACAAACACTGATATGTAATAAAATGTAATTGTGTGATAATATTCAATAAAAAGTTTGCCTTAAATGGACGTTTCACAAAAAATTGTTTCTCAGGAATTGCATGTAAAATTTATATTATGTAAAGTAATATAAATTATATTATTTTATGATATATGCTTTATATACAAGCTTGAAATTTCTTATTTAGCTGTTAAATTTGTACACAGGTGCTCTTCAAAGTAATACGAATGTAATACAAGCTATCACTGAATAACGTTAAAATATAATATCTTTTTCCTAGTATTTTTTTCACACAATTGTTTTTCAATCTACATACTTGCATACTTGTTCATATGGCAGTTTCTTCAAGATTTGCTTATCTTTTTCGAGTTCAACATCTATGCTATAATGCTCTATATGTAATTTTTTCACTATTGCTCTTATACCTTTATGTTTTCCCCAAAGAATAAGAACTTCTTTACCTATCGCAGGAATTACTGTCTCTAAATATTCTTGATCTAGTCGTATAATATGTCCATTAACTTCTTCTGGTGTCTTCAGTTTTACTTTACCAACGAAACCATCTATTCCAATTGATTGAACAACGCCTTTAGCTTTGTAATATTTGTCACCTAGACTCTTCGTGGTTACTTTAACCATTAAACCTTCCCTAAGCCAACCTTCAGATGCAGAAGGATCATCATTATTTTTTAACTTCTTGACAGATTCTGTTTTATTGTCATTATTGGATCTTTTGAGTTTTTCGTTTTTCTCATCGATTGATTTATTTGAAACTGATTTACTTTGGCTATCTTCACTTTTTATCTTCTCCTGCTTTACTTCAAGAACAGGAAGCAATTTTGGTTTTGGTTTTAGCTTTATGTCAAGGACCAAAGGTGTATCGTTCTCAGGACGCATCAATGGTGTCTTAGATGTCTCACCCTTCTCATCTTTTGTATCCTGTTTTGCTCTTTCTATTTGCTTGTCAATAAAATCCATCAGTCGTTCTTCATCGTCTTTGTCCATTTTTTCCTTCTTCGCTTTTCTTTCCTGTGCTGCAAGTGTCTCAGGATCCCTATCAATATATGTTATATACCAGCCTAAAATAATATAAAATACATTTTTTTAAATCTAAAATTTTATCGATAGATAAAATGTATCTATATCTTTGTATCTATAATTATCAACAATTACAAATAAATTTTAACAATATACAAGCCTTTTTCGGTTTCGTCGACAACACACTGTCCAGTACGTCCAAGCCATTTTACAAATGCAGTCAAAGTGAGCCATTGAGTTGCATTCATATGTATATGTCCTCTATCGGCAATGTACTCTTGGTATACTCGATTTGCTGGTACTCGTCTGGTGCCAAATTGTCTTTTCAATAGATTCAGATATCCCTGTGAAAATTCCCGTGAGAATTGATCCATATATCGATGAGCATTTTCTGCGAACAGCAATAGCTGCCGATGATGTGACTCTGACATCGTGTGACATTTGAATCCATTCTCATCCCGACATTGTTTTTGACACATTTGACAATACCACCTTAACTTCTGCAATCCTTTTGCCTTGATTTTATTAGCGATGTACTTTGGTGTGCCTACTTCATGCTTCCCCATTGTTTATATTCTATTCTTAGCTCAGTTTTAGCTCAAAGAAAGAGAGCCAGAGAGAGAAAGGGTTGAAACCTACAATAGGATAATAAATCGAATAACAATAAGATGTTTATTTTAAAATCTAATTCAATCATAAATTTAAAAATATATATAATAGTAATTTGTTTATAAGAATTACAAGCATTGTTTACAGGTTAGAAGAAAGAATAAGGAAAAGTTCAGTATTTTTATCACATTTTTTTATCTTGGCATATTGAACTTACAAGCTATTTTCAAAAACTGCCAGAATATTTTCTTATTCAGCATGAAAATTTTCTTAAACTGTCAGTAAAATAAAATTCCAATAAATTTTTATTATACTCCGTTTGTTCAGTAGTCTCTTTGAATCCAACATATATCCTACGCTCAGATGAGCCAGAGAGAAACCTGAGAGAGGTCACGCCGGCCTTCTTTCTGTTACCGTCGAAATTATCCGTACATTACTGCCAGTACATCCATTTTCAGTTTGCGAACTATGTGATTACATACATTTTCTGACACTATCGATAAAATTGTATCGTCGAAAGTAGAAATGGTTCGTCTCTGTACTAAATTCTCAGGATAGAAGCGTGCCGACTATCCATAGGAGGGATAATTTAATAGATCCTTGAACAAAAAAATTTTAATTTCTATATATATAAATAAAAGTTGGTGAATTTTAATAAACAAAATTGAAAAAATTCAAACAAGTTAAATTAATAAAATTTTAATTCCGCATCTTCTATATATGTAAATAAAAATTGTTAAATTTTAAGGATTAAAAATGTTTTCTGATTTTTTCTTATTAAATATTTTATGTAAGTTTCTATCGTGAGGATTTAATACGGAGACGAATCACATCTATTGGGTCATCTAAAAAGTATCCGTGGTACTTTGTCACTAGATATATGACCATCAACACACAGTGACAAAAAACCGCGGATACTTTTTAGATGACCCAATATTTTCGACAATATAATTTTATCGATAGTGTTAGAAAATGTATATAATTACGTAGTTCTCAAATTGAAAATGGATGCATTGACGGTAGTGTATGGGCGATTTCGACGGTAACAGGAAAAAACCGACCTCAGGTTTCTCTCTGCTACGGTATATGGTGTTAAGTTTTTATTGGCTTCAATGTGATTTGTTGAGTCAAACAGTAAAAACCAATCACATTCGATTACTATTTTAGGCTACATTCCAAAACTTTCTCTCCAAGGAAGATTTTATTTTATATGCTTATATAGTATACGTTACGTGTACTACTATATATTTCGAGTAAAATTTTCCTCGGAGAGGAAGTTTTGGAACATAGCCTTAGTTCAGTGATTGTTATGAATGCACCCATTTATTCTAGGGATACGTAATTTAGCTTTCATTGTACGTTGGTCATTCTGCCTTTCATCAGTGCCCTCTTTATCTCTTTCATGAGCTCATCGTCCATGATTCTTTTCCTTATTGAAAGAAAACCGATTCAAGATGGTTAGTAAGGACGTGAGATTGTAATCCGAATTTATTTATAACATCAATGGTTAATGTATTCCGATTATTTGATGAAAATTGTGTTATTGCCATAGTCTAATCCGTAGCTTGTGAATATTTTCTAATTTTACTCTCGTGACAGATTTATGTCACATAACCTTGTGTCACCGAACACAGAGCATCACAATTGTCGAGTTATAAATTAGATGGAAAATAAAAGAAGATTGTATTTTTTGCATAGCAATTTATATCTGGGCAAATAAAACAATTAATATTACAATCAGATTTATAACAACGATTCGTAACTCGTGTAGTCATTTTGTTTTAGTCAGTATACAACATGTGAATGTACTTAACATGTATATTGAATTATTCTAGGCAAAAGTGAAGTGTTCTGAATTAAGGACCAAAGATAAGCGGGAGCTGATGAAGCAGCTCGAACAGCTCAAAACAGAATTGACCACTCTACGAGTGGCTAAAGTGACTGGAGGAGCTGCATCAAAATTATCCAAGATGTAAGTTTTCTAATTCTTATAATTCATTATAAATGTCTTCATAATCTTTCAAATTATGATGTAAATAATTTATAAAATGATAAAATTATATAAAAATATTAAACATGCATTTATTTGTTCTTTTGATATCTATACTTTATCTCATTTTATTTAAGATTTTAAGAAATTGTAAAGTATTGAAAAATTTGTTGATATATATCATTTTATATGCATAATATGAAATATATAGATAGAAATTAATTTTAATCTGCAATGTTTTTATGAATTTTTCTATTTATTTTATTCTAGTCGTGTCGTGAGGAAAGCTATTGCACGAGTGTATATTATTATGCACCAGAAGCAAAAAGGAAATCTCCGTTTACTTTACAAAAATAAAAAGTACAAGCCGCTTGACTTGAGGCCCAAGAAAACGAGGGCTCTACGTCGTGTTCTTACTCCCTACCAAGCCAGCAGGAAAACGTTGAAGGAGATACGCAAACGCTCTACGTATCCACAGAGAAAATATGCTTTGAAAGCATAGTATGTACATTTTTAATCACTATTCAAAATAAAAATTTCATTAAAATATTGAGTGTTTATTTGCGACAAAATATTGATATTCACAATCTATTAGCCTTTTGTTAGCTAGGTGCAAGAGAAAACAAAAATTCTATCTGCAAAATTATTCAAGGCACTGTATATTTATAAAATAACTCCCTTCGGATAAAAATCTTATGTCCGTACTTTTACAAGAGATAAATACAGAAGTTTTAGAAAAGTCTAAGAAGTCTATATACAAATATTATTATTCTACATAACTAATTTATATTATATTATAATTTAGTTATAACAAAGATTAAACAAATTTATTATTCATGATTACACGGTAATGAGCCTTCCGGAGCACCATGGACATGGATGAAAATTAGGTTCTATAATACATGTATCTTTACAGTCTTTGATTTCCGTGAGAAGATCAAGAATATCTGATGCAGTTTTATCTTCGATCAATGGTAGTTCTGCATTGTCTTGCTTTTCATTTTCAGATAGCGTAGGAGCATCGACATTTGTATCTGTAAAGAGAATACAATCATATATATATATATATATACACATACACACACACTTTTTTCATCATTCTAATATAGATCATTTTAATTATAAACAAAATAGATTATAATTAAATTTTTTTTTAAAATATAGTCTTCACTCATTTATGTTTGATTCATTAAAAAATTCTAAAGGAAGTAAAGAAAATATTAAGTATAGGTAAATTTACCTTTATGACAATTTATTTCTGTGGAATTTATTAGTGTTTCGGGATGTTTTTTAAGCAAGTCAGTAACTAATACTTTTAATTTGTGCAACTGTTCCTGTTGTTGATTACGTTGCTCCACTAATTGACGGAAGGTTTGCTCTCTTTCCTTCCATCTTTCTCCTAGAATTGCTCGTTGTTTTTGATATAAAGTTATGTATTCTCCTGTATAAATGTATGCGCGTTAATTAGATTTTTTAAAATAAAGAATTCAAATATAATATATGTTATGTGAAAAGTGAAGAATTAAAACAATAATTTGTATAATGTTAAATTTAAGATTAAAAATTAATTATTAAAATATTTACAGTAATATCTAAAAAATTAGGAGTAAAGAAAGTAGGGCAAAGTTTATATAATCGAAAGTAGTATAACTTACCTATAGTTTCTGTTTCACCTTGGAGCTGAAGAACAAGATGTTCTAATTTCTGTTTCTCGTCAGTTAATTCAGCGACCTTTTCCATTGTTTCCTTAAATCTGTTTTCTAATTTTGTAATAGGCCTAAAATTGTCTGAAATATTTTTATCTTCTGGCAGTGATGAGTTTTGCATTGTTATAATATCATTACAATTTTGCTCATTTTTTGTTACAAGCTGATCTTCATTAACGTTTTCAACTTCTCTGGATAAATGTGTCTCTTGTTGTACTTTAGTTTCTAATTCTTTTGCGAGTTCTTCATTCTCACTTTTTAAATCTTCTATATAAATCTGAAATATATAAATTACGAATAATATATATAAATAAAGTTATGTTAAATAATGAAATCATATAAATTGCATCCTCACGTAAAAGACATGTATGACGATTCTAAATTAATTAAAATTATTAAATTACTAAATAGTTGACGAATTACCAAAGCATTTTGTAATTCTTGTTGTAATGTTCGGGCATGATGTGACTGTGCTTGATAATGCTGCATTTGATCTGCAATTTGAGCGTTTTGCAGTTTTTCTTTCTCTAATTCTATTAAAAGTGTTTCCTTTTCTTTTAATTTTTCTTTCAAGTTATCCATTTCCATCTCGACATTATTCAATCTTGCATTTAATTTTCGACCAATATTTCGTTCAGCTTGAAGCTGTTCTGTTAAATCTAACTTAGCATTACTCTAAAAAGAAAATAATTATATAAGTTTTTAAAACTAAATAAATTTTTGTAATAAAAAGAAATATTATAAATTTGTTTAAGTCAAAATATATTAATATTAGATTGATGTATATTATATAACTATACCACTCACAAGAGTAACAAAAGCATTTTCCATTTCAGTTAATTGTTCCTTTAACTGTTGATTTTGTGAAACAGCTCTAGATGCACCAAGTTTTTCACTTTCAAGAGCCTGTACTAATTTTGCTGCATCATTTCCATCATCTTTCATGTCTCGTAATTCCTGTATTTCTTTTGTTAACATTTCAATCTCCGCATCCTAAAAATCATCTTGTCATTAAAAAACATTTTTCTACTAAGTTTCTGAATTGTTATTTTTTGTATATATTTTTACCCTTTCAGATAACGCGATATGAAGGTTTTTATGTTGTGCAGTTAGATCCTCAATGTTTTTCATTAAATTAGTTATTTCATCGTTATGATCTTGCGATGGAAGTATGGCTTCACTTTTCTCTCTTTCATGCTGCAATTGTTGTTCTAAATCCGATAAACGTTGTATGTAACTTTTCTCTCTACTTTCTAAATCACTGATTATTTTTTTTCCACTTTCAACCTGTAATTACTCGATATAAAATGACTACTTTTATGAATAGAGTTATGTAAACATTTAATGTACCTCATTAAATAATTTTGCTTGCTGTGCATCTAACTGTCGTACATAATTTTGATATTGTCTACTGGCTTCATCCTTCTCATTATTCACTAGTTTCAAAGTTTCTCTCATTTGAGCCAACTGTTGTTCTAGTACTGTTACAGTTTGATGCTGGGACTCTAATGTTTGCGATGTATCAGTTAGCTATAATCAATTTATTTACATTAATTTTAAAATAAAATGATCGTAATTTTCAACAAAAATGGTAAAAAATTACTTGTTGTATCCTTAATTCATTTAAGGAAAGTAAAACTGCTTTCTCTTGGAATTCTTGTTGCAGAGTAATAAATTCAGTGTTCTTTAAATTTAATTTCTGTTTTAATTCTGATGTTTCCAATTCTAAATCTTCCTTTTCTTTTCTATAGATGAAAATAATTATTCGATTATTTTGCATGATATACATATTTAAAACCATAACATTTATTAAAATTAAATGGCTTCAATATAAATACCTGAGTTCATAATAATTCTTCTCGAGCTCATCATAGACTTGTTGTACTTGTTGAGCGTTTTTTTGAGTGTCAGTAGAATTACTTCGCGTTTGAGCTAATTCTTTTTCAAGCTCGTTAATACGAAGCTGGCTATGTTTTAATTTTCCGCTCATCTCCTCTATCTCCTCTAAATAGCACAGATCCAATTATAACAATGAGGAAATAACATTTTCCGATATTGTCAGAACAAATTTTGCGTTTTCCGAGATTTTATATGTAAATTATAATAAATAATAACCTGAATTCTGTTTCGCAGTCTTCTGACTCTGTGCCAAAGCTGCTGTGAGCTCCGCCTTTTCTGCTATCAGGATACCAGTAGTCTGTGCGTGAACTTGCAATTGTTCCTTCAGAGGATTTATTTCGCGAACAAGTTTGGCTTCAAATTCAGAGTCTTTCGTAGCTAGAATTCCTTCCAATTCAGCTACTCTGCTATGCTATTTTATAGATAACAATGAAATTAGATATAATCTAGTATTCTGTACTTCGAATATGTAACTTTTAACCGTTTGGTATCATTATGTTACCATTGTGCAACTTTTTTAATAATTTACATATATAATATCTGCATGATAATATAATAATACCAAACTGTCATTAAGTTATAGAATCAGAATGTACGAACTGCATATAGTGAAAAAAACTCACATAACGACTAACTTGAATGTGTAAGTCATTTACAAGTTGTTTCTGTTCCTCTAAACACGAACTTAAAAATTGATTGCGACACTTTAGATCGAAATCAAGTGAACTTGATGGTTCACTGTGATCTATATCATCGGTAAGAACATGAGCAACTTCCGAGGCCATTTCTAATAAATATTCTTTCTGCACCGTTGATGGTCCATTAGACGCTGTAATATTCAAATTGTATTTCTCATCATTTCCCACATATTGTGAATCTGATTGAAGACGTGAATGCATGGTGTGCATGTTTTTATTGCCACTTTCATGTAATCCAGCAGTTTCTGGATAATTTTCCAAGGTGGGAAAGCTCTTTTCTGTTACCTCACTATTACTTGTTGCTATTTTAGTTTCAATCATATCTGGTAAGTTATTAGCACCATCAAAGTGATTTGTTACATTTTCTTCTTTATGCATAATATCTGTATTATATATATGTTTCTCATATTGTTTTTCTATATATTCTTCATTCTGTTTCTTTTGATTATAGAGTTTGTCCACTTCTGCAGTTTGGCAATTTGTTTGGCACTGTCGGAAACATTATTTAAACATTATACTTCAAAAATACATATTATATTTTAACAGAAACATATAAATTTCTATATTGTTACAGAATTACCTGTGATATGGATTCATCTATAACATTTGAGTCTTGCTGTTTATTCAAGATTTCTTGCACTTGTAATTTCTTTTGCAATTGGAATTCCTTCAGCTGTAACAACAGTCATAACTTTATTCAAATCCACTGACAAACAAGATTTTACCATGCTAAAAATTTAATGCCAATACTTTTTAATAAAATATGTTAACATTGCATTCTGACAACTTATAATATTTAATGTAACGATTTGATAATGTCATTATTATAATTATATCGATAAAGAATATTTCGCAGCAAGATTGCATTTGTATTAGAGCACATTATTTAATATATATACGATAATTGTATTGAATGTGACGTGACAGCTGGTTCCAAATGTAAAATTACCTTCTTCTTAGCAGCTAACAGCTTCTCTGTCTTACTCATATTCATTGCAATAGTTTTCGTGATGAAGGGCTCGTTAAGGGTTATATCGAATATAAAATCTCCGGAAACACTTTACATTGTCGAGAATAGCGGTACGGTATTGCGATGACAATGTCGTCTAAAAAGGGTTATGTCACGTCTACTGACGTCTACGTGTACCATGTAGTGCCACACCTGTTCCTTGTCACTAAACTGCACTGAAATTTTCTATCTCACTTTATCAAACTGGAAATATATATCTATTTCATTTTAAAGTGCAACGAGTGTAGACTAGTTCAGTTACAAAGGACAGACATATGTCACGCGCGCGCAGCTTGTCATCGTTCGTGTCACGTGATTTGAGACAAGGTCTAAAGTGGATATACCCGGATTTTACGTTGTTTTACGTGGAACGTATGATGGTGAATGTAATGTGTTGTGAATGCAATTTGAACGACGAGATGTCAAGACGTGCCACTTCGTTCGCATGCGATTAAGAAACGCATTAATTACTCACAATTATGAGCGCGCAAAATCAGTTGCCAAATCTAGATAAGATCTTCCGAGATGACGATGAGCCTGATTTCGTACCGTCAGGAGGGTACGTATCACTCGTATATTATCGAATACAACTCGCTAAGTGCTAGTATAAGTCTGTTGATTAAGTGATAATTTGTTTCGATTAGAAGATTGTCTATTTTTTTCTTCTAAAACCTAAACATACATTTGTTTTTAGATATTAAAATACAACGAAACAATGAAGTGACCAGTGTTTGTTTTAATTAGTTCTAATTAATTAATTTTAATTTTTATAGCTTTTATCGCAATTCTTCTGCAAGTGTTTCTTGTATCATTATTTTATAAGCAAACGAAATTGAATTTGTTCTTGTCTATTCTGATTATTTTTGTTTTGCCTTGTATTTATCAGACGATATATTAAATATCTTGTACTTTCAGATCTAATCTGGCTGCTATTTTTGGACAACAACCGAAGCTCGAGCCTCATTCTGTTAAACAAGTACCTAAGAAGAATACTCGATATAACATACAACAAACTGCACCATCTTCCAAGACAGAAGTGTTGATAGCTAAAGCAGTACATGCTTTCAAATTGTAATTTCGTTAAACTGCTAAAAGAAAGAAAAAAAATTATCTCTTTCTCTATAATCTTATTTATTTTATAATAATGAGTACATGAATAATGACTAAATGAAACATAATTGAATTTCAGGCAAAATGGCCAATATGCTTGTATCGGAAAGGTTGGTATGGCATTGACAGGCAATGTAGCAACAAGAGTATATCAGATAATTTTGTACAAGACTAAGCAAGAATACATATCTGTCGCCACAGTGACACGTGATTTTGTGTATACTGTACAAACGAATAATTACGCTAGTTATTATGATAACAACAAAGAAAATTGGTCAATTTTATTCGAGAAGTACGAGCATTACTTAGAGTTTGCAATAGAAGTGGGACTAGCACGCTATTTTGCATTGCAAGAGAAAGGAGAGAATGTAATCTATCAAGATCTAATGCCAAGCGATAAAGATGTGATCGCGAAAGAGGGAGACAATATATGCATAAAATATTTCGTGGGGTCTGAAATTATACAGCCTTTTAAAACGAACTTCGCAATGTCGCAGACAATGACTGTGGAAATATCGACGGATGAGAATTGGGAGAGGATTCTTCTGGGCAGTGGGAAGGGATTGAAAAGAGTTTTATTTTTACCGCCTAGCAAACAGGTAGTTGATCAAATTTTTATAGAATACCGTATGCAATAATGTCCGCATTAAAAATTTTACATAGATTAGTTTAGGTCCTGGATTTCCTAAAGAGAGAGATATTATGCTGATAATTGAGATAACCGATATACGGGTACAGGAAGAAAATTCACCGACATCCAAAAACTTAACGAGTGGAAAAGCAGCTATAATATCGAGAATGGCTAAAATGGGTCAGTCCATCTTACCAAAAATGCCTCTACCTTCCACTACTGATTCCGAAGATACTGAGGTGCTCAGCTATTAATATTTTTTATTAATAGAGATAGCGAATAAAATTTATGATATGTTCAAATTTAAAAGAAGCAGTATTGTTTTACAGGATGATTTACCTCATAAATCTCCTCGTCACAAGAAGGTTAGATACAATTTCTAAATTTTTTCAAGTGGAAACAAAATCTACATTTTTTAAAAATATTGTATGTTCTGTTAGATCGAACAATCGGAAGGAAATTTGCAAAAGAATTTATCCTTCGCATCATCAGATGAAAAAGAGGCCACTCAGAAAGCTGTGGAGCCTAAAACTGGAGTGCCTTCTGTAGATTCTAGTACCTATAAGCCATTAATTTCTGCGCAACCATTAACACCACAATGGACTCCATCATATTTTGCTGTATGATTTAATATATGTCGTTTTATATTTAATAAATTTATCAATGTGAGACATGATTGTGAAAGAGAATTAAAATTACAGGGACATTACGTAACGATGGATAATCAGATGTATCCTGTATCGCAGACTGTAAATCGTGCAATACCAGCTGCTCTGGATCCCGGAATGAATATGTTGCTATCGGAAACGAGAATAGCAAACGCGGAAATACGAATGGGGATATCCAAAATATCCGATAATGTTCAGAAATTATTGGATAAGGTATGCATATCGATAAGAGGATGAGATTGCGTTGATTATAAAATTGTTACGTGTGTAGTTCCATGCACTTGAGCTTCAAAATGCGACAACTCCTACGAACGATAAAGCAACTTTGGATGCTTCTTGGAAAATGCTCTTAGCTCTTAATGCATCTCAAACAGGAATAAAGGTCGAAGAATTATCAAAAAATATTGATAAAGATATGTCAGATGAAAAGATTCGGGAGGCACAGAGCAAGATAAGTTCTTTAGAAAATGATTTAAAACGATCGAAAGGTAATAATCATCTGAGATAATATATTTAAATAGTAATATTGTTATATTAGAATATAATTTGTGTATGTTTAATATTTATTCAATTATTGAAGCATGTTATTACAGAGGAAAAAGAATCATTGCTTCAAATTAATGAAAATCTGAGTAAGAAGCTTCAAGAATTGGAAACAAGATTAAGCGATACAAATGACGAGTTGAAGAAAACCAAAGAAGCCTTAGAAGTTACTAAAAATACAATTGCACAGTGTAAAGAAGAAAATATTAATTTAGAAGATAGACTTTCTAAATGTCATAGAGAGCATGTTCTTCAAGCCGATACAATATCTTGCAAACAGAAAGATGTAATGATCATATTTTCTAATTGCAAATTTTATTCTTTATCAACTCAATATATATTATTCGTTTACTTTGCAGATTGAGAAGAAAAATAAAGAAATTAAGCAAATAATGAACAAAACGTATCATACATTATCAGAGAAACTTGCGGATGAATCACGTTCTGAACTATCTTTTGATTATGTAAAATCAACTATTGCAAACACAATAAAGGTACGAAATATATAAAACAAGTACTTAACATGGCATTTTTTTTTAATCTAAAATTTTATGCTTAGCATATCACTTTGCAAGTATTATATGAAGATCCCGACGAAGAAGATAGAGAATCTAAAGCAATTAAAGATGTGAATCCCACAAGTATTAAAACTATTAGCCATCAACAGATTGAGGAACCAAATGAGAAACATATTGAGAAATCAGTATTAAACCCAAATAGTGATAATGATTTCTCAATAAAATGTATGGAAACTTCACGATCTACTACGGTAATGATCTTTATTTTTATATTAAAAAAAAAATATTTATATGCTTCTATGAAAATAAATTTTTGAAATCTCTTTTTCATCCTAGATCATGCCTATATTTGAAAATGAACCACCACCTGTTCCACTTGAGGGCATTGATGAAGTTGATAGCGAGTGATTGATTAATTCCAATACTGTTTGATTTCTTAATTTATTATTTCATGCTGCAAAAAGTTATTTCATAAAATGTTTCTTATTTTTAGTTGCATGTATTATGTATATCCTCAATATACATCCTATTATTATGCTATTCCTAATAATTTCTAGATGAATGATGAAACTTTTTGTACATTTTAATAAAAAAGATATTTTTATTATAAATATATTTGTATTGCATATACACACACATACACGCACGCACACGCGCACGCACGCACACACACATATACATGAGATATTTTATTTTAGCGCTAAATTTATTCTAACAAAATGTGTACATTCAGAACGACAACAATTCACTGAGCGCTCTGAATGTACCCAATGCTTTAATATAAGAAAAATAATTAAATATAAATTAAATATAAAAACTTGTAGTACAATCAATTCGAAATTTCAAAAACAGCTTATAAAAAATTATTAAACAGATAAAGAAATTTTTTATTGTAAAATAAAATTTTTATAAAATAAAATTCAAAATCACTAATTACAATTTAGATTGTAGACATTAATAACATTTGCTATTACTGTTTACTAATATATGAAAGACTAATTTCTGCTTTAATTTGTTTTACCTGATCTACCAAATTTTTTATGTTTTTCGTCCTGTAAAAGAAAAAAAAATATATCATACTAAGCAACTAATACATGATAATAATATGATAATAATACATTAACAATAAGTTTATGTTTGTTAATCAATCTGCATTCGTAAAATTGAAGATTTCAAATTATTGATTGTACATACATATGACAAAGATTTTCTTTTGCTGCTTCTTCTTGATTGTGTGTGAAAACAATTTCTTTCCTCTTTTCATTGAATTCGGTACCATTTGTGTGCACAGTCTGTTGAGCAGATTTTTTCTTGAGCTGTTCAAGTCTGATCTGCATGTCATGTATCTTCATATCCATTTTCTTCAATTCTTCCGCCTCTGCTCGCTCAATAGAAGTCATTAAAGGTTCTTTATAATTTACCAATCTTAGAACTTCTTCTGCTCTGAAAATGTAGAGAGTAATTCGGATTTTATTTTTTCTTCACAATGTTTAAACAATTATTTTTTCCTTTTTCACATGAAGTTCAATAAATTATGTTGTATCTATCATTTATTTGACATGACACTAAGAGAAAATTATTTTGAAGTAATTAAATACTTACCTACGAGCCAATTCTTTTTGTTTATCATTAATATCTTCGTATCGTTCAGCTAAACGTTCGGCGGTCTGTCGCAATTCTTTTTTCGTCTCCATCAAAGTGTCGAGTTCTTTTAATAGATGACTTTTCAAAGCCTTCAAAGCGCGAACCTTCTTGCTAATTTCTTCCCGGACTTTGTCATGTCGGACAAAGTGTTGAGTACGAAAGATATTTGTGGCGTGATATAACAACTGGAATACAAAAAAAAAATGTTTTCGATTATTGTTAGAGAGTAATTCTGCTAGTTCCTTTTTTATTTTTATACACTAAACAAAAAATTTTAGACATTTATATTGATTTCTAAGTAACTAAAAAGAGTAGCATTACTTTAATTGTTTGTAACGTTTTATATTCATGCTTACCTCTAGAGATTCACTTAAGGACATCGAACGGGATCCTATCTTAGTTATAGGTTGTGATACATCGCGCCTCAGTAATTTCTTAATATATACGTCAAATGGTTCCTTATTCACCTTAAAAAAATCAATACATATTTTTTTACTATGACTATTCTATAATAATTAAATAATTAATATTTTCTTGTTTCATCCTAAAAGAATTGTATGTAATAATACAAGAAAACTAAAAAAATTTAAAAATAGAAAAATAAAATCAAAATAAAAATATAAGAAGAAAAATAATATAATAGAAAAAATAAAGAAATTATCTCGATACCAAAGCATTGATACTCGGATCAGGTGGTACTATAACGTTTATAATATAATAATATTTATAGAATTTAAGAAATGAGAGAGAGAGAGAGAGAGAGAGAGAGAGAGAGAGGAAGGGGGGGGGCGAATGACTCTATGCGCGCGCGCGCGCGTGTGTGTGTATGATAACAATATATTCGTATTTAGATCCTAGATTCGGCTCCGATCGTTATCCTATATATGTTTCGGTTTAATAAAAAATTAATTTGGAGAGATATGGTTATGAAAGAATAATAGATGAATAGTATACACTCGTTTCGACAACATCGTCATTCATTTAATATTCATAATTACCTTTTTCGCAGTATTCATGACCGGTTCTAGCTGCTCAATCCTTGGAAGATAATAAAGATCTATAACCGAGAGATCGATGACAACGCCTGTGTGTAGCAATGCGATTAGAACACAAGGCTCTTGGAGGAGACCAAAACCTAATATTGGTGTAGCTTCATCTATATTTGTGTGCTTGGTTCTTGTGGAAAACAGATATTGTAAAACCGATTGGTTTAATAACGATGGTAGATAATTTCTGCTGTTATCTAAGAAAAGAAATAAAATATTTGTTAGAATATTTAACGAAGACATAGAAGGAAAATCAATTATTTCAATATTTTTCTCTTTTTCTTCGATTTTGATTTTGATTTTCATTTTTAATAAAAACTAAGTTGATTTTAATCAATTTTTTATTAGATATTATATATGTGGAAAAAATAAAAAAAATTTTTGTTTATTGAAATTCACACAAATAAGAATGTTTTTATGATTTTATAATAAAAGTAACTTCCAAAGTAACAGATACTAATTTTTCTTTTACATTCTTTTCTTTTTACATAACACAAATATACTTGCCATGTATTAATTCCTCCAGTTGAGAAACCATCGGTAAACTCACCATATGAATACCAGCATTGTGAGAGCAAAAATATCTAATAGAATTAAGCATTGATAAAGTCAATTTTGTTTAATCAATAATCAAATGCAATATGGATTGCTTTAGAAATATCGCTCTTTTCATCGTGAAAAGAAAGGAATCAATTTTTAATTAATGATCAATCAAGTTTTGACTGAATTACGGCGAAACAAGTTGCGATAGTTCATCTCATATTCATCACATTTTCTTCGACTAATTACCTTGATTTGTTGCCCTTATCGCAGTGAAGATGAATGGGACAATTATATTTCTTATCGTCATCCGTAAAGAGAAGACCCAGTTCCAGTTCGACGCATTCGTAAACGTAAAGCGCATCGTCCGGCGTATGGAGACTATAGTTTGAACCATATTGCGACCAAGTCTGGGAGGAGAGAGAGAGAGAGAGAGAGAGAGAGAAGAGTAATGTTTTAATTCATTCTTTTCTTAAATAATTATTTCTGTAAATTTGTCTTCACGTTTTCGATTAATAATATGGAAAGGGTAGAAAAAAAAGTCTGCGTGATATATATTGTGACACATGAAATACACAAAGAGTTCTGCAATATTTATTATACGTCATACCTTTCTGTCGTCGTCATCGTCGTCCAATATTTCGCGCAGCAGTATCGCGTGATAAATCTTTCCGGTGCACATGGCGACGACCACTATCGGCGGGGTAGTTTGCAAGCACATGATAGAGCATGAATCTATCCCGTAATTATCATCGGTCGACGGATACATGGACAGCGAACCCAATACCACTGGATTCTCGCAGCTGACAACAGTTAAAGCCACAATCAAATACGAAAATAGTCGCTATTATTGACACAAGTGAAAACAATTCTGAAATCGTTAATAGCGTATTTTTCTGCTAAAAATTAAGTAAGACGTGCTTAATTTCTCTTGATTTATAAAAACATTTTGTTCATACTTCTCTAATAAAACGTTGCCACGAACAATTAATACTTCGCCGTTTCCACGGAGCACCAAGATCGGCCATTCGATCTGATTCCAATCTATTGTTTCCTTTATCTGAAAATTATTAGGAATATTTCACAATAGTACTAATATTAATAATACGTCATAATCAATTAAGAATATTACGAACTTTAGATTTATATAATAACAAATTATATAAATCTAAAGTTCAATAATAAAAATCTCGACGATGATTCAATTTATTTTGTAAAAATCAAGAGAGAAAAAAGAAAGCTATCGTCGAATTTAGAAACAAGATTTGCTTTTAGTAAATTTAAATAAACTCAGAATTTTTGAAGATATTTATGTTCTGAGCGAATCTTCGTAAGAATATATTCATTTTGGATTTTCAAATTGTAGCTGTATCTAATTATTATTGAAAAATTTTAAATGTTGCGATCAGGATAAGAATTTTAGAAACGGAATGTGTTGTTTTGAGTTCACAAATTTATTATAAAACTCGTTAAACAACAATTGTATAGGAAAATCAAATTTTATATTTTTATCATGCACACAGCAAATTTGACGCGTTATTTTTCTATAATTAATCAAAAAGTAAATCATTAACAGATAAAATTCGTTATTGAAACAAATATCTTAGAGGGGAAATATGTTGTTTAGAATCATAAAGTTGTGGGCTTGTACCTCGTCAGTGTTCTTGTCAACGAACATTTCTGGTTTTCTCAGAGTAGGAGTGGCGAAATCGAAATCCACTGCAGTTTCGCCGAGGGAAGTAAAATCTGGGATCTTCGAGGGCGAGCTCGATGGTGCGCGGCCGACTTTCCAGCATTTTACGAGTCTTGGTGCATCGCCCAGGTCGCATTCATATAAACTGCGGTGGAGTTAAGTGTAGCTTAAGGTCAGTCCGACGACATTTTTAAAGACTTCGGCGTGCCGCGTAAAGTCCTCTAAAGTTTAGTTTTGCATAAACATTTCCCGTACTTTTAAACCCTAGTCTAACGCGAGAAAGAGCTAAAGGCGAATTCGAGTTATAAGTTACATCATGCAGTTTTTTTGAAGTTTCATAGTTTTCTGTAATTATATTATAGTAGTATTCCTAACATTGAGAGGATGCTTTTCTTGCAGTTGAAAAATGAAATATTTCCATCTTAAAGTAATATATATACATAGACGTTCGATTGACTGAGGATTCCGATTGATTCGTAATGAGTAATTATGTAAATATGCAATTCAATTAAAGACATTTCAGTTGAATAATTCCATTCAGACACTTTTCTTAATTATTGAAAAGAATTATGTAAGTTAAAATAAAGTCACAACTAGCACATTTTTTTTTACACTTAATTACCGAAAAGAATTTTCAGATGTCAAAACCAGTAGATGTGAGTCATTCGTAGAACCAGGATGCCATCGCGTTCGTTGAATCTCCGTGGTTGCCCCAAAGTCGCCAAAATTATGATTCCTATGATCAGAAAATACAAATAACAAGATACAATATCCGGTAAGATATAACATCCACTTCAATAAATTCATAAAGTATGTATTAAATATTTAATAACACAGAAGTGACAATTAAAGTTTGAAACAAAAGAATATTATTAATATGTATACGATATCCTGAATTTCTTGGCAATATTTAATACAGTTAAGTAATAATTAATATAGTATATTAATCGTTCATTCGCGATTGTAATTAAATAATAATTACTAAAGATATAAGAAAATTAAATTTCATAATGTAATGTGTAATGCGCAACTACGATACGTTATTATATTTCATTATAATTTATTAAAAAAAAAAGAATAAATTATAATTCGTTATGCAAGATTGAAACAAAAAGAACGTGGATGAAGTTCCACAAATGTGAGACATCGATCCAAGCTGGAGTTGCGCCTAAGCAAGGAGAGGCGCGTTCGGCCGCGCGGATGAGCATTAATGGCTTTATAATCTAATGAATTTTTAGGATGAGCATCGGGAAGGACGAGCGGAAAATCCAGATAGGTTTTTCCCCGGGATTTATTGCCGAGAAAGAAAAGATGAGAGAAACGGGGAGGAGAGCACCCGTCCCTTATCTCCCGTTTGTCGGCGCCTTCCGACCGATGACCAACAAACCAAGAGTCAAGCTTACAGATTTATCCGCGTAAAGATAACGATGATTATTTGACTCCGAGGAAATATATTCGAATCTCGGATAAATTCCATTTTCTTCGTTTTCATATCTCAGCTTTTTCCACTCTATTTTCAAGGAATCTTTCCAGAAAAATTATTTTATGTCTCTATATGTAAGTTTTGCGAAGCTTTTTTTATATGAAAGATGCTAGAATGTTGATATCCTCAAATTTATTATTCTTAAAATGCTGTTATTATATTTTTACGCTGTCTGGATGATCTTTTGGATTGAGTGACTGTTTAGTCTTTCTCCGGAAGACAACTACGCTTCGTTTAGTTATAATCCTGATGCGCAGAGTTCATAATCGTTTGCGCTCTAGTGAATGTTATTATTTAATTCGTCCATTTACGGAAAAAAGTTACGAAATTCGTCTCGGAATCTTAAATGAGGGCGGACGAGCGACGCGACGGCCGCAGCGGAAGCGGCAGTGACTTAAACGCAATAACGAGTAATACGCAGGGAAGTTCCTGGAATAAAATGATACGACACCGTGTAAGATCTACTTTGAAGTCAGGTCCGTGCCGTTCTTTGTACAAATTGCGAGAAAAGCGCAGCGCAAAAAGCCCGTCCACTGCCACCGGGGTTAATACGTTTACGTAGGAAAATTATTTTTAATTTTTCTAGACGTGCCTTGGACGAGAGAGAGAGAGAGAGAGAGAGAGATGGACAGAGGTGAGGTCGGGACATGAGGGTGTGGCAGAATGCGCGGCACTGCCGTGTAAGAATTTCTTAATTAGATTCGAGCAGCTGCGTGGTCTTTCATTCTTTTGTTTTCGACGAAAAATTTCCAGTAAATCGCGATGGCGGTGTCCGGATCCGGCCACGTGACAAGGAATTTGCACTTTATTAAGTATTTTTATCAATTTAAACTTCGCATATTGCTTTGATATTTTTTTCTTTATCGTTTCAATAAAGCAGCATTCTACATGTATCATTACTTGAAAACAAATTAATTTCTTAATTTATTTAGACTTATTTTAATATAAAAATTCGAGTTGAATAAAAGTCTAAAAATTGATATCTCTTCTACCTTAATTAAATATTTGAAAAACGATTGTTAAAAATCGAATGTGTGTTGTCGATTTAAATTTTTAATTAGAAGTCTTTTAACAGACGACAAAGTGGTACTTTAGGAAAAGATAGAAACATAATAAAGTATTACCCTGATGATTTTATACATTTTTATTACACTGCCTTCATAAAAAATACGTAATATTACGATCTTAGATAAGAATATGCCTATTTCATTTAATATAAATGATCAGAAAATGGATATTTATGATATGCTCTCTTCAAATCTTTTTTCGGTGCCAGCGCCAACGAATATCGAATACATAACGGGGGTTGCAAGCACCCTTAAATGCGTTGGTCCTGTTGCCATTCATTTTATTTAGGAATATTCAACGCCATCGAACGCGGAGCATCTCCGCGGGTAATCAAGACAGCTTAATACCTATCAGAATACGCGCGCGGGCGCGCTTGGCCACGCGTGCGAAGGGGTAGGCATAAATTCTGATAATTCCGAAATTGTGACAGAACGAAGAAAAATTCCCGGGAGAGGTCGCGGTGAAAAGTGCGAATAAATCGTTGCGTATGCCTTTGTCAACGAAACGGTGGCGAGTCGGGCGGACACAGGAGGGTTGGAGTCACGAGGGTGAGAGTCACCATCACCAACCACCACCAACCACCACCAACTACCACCATCGCCACCACCACCGTCGTGTCTGGCCCTTTTTTTCACCCTCCCCCCCCCCCCCTCTCCTCCCCGTCCCCTTCACTCCTCTATCTCTTCTACGTCCTGCCCGTATCTCTCTCTCGTTCCCACCCTCCCGTTCTCTTTACCGGTGCGTGCGTACATTTTTATCAATTATTAAGAACTCCTGGCGCTTGTGCTGGTGGCCGTGTCGCCGTTCTGCGCGGGACGTATGTACTAACGGGGGTGTATATCCCAGAGAACGTTGTGTGTCGGTGATACCCGATGCCCACTGTCTTTTTCTCTCCGGGTACGGGGCCTTTTGCTCGCTTTTTCTGGCATGCCGCGGACATTAATAACGGCCACGGGCTAACCACCGCCGTCAACCCCCTCGCCAACGTTACCGTGTCCAGCCGTGGAAAGTGCGAGAGTAATAATAAAATATACGAAATGTAGGCGAGAGAGCATCGCTGCGCGGAGCGCGAGCGGGTGGCGGTCGCACTGAGGCCGACAAAACAAACGTCGCGACGTTACGGTGTACCTTTCATTGTCCGCGAAGGTACGTGGATCTCCTCGCGTTATAATAATTTAGAGCGACGCTGCGAGCCCGCAGCGCGGGTCCTGATTTTAGCTTAATAGAACGCCACGCCGGCCGGTTCGGCCGACTTGTCACGCCGGCCGTGCCGCGTTGTTTCTCGCGAGATTGTCATTATTCTCGTGAACCGGAATTTCAACCCCCTGAGGACGCAAAATTATAGCGATTTATGCAGAGTATAGAGACAATTTGGCAACTCGAGATTGATATAGTGGCGCAAATAATTTTCGAAATAATTTTTTGTAGTTGCTTACGTTATATAATAATTACTTTATGAATATAATGTACATTTTTTGCGCATTTCAATTACTTCCATCCAACTCAATACGTCTGTTCGCGTTGCTTGAAATCTCCAAAATTTTTTGTATTTGAAACGATATATATATATATATATATATCTCGTTTTAAATACAAAAAATTTTGGAGATTTCAAGCAACGTGAACAGATCTAATGCAACTCCAATAAATCTATTTCCATTTTGTCCAATTAATAAAAAAGATGAAAAAAGAAAATAACTGAGATTGCATCAGATAACGCAAATTCTGCAGTGAATTCTCTTCGTGTCGTGAACACGCGTTTCAATGAGACAATTTTTAACCTACTTACGTCTCGTTTAGATAAAATCTTGAAGGTGTTCTTTGATCGCACGTTGTAACGGGCTGCCACATGGCTTTTACGTCGGCGTGCGTCCTTTATAGCGATTGTGCACTTCAAATCCCTACGGGGACAATCTACAACCGCTTAATTCTATCCGACGAGCAGAGCCCGTAACGGTGTAATATCGTTCAGTTACTTGGAATACTTTTATTACGGCCTCGCGGAAGCGCGGAGCGTGAGGAAAGGGGCGACTAAGACTAAGGGGTTGGTTGATGATGGGGGTTGGCGGAAGCCTGCCGGGCCATGCTCACGATATAACGAGGGCCATTATGATAAGCGGATGCATAGATTAGACATTACTCGTTAACCCGCCTGCTTGTGACGCAACCTCGAAGGACATAGTCTTGTGTTGTCAAAGAAGCTCAATGAGAAACTGACGACCGACACCGCGTGGCGATTCTAATTATGATTTATCGTAAGATTGATATTATTTGAATAAGATATTGATTGAATAAGTGCATTGAATATATCAGAATGTCGTATATTAGTATCATATATTATACATACAATATATGTATACGATGTATAAACTTCTGTCATATATTATTATTAATATCTAAAAGGATAGTTACTTTTATACAAATAAAATATGACAGAAGTCACAGTATCATAATTAATCAATCGATTCGTGATTTTGAATCTTGCAGAGCACGCCTTACGTTGCCTCATTGGTTACAGCGGCAGCCGCGTTACACAACGGAAGTTCGAGTTTCTCTCGTCCCGAAAGGGGATGGAGAACGCTTCGTCCTAGAGCGTGGGGGGCGGCCCATAAAATCGGGATGTTGCGCAAAATATAACGACCGACGTTCTCCTAGCGTTGGCTGACGCTCCCGTCGTAATTCATCCTGACTCTCGCTTGCCTTCGCCTTCCCGACGACACCTGCGTCGGCAACTAAGCCCGTTAATTCTCGACGCCGCGGTGCGCTCAGGCAGCGTTGCGCGTCTCCATCGCCTCCTGCCATCGACTCACGGCCTGGTACCCGGTTGGCTTCTCCCGGTTGCCCTGTCCTGACACGTTCCGGTTCTCGATCTTCGCCGGCACTTACCCCCCTAGGTAGTGCGCCGTATTCGCCTCGATGACGAGGGTGTCGAGCCTCGTTGAGTATTTCATGGCGGTACACACGACAGCGTATCGCACTTGGCGCGAGATAATTAGGTAATGTGTAATAAGCGCGAGTCATAAATATCGTTTGAAAGCGGTTAGTCGAGACAGAGGGAGAGAGCCGAGAGGTCGTGTGAAGAAGTAATTACATGGAGAAGTTTGGTCGTTGTGACATAGTTGACTTACTATCTAAAGATACTCTATACGTTCATAGAATTGAAAGAAACCATTAGAAAAATCAACAACTATAAACAATTAGGCCTTGCATGTTTGATTAATCATATATTTAGAAATAGAGAAATACAGATGTAATGTACCTAATTTCTTAAAAATTGGGGTAAAGGATCAATCCATCATGACTTGACGAGAATATTTAGTCCTGTTAATTATTTCTCTCTTAAAATTACACTTTTAATCTTCAATACTAATCTTGGAATTCTCCAGTCCATATTAATTTAAAATAAAACTTCACAGCGTAATGGATTAACAAGCTCTCTCTCTCTCTCTCTCTCTCTCTCTCTCTCTCTCTCTCTCTCTCGCGGCGGTGCTTTATATTTTTAAGGCTGAGGAGGAATCAGATCGTGACATCGACTTTGTGTCACGCGAGTGCGTGTCTCTGGACATGAAACGCATCATTGGAAATGGACGAAGCGAGCGTAGGTGAGCGACGAGGCCACGACGGGAAACGGCAAACAAAGAATACGGAGTGCGAGAACAGGAGTGCCCAAGCATCCCTGGACCGTGTCCGTGATTAACACACCGCTGTAATTAAAAGAACCGACAGATGTCTCTTTCTCTTTCATCGGCTTTTATTTCGTTACGCGGTGATGACGAAGCCAACGACGACGACGACGACGACGACGATTGCGACTGAAACATGTCTCGCGTATTTAAATTCTCTGCTGCGCGACGTTCGGAATTCTTTGATTAGACGAAGGTAGGAACACTGGCAAACAGATGCCAAGTATACGTTATTAGAACTGCGATAATCGAATACCTGCATGTATGAGATGTTCTCCATTTTGTTAGAAGAAAAGTTATGTACGGATATAAGAAAATTCCTATGTATAACTTAAATTTTATTTTTGTTTCTTTAAAAAAGACAAATTATTCTGATTATCGATGTAGAACATTTCCAAGAATTGTAATTTCATCGAGATATCAATTTGAGATTACTGTGCTTATCCCATGTTACATCTTCAATTATTCAAAAATTAAAATCGAGATTAAAGTTGAGGATCTGTGTATTTAATTATTAAATTATTAATTCTCTGATAAAACCGTGTTAATGTCCTATGAGAGGGTATTTTTGCGGTGAAGTATGTAAAGACGACCCGGCAGATAAACGAATATTTTCATTCCTATCGCGAACAAATACCGTCCGATTATATATTATATAAGCGTAACGCTGTGAGCTTTTTAATTCCGCGCGACCTCTCATAATTCAACTCTTTCGTTAACGCTGATTCGACGAGAAATATCGTTCGGCCGACAATAAAGTTTCAGGCCGCGGCGGCCTGATAAAGCGCGACACACGTAAACCATAAAACGGCTTATACGCTTTTTCCTCGGTGTGCCAACATTTTTCAAAAGGCGCGGATATCATCGGGGATCATCTAACTCATCCCCGGTGCGAATACAGCGCGACCCTATGCTCGGCCTCCGCAAACAACCCCCTTCCCTTCTTGCGATCTCTCGCTCATCGTCGAGGACAACCGTGCTGCTGCCAGCAAGCCGGTGATTTTCGTTAGTGCTTGCTCATCGAAAAAAGTAAAAAAAAAACAAAAACAAAGATAGATTCGAAGTGGGGATGCATGGAGGTAGATGTCGTTTGGAAACACAACTCTCTCGTTCTCGCAATCTCTCTCTCTCTCTCTCTTTCTCTCTCTTTCTCTACGTACGATCGGACGTGTGTGCGTATGTGGTGTGCATAGCACCGCGTGTGGCCGCCCGAGATTAGCCTCGGGTTTATATCGGGATTACATATGTAAAACCATTAGGTTAAATCATTTTTTAAATAAACGCGCGTGACCCCTTCTCCCTCCCGCGGTCCAGCAGTCCGGGTCAGATAGGAGAGCGATCCTCACGCGTTTGCGTGAGAGGGGAGGAACAGGAGAAAGGGGGTGAGATTCAACCCGTGGGTGAAATATTCCGTAGCACGTTCAACATATGCTCGAGGAACTCCCTCTCTCCTGTGCGCCGATTGACCGTTTCTGCAACGCGCCCGTGGAATTTCCACGTTCGAAAATAAATGAGCTTGCACGCGTGACAGATTAGCCCGCGAGCTTTATGGCACCTCGTAAATCTGTCTTCTTTATTGTTTGTCTTTCAGTCCGAAGCTAAAAAAACATCAGAATATGCGTTCAATAAATATTATGGATTCTTTCGATTATGACAGCTTAAATCAGCTCATCACTCTGTCTGAATTTAATGTGAATCAACCCGGACAATTTGATTAAAAATAACATCGTGAGCGATTTTCCCTGCCTTGATATACCTAAATTTTATTAAATATTGATTTTTGGAGTACTTTGTCTGTGTATAAGTTTCTATTTTTTTAGATTTTATAACAAATTTGACACTTTGTCTATCGGAGTGTTTTTCACTTAGCCTGTCTGGCACAATGAGTAGCTTCTCTACTTAAATTTATGACTGACTACTTATACCTTTATCTACTCACGTAATCTATTTAGGCCTAAATACTCACAAATCTACTTATTATTTATCATACGATTTTGTTTAAATTATTCTACAGTTTTTGTTTAAATTATCCTACAGTTTTTAGCGTGTGAAAAAATCGTATTTAATTTTTTAGATAAGTATGGCTGTCGGCGGTTCAAAGTACAGCATAAAACTGAATATTTTTCGGTAAAATCGCAATCTGGCAATTACATCGTGCAAACAGTGACTCGCGATACGATGGTTTTTTATAAATTTTGAGGAATGCGTGGTCATGTGTGGAAGATATAAAATACCGTCGCCGGCGTATATAGTACACGTTCACGCTCTTTCGCCATAAACATTACATGCGCATCACGCCCAGACAAATATTTCTTCCACTCCGAACGCAATGTTATTCCGCATTTTTTGTTCGATCAAAAAAAATATATAAATTCAATTCATCGCGCACGTACGCGGAGCGATATCGCGGGGATCTGCGATTTTATCGTTTGTTAAATGCCGACGTGTCGTAAAGATGATCGGGGCAATAAATCTCGACTATAAACTCCGGTCGATGCTTCATCCTGCCGTGCATGATAATTTCTTTCCTGAAACCTTCACGTTTTGACAGATGAAAAGCGGTAAGAGTAATTACTCGATTATTTTATTATCTTATTATTAATCAGTAATAAAATATACTATAATTTCGTTGAAACTCAGCAGAGAAACTTCTGATAACTATCATCCTGAATCGTTTACATTCGTGATAAGAATGCCGCATATTTTTCTACAAGATGGTAATCTTATCTATTACGAGAGCTTTTAATAAGATCGTTAGTCGAAGAAAAGAGAGAGAGAGAGAGAGAGAGAGAGAGAGAGAGAGAGAGAAAGAGAGCTTGTAGTATAATTACATGTCCATTATCTACTTTCCGCTTCTTGCTGCGGACGTTACGGCGATTCACCTGTTTCGCGGAGCTCAGAATCTGGGAGCTCGCAGATGAAGAGCCGGCATTAGGGGTTTACGAGGCGAACACTCCGAGGGTAGTTCGGCGAGACGTTCGCGGTGCTGGCGAGTGGATTGGGTAAAGGTCGGTAAGGGAGATGAGGGGGTGGTTATAAGAGGTGAGAATTATTCATAAACGTAGGCTGACTTTTCGTGGCGGAGGATAGAGGGAAGGTCGCGAGTGGAAGGGAAGAAATGGCGTAGGTTTCTCCTACCGCGTTTCCGGAGAAGCTGAAATCTACCGAATATTAAGGCAGGTGAGGGGTGACCGAGGGGAGGGGGAGGGGAGGAGGGCAGGGCAGGCCGTATAATAAACACATAACGGTAATCCTTAAAACAATAATTAGCTGCGCGAACCAACCAAGAGGCGACGATCTTACGGTGCCGCACGGAATGGCGCCGCTTTCGCAATTCGTTGTCGAATTAATACCGGGACTCGCGACGGTGTAGTGCTCTTCACCCACACCGTGACCGCATTATGCGGTAGGAATTGTACTTACTTCCTATAGTGATTATCCGCGGGGAGTGTCGCCGCTACCTCGGGATGGAGAACGAACCGTTATCGTGGTTAAACTGTTGTTATTTACTGCTTTATGAGTACGTCTCGTAAAGTAGTACGATTTTTAACAATATCTTGCGACAGAATAAGTATTTTATTCACATTTTATAAGATTATGTCGATTACGTATTATAGAAAGATAATAGAATCAAAAAGATCTATTATTGTACTAAAAAAGTCTTCGCTATTGGAGTACTTTAAATCGAGGACTTAGAATCGTTAAATCAATAGATAAAGACTAGTCAAACATAAATCTAAGTCTAATTTTTTCCAAGATTTTTTGTCAAATAAAAAATAATGTGAGTATATGTCGGATAATCAACTGATTGAATAACAAATGGAAATAATTTTCCTGTAATTTTACATGCATCACAAATCAAAGAAGTTTTTAATCTGATGAAACGAAAACATATTAACGTAAACATTTTGCAGAAACTCTATTAGCATAAATCTTTCCTCAACTACCATGAAATTGATGACTGCTAGATTCTTGATCCTCAGGGATGCTGAAAACATCTGAGGAGGGCGAAAAAGTCTCCCAAAGGTGAGAGAAACGCGCGGATCTGTCGAGGCGGGTAAAAAGGAACTCGGAATGAAACGGAGTGAGACCGAAGGGGTGTCACGAAGTGGTAATAGTTTTAATCCGGTGTCTTGAAGTCAGGATTTGGCGGCGCGGCAGTTAGTGGCTGCCAGTAAGTCCAGGCGAACCCACTTCGCGCTCTGATATCATAATCCGAATAATCACTATTATTGTCGCCATTTGCTTAATCCAAAGCCCGTCCTCTCCGCTCCACCGTAGCTCGCCAAGCTGCGGGACCTGTTATTCGGTTTCAGGACGAGGACGACGAGGACATCGAGCGTCCTATCGAAAGTTACCTTTTGCATCTTTAATCTCTTCAATTACTCCAATTCTGGAACGGGAACGATCTAAACCACGTCTGCGATTCAGAAATGGTTGGATGAATATCTATTTGCCGTCAGGCACTATTTGCTATAATTATAGGATTCTGATCTACTTCATGTAATGATGTTTTCTAATTCTATCACGATTAAAACCAAATATAAATCTAAATATACAAATAGTACAACATAAAATTAAAATTAAAAGTACACTGAAAAACAATTTGCTTAATATACATATTTCTCTGAATAATAAGTAGACATAAACTTACAGTAAATATATAAATACTTGCTGAATAAAAAGTGATAGTTAAATCAAATTAATGTTTTTGTAATTCAAATAAATATATATTTATATTTAATAAATATTTATTATTTAGAAACATTCAAAGTAATATTTATTAAAATTTAATATTTTTTTTAAATGTAATTACAATGTCGCGCTGAGAACTTTATAAACAATTTTTCTCAACAAAATACGAATAATTCTTAAAGTTAATATAATCTCCCTATACGATTAATGATCTTTGATCTTCTCTAACATGAAAGATAATTCTTTTGAATCAGACTAATTGTGTATCTTGTGTCTAGTTTGAAATCGCGAGATGATAACGCTCAGAGCTTCAGGTCATTGGCTAGGCCATGCCGCTGGGTCTACCGGAAGTTTCTCCAGCAATAACGCATAAACTTCATTTAGCCTTATTTAAGCCGGCTGGAAGGTGGCAGACATTAAATCCCCGAGATTCGTTCTAATGGTTCCCGCGACTCACTCAGAAACTGCTCTGCGCGATCTTTCGCGCGGTGTGCGCGCATAATGCGCTCTACGTGCGTTCTTAATAAATTCGCTCGAACCCAGCAGGCCGGGCAAAATCGCCTAAGTGAAACGACGAAAAAACTTTAGCGCAAACTGCCGCTCTTAATCTGGCCGGTTTGTTTAGCAGCGGTCGGTTGTTCCTCTCTCTGCCTTGCTTTCCTCTTTCTCTCCTCTTCCCTCTTCCTCTTTCGCGTTACCCTCGCCCTTCCTTTCCCTCTCGAGAAATAAGCGGTTCGTTCGCTTCCGGAAAAAGTTCAGAATTACGAATTAGCAGGAAGTCGGGGAAGGTACCTGCATTTATTCTGAATTCAGCTTATTATGAAATTATAATGCGTGGGACGACTTAAAACGAGCCAGTTACCCCTTTCGCATTTATACCGCCGGCAGATTAAGAGTCATCGTATTTCGCTATTAATTACCGCTTAATTCAGAGGCGAGTTTTTAGATTCACGCGATACATATTCTTATCCTCAGAACTGAGATATTTTATGAGTTTCGTATTACTTTAAAAGGCTTGAAAAATTTTATTTATGAACATCAATATATTATGTCAACATCATTTTAATTAGATTTTTAATATTATTCTTTAGAAATACATATTTTAGCCATCTTAAACTATCAAAATATTATACGGGATCGTGAGTTTATCGCTGAAAAGATAAGTTGTTATAGATCATAATATTACAGAATGGATATCAGTTGGATACGCGAACGATGGATACGACGGACGTATTGATTGACTATGATCGATTGCATCGTGATCCAGCGATGCGCGAGAGAATGTAATCTCCAACGGCGCCCGTAATTGCGCGACGTTCTAATCGCCCGAAAGATTATGGCCGGGGGTCGGAACGCAAACGGGACCGGGGGCGGCGACGGTGGCACACACTACGGGGTAATGTTACGCGAGACAGTAGTCTCGGGTGGCATGTGTCGTTGATGAGGCGGTTAGTATTCAGCGGTGCTTCCCGGCCCCCCGGAACTTTTGAAAACTAACCGAGTAAAGCCACCTTAATTCCATAAGAGGGAGGCCGAAGGGGTTCCCCGGGCGTCATCGTAACACCCTCTTAATTACAGGATATTAGGACGCCTACAGGAGACGCAGCGATGGCGTGGGGAGAAAAGGCAGATAGCGCGATTTATTATCCGCCGCTAACCTTATCTCCGTTTTTACGAGTTGAATTTTCTTGATACGCGTTTCTTTCTGGACAGAGTGATTCGGCAGGGGTAGATATTGGTAGTCAACATTGGTCGCCCCCTTGCTTCTAATTTAATTATTTTGTCACATTCCTATATCTTAGGGAAACCGTTAACAGGTATACATTTTAACAATTGTACTACTTTACAGTTAAAAGATATACTTCAAAATATGTAATTAGGAATAAATTGTTGCTTTTCACTCTCACATAACTGTCTTATTGCGACATGATTGTCCGTATTAAGGTATTATTTTTTTATTAAGATTTTTAAATACATATAAGTGAAAAATCTCATATTAGATCAAGGCAGTTCTTTGTACTTAATAATATTTCTTGTGAATTTATACAATTTCCAGTTCAAGCAAAGATTTTTAGATAAGTACCTCGACTTTTCTTTATCACATTTTTCCAGAGGCATTTTTACAGAGGCAGTGTAGAGATTTCTAAAACTAACGTGTATTCAAATAAAAGAGAAGAAAGCCGGTTTTAATATGTACTCACATGCAAAGGATCTCTTTTTTGCCGCCTTCGTAAACAGCGTCCTTGCCCCATCGCTTCGGCAATTTCATGATAGCAATGCCCAATCTGCCCCATAATGTTAATTGCGTTGCTGTCTCGTTTATCAATACGTTTGCGACTTCAAATATGGGCGAATCCGTTGGTCGTAGTGTCTATAAAAAATAAAAATCATGAATAATATTTTGTCCTAGTAACATTACCAGCTATAATTTTACTGATATAAAGAATTGAAAATAAGAATCTCTGAGAGATTTCCAATTTTATTTATTTTATTTTTGCCTACAAAAACGTGATGCGTTACAGGATGAAGAAGTCACTTTTAATAAAGATAAAAACGTGAGATAGATACACAGCTAGAATTGCATCTCGTTTTTGTAACAGTAACGCGGATACGTATCCATACGATACAAAAAAATCTTCAAGCAAAGATCTCATCAGCTAGGACGTTTTCATTAATTAAAATTCTAAGAAGGCAGGCGAAGCGAGAAAGAAAAGTGGTATGTCGCCGATCCTGTAAGCGCTCTTGCGCGAAGTATAAATTCATTATTACACGAGCCAGTAAGCACGCCGCAGGATTCCTCGCCCGATCGCACCGTTTTCTCTTTGGAGGTTTTTCTCTTCCTCCTATTCTTTTTTTCCACCCCCTCCGATCTGTCTACCTATCTACTCGCGAGATACCTACCCGTCCCATTGCTTCTCCCGTCTCCCGAGACGCGCATCGTCTATCGATTAAAAACTTTATAATACGATCCCACTCCTCGTTTGTTTTCCAGTTTGATTTTTATCATGCCGTCCCGGGAAAAAGGCAGGTGCACAACGTCGTCTGCTCTTCTCCCCCTTCGCAACCTCCTGATACCTCTTCGACGTTCTTTTCCGCAACCCCCGCCGTTCCACCTCCTTGCCCCGATATTTAATTTCGAACTAAGTTTCGCCAACGCGAACATCATTACGAGGCGGCATCCCCGCAGGTGGGGTATCGGCGTGTATCAAGGGGCAATTACTTTTTTTCCTACCCAGAGGCTGGTTATTCCCTGGGTTTCTCCGATGGGGGAGACTTCTTCGTCTCGATATATCGGATATCGTGTCTCGAGTTCGACGTGGCGTCGCGAAAACATGCAGACGAAGCGGAAAAATAAATTTACGAGATATGTTGTGAATTTTCCAAATAAAAAATATTTTAACAACATTTTAAAAGGTACGTTAATATAAAAGATATATTCTGATAAAATTTTGTTTCTTTTAGAACTTACTTATTAAAAATCGTTGCTTCACTTAAACGCCCGTTTCTTTCAATGTAATTTTACTCTCGATTGAACTGTACTCTTCTTCTTTTTCTAATTCTAAAAATTAGAAAAAAAAAGAACAAATTGAACCGAGATTGAAGTTAATCTATTATCTATTAATAAACATGGATAAATCATTCAGTAACTATACTTTGTCTCGCATCAAGAATAAAACATTATAATCAATATAATACAAATTCATTAAGTCGTTTTTTTTTCTTTTCAAGTAAGCAAAAAATTTATATTAATTTGAACGATCGACAACTAATTGAATTGTCATTGTGACAGTATGAAAACATATTCGCGCGATAGTTCATCTAGGACACCTCGATGGCGGCGAGGGGTATGGGTTAGTTGAAAGCCAGGGCGATAAAGGGTGTCGGACGATGGTACGCGCGGAAGCGGCGGCACCGGAGTATGAGCAGGAAAATGGAAGGGTATAAAAGGGGTGGTGAAGAGCCAGAGGTAGAGGGAGAGGCAACGCGGGATTCCCGGGTACCGATGCCGACACACCGGCGCGCGAGGCTGTAATGCGTTATTAATGAACACCAAGAATTTCATTAAAGATTGTTTGTATATCAAACTGTCCACTAAATTATGCCCTATAACCCCCATGGCGCCTTCACGCGCCTGGAAACTATTGGCTGCCGCAGTGGCGTTGCCTTTTCCAAGCCCCGCGTGCTATTGATGACCCGCCAGGCAGGCAAAAGCCACAATCGCTGCGATAAAAAAAACGAACGAGCCGCTCCTCGTGAATATCGGTTGTGTTCATTGCGTTTTTTCCCTGGCTAATTTACGATTCATTCGATCGACCGACGACATCCGCGATATTTGTCGTCCGTCGAAGTCAGTTATTTTGCGACCTTTGGGACATACATTATTAGAAGGGACGATATAGGTAGCTGGGACGTGGCGCGTGCGACGAGAAGCAAGAACGACGATGTGTGTATGGAGAACGAGAGAGAAAGAGGACGAGGGTTGTGAGAGGGATGAACGACGAAGAGGCAGAGAGAAAGAGAGATAGAGAAAGGGTGAAGAGGGTAGCGCACGGATGGTACATGGGTGGAGGGATACAGTTAATCGTTGGGAAGCTATTAACTTCGGACTGGAATGCCCCCATAGCGCCTCATTTCGTTCAATGCAAATTTACACCCAACGCCAACCACCTAGCGCGCTTTTCGTTCTCTTTCGGCCGCGAAAACCCGAACTGGGAAACGAATGTGGTGCTCTATCAGCGATAATTCCTTTTTTTTAACATCGATCTTGGACGTGAATTATATATTTAGCGAGTAAAGAAAGATCGAGAGTAAGGTAATGAAAATATATGTAAATTGAAAATACCAAAAGCTAAAATGGACAAATAGTTCAAATGAAAACCGAAGGTTTTGATTTCAAGTTCAATAAAAATATTTAATATAGATATGTTCAAAAATAGGTACATAAGATACTTAAAATTGTTAATTTCGTATAAAATGCACAAAAAGTTTGAGATACTTTATATAGAATTATAATAATAGAAAAAAAAAATGTATTCATATATATTTGGATGAAATCTTCGCGAGCTTAATAGGAATTCGGACAACGAAGAAGATTCAACTCCTTCAACTTATCCAATTTGGTTGTCGCCTGTAGACGATCAACGTCGTAATCGGTGACCCGGTTCGTAGCTCCATGAAACTTGGACCCTTCTACCTCCGTTTTCCCTTCCTCTCCATCTTCCTCGATCATGAAACCGTGGTGTTGCCTTATTAGTTTAGAACTTAGGTTTACCGTAAAGTCGCGCGTGTCACTTATGATCAAAGTCTGCTTGCCAGACGACAAGTCTGAATTTCGCTTTTCATCGAATTGAATGTTTTAGGACTAAGAACACTTCCAGACTTGTGACGACTGTCGATTTTCGCGTGAGGTTTTTTATGTGTACGTATTATTCCTCGATCAAACATAATTATCAGTAAAACATTATACAAAATTAAATATCTGTTTAAGACAGTGCGCAGAATATTTAAAGCTAATACTTGGAAAGACGCAACATGATCTTTGATGATGTATTCCTTTCGCATTGTAACGTTTAGTCGTTGTTTGCTCGGCACAAACATCGGTCCAAGACAAATCCCGGACGCGGGTTGTCACAGCCGGTCGAAATATCGCGCTGGGTGCGCGCGACTTAACGCGCGAAATTGCGCGCGTACGGCGAAGCGGACCTGACAAATGGCGATGTAACGGGTGCTCAAGATACACATAGTTAACAGCGAGATGCGGCGCGAGTTGACTAACGACGTCGGGCGTTCTCGCGCTATATAATTTCAAAACATACGCGGGCACGCGGCCGAAATGTCGCGTATAGAGGGAGAGGGTTGACCCCGACGTGCGAACATTGCGAGCGCTCTGACAACGCCTTAATATGAACAAATGCCGGACTATATCTCAGCTCGGGTTTGCTTTGCATTATTCGGCTAACGTCCTCGTTTGCCATCCTTACGTAGATGCCTTACATTATGACGAGGGTCCGCACTGACGTGCGTATTACCGAATGTGAATTGATACAAATGCAGGGGTGCGTATCACTCGAGTGAGATGTATATCTTCAAAGTTGGGAACTGAACGCGTATTCTATAAAATAATATATATTTCATGATGGTGGTAACAACGGCAGTCCATTATGTTTTTATCAATTTGCATGACTACGTAATATAACGTGACGTTGCTGTGTATGTCATCAAATAAAATTACCATTATCGACTGGATAAAAATTCTATTGCTCGACTTCTCGTCAGCGAATGATTCCTCGTTTTATCTTACGTCGTATTAAAAAGACGAAAACGAAGGGATTCGAAAAGGCGAGGGAAAACGTTTAGAGAATGAGTTCAAGGAGGGAGACTAGCTCGGATATAAGTCGGATTTTAAGAAACCGTGACAAGACTTGAGATGTCTATCTGACTGGTGCTTAGCGAGAGTTCGCGTAACGGCAATGTTAATGGGTCCCGCTCTTGCAGAGGAGAGGAGGAGTGAGAAAAGAAAGAAAAAGAAGGATGCAGAAAGAGAAAGACGAAGGAATGGAGGGTGAAGCGGGCAGCAAAGAGGCGCGCGATGGGGACTAGGGAATAGATGCGTTCACATTATACCCTCTGTTCTTTTAATTTCTTCAAAGGACCCAACCCCGCGACACCTCGCCGAAGCTTGCAGTCTTCACCCTCTCACCCTCGCCTCTGGATTAATAAGGCGTTGACAATGTAACGTCTTTTTTTCTTTCTCCGCCCCCTGAACGGGACGGCAGACAGCTACCTAAAGTGAATGAAGGCTCTCGGTAAAAGGAAAAGCAACAGAGAGGGTACTCTCTTACCGGTACTTAGCGGCAGGA
>NW_011626988.1:715109-762079 GCF_000204515.1 Acromyrmex echinatior
GAGAGAGAGAGAGAGAGAGAGAGAGAGAGAGAGGGGGAGGGGGAGAAGAAGAAAGAAAGAAACAACAGTGCGGAACATGGCACTCTCTCGTTAGGCTCTGCCGACGACAACCCCGAGGAATACGTTTTAACGAGGAGAAAACTTTTAAATGCGCGAAGGCGTCATTCGTCGACGTCGAAATCCGTCTCATCTCGTTGCTTCTTTGTCGTTTCAGCCTCAGCGGGATCAATCGATTATTAATCGAGTTTCATGACCTGCGTTTCGGAAAGCAAATGCAGATAAGATATATAAGTATGCATTCATCTCTCAAAACTTTTAAATGGATGGATGGGCACAGCATCTGGTATACTTTTCTTTACGACCTTCTTATGGAAAATAAAAAGTATTGCCCAAATCCCCAAAAGACCTAAAGTTCATTACTTTTATATTCTTCTATCTCATAAGGATATAATTAATGTAAAAATTATAACATAATAAATTGGTAAAAAATGTAACTATAAAATTAAAATTTTTTTGGAATATTCTGAGCACTTCAACTTCCGTATCTTTAAACCACTTATCTATATAATTAAATGTTTTAAAATAATACTAATAATAATATATTATATATATATATATAAAAAGAATCATTTTTTAAATATATATTACCAGATAAAACTAAAAAGTAAGTACAGGGCATAAAGATAAGATATTCGAACTTGAATAACGTCAATAATGATGAATAATTCAATTTCCCTATATTGCGCTGTGAAATCGTCGCATAATAAACGCATTGTTTCTTCCTACTTAGTCCACGTATCGATCGCATAACATCATTAACCACGTTTTATCGCGTGCGGACAATTTCGGCAGGACGTTGATAAAGGTCAGTTGATTTTCGGGGCCGCGGCCCTCGGAACAACGCTACCGCCGTACGTAGAGCAGCCCGGTTAATGAATCGACGTAATCAGGGGGCTACGGGGTCAGGCGACGAATGACAATCGAGTTTTGTATTAATGCTCGACCGCGCCGCACCCATGGCGGACAGCCATCAGGCTGATCGCTCGTTTAATCAAGCGAGCCGCTAACGCGATTAACTTATTGCGTACGCTCTTCGTTGCGTACACACGTGAGACACACGTGAATCAGCGATATGCGCGAACGGTAATTGCCATTACGGTTACTTGCTTCCGTTTTCTCCCCGCCCTCGCGCACTTCCGGCACCCTTGCTCGTAAAAGAATTCGCCGATATCACGGGGTATGTCCATTTTTCCTGTGATTACGCACGCTTGTACGTTTCGTGGCTACCCTTTTCTAAAATGTTATCTTTCGCATTCGTCGACTCGATACAATCGACTGGCTTTGTCCCGTCATTCTCATTAATCTTTCTCGACTCAGTTGTTTAAACCGAGGTACTTTCTATTTAATGACATTTTAATTGACACAAACATTATTTTATCTTTCTTGGCATTCAACGAATAACAAAGAGAGAACAATACTTGTGTCACGAAGATAGGAAAGAATCTTATAAATAGATTCGTACAAGGCAAAGTGGATTCGTGGATTACTTTCCACGATATTAAAAGAATATCAAAATTCTCTTTCTCTTTATAGGATTTGTTTTATCCGGATTGTTTTTGTACACGTTCGTCGAATGCAATTCTTATGCAGAGAGAGTCGTGCACTACGGGCGAAGTAAAATTCCTTTCGACATCGCTGCAGTCGTTTACCGGCGCCTTTGCGGTTGATATACCCGTATTTTCTGAAGTAAAGATATGCATACTTTATATGCATATACTTGGACGTATACGGTCTCTATACTGGACATCCAAGAATCGAGGCGCCAATGCCCGCATGCATGACATAAACATGTCCGGTGAATGCAACCAAGCGAGTATTTCGATCGCAGATTATGATGAGTATTTGTGAAAGTATTGATTTTCGTTGTGCATACTAACACTAAACAATCGCGTTAAATAATTCAGTGTTTAAAAAATTCTCAATTATATGACATTGCATAAACATACTTCATTAAAATTCACTTTGACATTCGTTTAAACGGGTGTAAAATATAATTAATGTACATATAAATGAACTAATTGTCCGAACAGAACTTATATTGATTATTTCTTTAGAGTATTCTTTAAACTGAGAACACTAATTTCATTATCAGTTGTCCAAATATAAATATAAATCATTAATGTTGTAGATAAAACAATGATAGAAGAAGACAGATAAGACAACTTGAGGGATGCGTAGTAGGATCAAATTTAGGACCTAAATTTGATTAATCTGAATTGCAGTTATGCGTGTTGTTTCGCCTGTCTTCTTCCGCCATGCGTAAAATTACATAATTTTTAATACTTGGACAACAGTTTGAAGAAATTATCGATATAATGGCGCATTAGCCAGACAATTAATTTTGTAAAACTATATATATATATAAACGGAAATAATAGACGGCCTCGGAACAAAGACTCGAACTCTTCGTTAATCCTTATTATTTATAGTTTTATATTTATAACAAATCCATTTAATCGTCTCAAAAGGCTGAAAGAATCTTACTACAGTTTTTTATGTCCTACCACGTGACGTACATATCCGTCGCTTTTCTAGTTCATTTCCGCAAGTAAATGTGCTCGCTCATTTTATACTTCGGCCACGAGGCGCCAATGTCCGTACGCATGACCGCGGCACGCACATAAACGCGAACGTCCGGAATAGCCTCGCAAACTCCGTACAATGTAAGGATCGGTAGATGGGTGCGGGAGGTTACCGTCTGGACCTTCGTGCAGAACGGAAAAAGCGCAAAGAACGGGGCAAGGGGTAACGACGGTTGAGGGGCGGAAGGTGACGGCTACACGGGGGACGATATAGAATTTTAATATAGTGGTTTACGAGCGCGATTGTCCGCCATTTTACGGGCGGTATAGGGCGGCCATTTGAATTCTTAGATCTGCATACTTTGCGGAATTGCGTGGCTTGGCTGGCATGACGATGGGTAGCGTCGCACGGTACAGATAGCATGAGACCGTCCAATGTATGAGGAAACCCGCCGGAGTGCGTACACGTACAAGGGGTGGAAATTTTCTCGCGATATTTCATTTGAATGCCGCATCTCTTTTCAATTACTATTCTCTAAATCTGAATCAATGGAGAATCACTGATATCAGTTCTAAGTATGTCACAATCGATAAATTTACAATGAAATTCAACTAAAAGAATCAATGAAATGACGTGGTATTAAATGTGACATAATAGAAACTACGTATAAATATTGGTATTGTTTATATATATTATAGTTATTTATATATTGTTAATTATATAATGCTTAAACTTCCTTTTTTTTACAATTTAATTTCATTGATTATCCAGTAACTTGGAACTGATATTAGTGATTAGAAAGTAATGATAAGAAAGTAATTTCATACTTTGATAATTAATGATGCTCAAATGAGAGTGCAATCAACAGAATTCTTATTCAAGCATTCGGACGATCGCTCAGTCATAGCAAATTAAGAGAGGAAGTTGAAGTTTAAAATTTTGATCTTCGATCAAAATTTACAGCTCCGAAGTTACCGATGTTTTGGAGATAAAAATCCATTATATTCTTTTGAGATTTTATATTTATGATTTAGAGAAAGTCACGATTTTTGAAGCACCCAACAATATACAGTAAAAGTATACAACTCGCATCACGCGAGTGTTCAAACACCTCGGTCGTCTCTCTATATTACGATTTAATAAAATAATAACGTAAAGCCTTGAGGCACAGCGGCACGTTTCGCTCGTGTATGGGTGCGAATAAAATTGGTGGAGGCAATTGTGAGCGTGGAATTGCCGGCGGGACGGAAGAGAGAAATTCATATCATGATGACCGCCATTTGATTACCATAGAATTCAAGTTTCTTCGATCCGTTGGTGGATTATTAATTCTTGCTCGTTATTGAGCTAATGGGAATGATGGACGCGAGCATTTTATTGTTATGGATCTTTCATGTTAAGAAAGCTATTCGACCTGTCGTTTACGAGTTGCTGTGTCAAACACATTTACATATAAATATAATAAAACCTTCATTTGAATTAAAAAGTATTTCAATGCTTGCAAAAACCGTTTCACGATTATCCACCGCGAGAAAATCAACCCTTCGCTCTGGAGGTTAACTTCGGTCTCTTTCCGCTCCCACGATTCGAAATTAATGGTTCAGGGATCGAGGGGCCTCATTTGGCGTACCTTAATCGGGCGAGGAACCCTTTAGGTATCCGTAATCGTCCGAATACGCATCTCCGCGCGACGACGATGACGACGTCGGAAAAGAAGATAGAAAACGTGAAAGCAAAAGAGAGGAAGGGGTGGGAGAGAGGATGAGCAAGAGGAGAGCTCTCGCTCTCGCGATATAAGCCGTATCAGTTATAATTTATAATGTTATGGCGATTTTATGTATATCTTGCCTCGGCCTCGGCTTCCCCCGCGCCGAGAAGTATTATTTAAATTAAACGGGGCTAAACTAAGCGAACCGGGGGGGCCCATCGAAGTGGCGGAGAGGCGCCGCGCAGCGGTATGCAAATTATTATCGCGGGGCGATAATTTAAATGCATATTTTGCCTCCTATATCATTTTATTATTGCCAGCCAAGTTAAGTCGGTTCGTGGGCTAACGTTTACGGCATACTCGCTTGCCGCCGACCGGAGACGCTGGTGGTAGTGAACCACCATCACCACCACCGTCCGCCCACGTGGATTTCGTATTAGAAACGCTATCGAAGCGTTTTCTCTGTATAATCCGCATTGTTCGCCGCCTCCAACGGCATAATATCCTGTCGGGTAACGGCCAACGGGCAGAATTAATACTCGAGGACTAATTGTGTACCGCAGGAAACGCTGGCTCATCCAGCCCTAGCCTTGTCTTCGAAACGTCCTTAGCGCTGCTGTGTCACTTTGCTCAATGAGTCACCTCAACTAATGATATCCAATGAGTGAACTCCGCAAGTAACATACGACTCAATATTTTTTTAATACGTCAGATCTGCTGATATGGCATAACACTCGCGAACTTAAGATCATTTGTTAAACAAGAGATATATTTTATTGAAATCTGCTTGTGCCACAAATTATTGTCAAAAGGATAGTTTGCATAACATTTCTGAAATAAATTAGCTAATTTCGATCGATTAATGTCCTATCAACATTTTTGGGATAAAGTCTTCTTAAAACGCTCCTTAAAAACATATACCTACCTACAAAATTTGCTATCTAGAATCTCGGAAATTAATTTTCTAGGATATGTCATATATATGGATTAAAATTTAACAATACCAGAACTACTTTAGATCAACGTGGATAGTTAATTATGTTTTACAGACGATGCATTTTGAGCACGTATGCGCATCCAAAGAAGACACACTCGTTGTGCTCATTCACGCGTTACGAATTCTCAGAACAAATTTGCGAGGTTCATGGTTGGTCCCTTTTCCTCCTCCTCCTCCTAAACGACGCCCGTTAATCCAAATTTACATTTCACGGAACAATAGCAAGTAGATCCTGCAAAAGATTGCGCGGATGTTACATTCGAAGTTTTAAGGATCTCCGAGTAGAAACACCGCCTGTCTCTACCATCACCACCACCATCAAGGGTTGTGGGGACATCGACCACGTCCGCGTACGCCGCGTACCCCCGAACGACGAAGAAGGGTTAAAACCAGCGGGCAGTATTTTAATTCCCGACCGTTATCGCGCCAGTGGCTCGGGTCAGTAGCGAAAGATACATGTAAGTTGACCCCGCCCTCGAGACCTCTCTGGACGCTTATGAATATTAATTCCGCCCCATCCTTCTCCCGAAACCACGTCCCTCCCTCTTCCCTCAGGAACCACCACCTATGCATCCGAAAGCGGACCCGACAGGAACAAATTAGATCTTTCCTTCCATACATTTCCCTTTTATTCGCGCGACTCCTCCCGAACCATCGCCGGACTCGACTCGCAATTCCTGGCTGCTCACTCTAGCTTTCTCGAAAACACCGTGTTTTTACACGCCAGCCCACATATTGTTGTGATACGTAATATCCTCGCTGTGACTGTGTTTCTATCAGCACATGGGAGAGAAATATGTTTCTCAGCGAGAAGGCGCAAGACATTTCACTGTGTAGAGAAAGAGAGAAAAAATTCCGACTATTATCACTATATTTTTAATTACATATCGCTGTTTCAAATCTGTCCAAAATATTTTAGAAACAGATTTATTTAAATCTGTGCAAATACGATGAAGTTGATCGCCGCATCTCTCAAAAATATCTCTTGGTACATCTCAGTTTCCAAGTCGCGACTCCACATTTTACTCCGTAATTCCGAAAGGTGCCGGTTTTAGCCCCGTGTTTCTGCGTAATGCACCCTCCTGTAAGTGCGCCACGCGAATATACGTACGTACAGGCAGATACAGCTCGCCGGAATCTAGCAATCTTCTACCTGGGAATATAACCAGGAGTTAAAACCACAACGCGAGTGTCATATCTTAGGCCCCCTCGCAGCATCTTACGAGACGGTTCTTCATATACTATGTAGTACTATGACTTTCATTTTCATGTACAAATGCACAGATACTCTCGATTCGCGCCAACGCTTGAGTCGAAAAGCCAGAAAGGTTCAACAGAGAAGAAAACATCAAAACCAACAGTCAACAATTTAACAGGTTCAATTATCTTCATATAAAACTCAAATTTCATTATTTTATTGTAAATGAATATATTAATCTTTAATTCGATTTGTTGTATCAAATATTGGATTTATTTTACAATTGCACTGCGATATATATATATATACCTTCTTCAATGTCTGACTATACATTGATTTATTCTACTTTCGGAGAAGAAAATCGAAAATTGTATAGATTTTTTATTTACTATACATTGAGTTACAGTCTTAATGATTCAGCGATGACTCCACATATTCTTGCTGCTAATGGCAACGTATGAGATTATCGTTCAAAGGGAGTATTCGAACGAATAACGAGATAAATGAATGAGTGAACATAAATATTCGCCAAGTTCCACGGGGCGTGTTCTCCCAACTAGTCCACGACGTGACTTAGCTCACCGCGAGGGGACGATGAGAAGACCGTATAACTCCGCAAGAACTTCTCGTCGTTTCGCGAATTTCCGTCTGCGCGCTCTTACGCGTATATGTATATGCGGGCCCCGTGCATGCCGCTATTTCGGTTCGCCTTAATGGATTTCGCAGTAATTGTAAAATATCTCGTGAGTTCCGCGCGCGTGCATTTACGAGCGGACACGTGCGCGTCCTGTACACGGTTTAATTTCCAGTCCGCGTGTAACAGGTAACTTTCCGAAGTACTTTCCCAGCGCGCGCGCACGCCTAGCCGACCGAGATTTATTTTAAAAGCGTGACATATGTAAATCAAAACTTTGATTGGTTGCCACGATCTTATATTGGCCGCTATTCGATCTGGGATCGCAGTGTTGTGCTCGAGTATTCGAGATAAAAAGTCTAGGGATTAATATGAATGGTATTACGCTGATATACGAAGAAAAGTTGCGATTATGAACGTAACATAGGCTGCGCATTTCCTAATCTCTAGAGCCGTGCTCCGTTAGAAAGAATTAAATAAATCAACCTCTTTCTTTATTTCTATCTTTCCTCAATTTGATATTTTAGAGAAAGAAAACGATACGAAGCTATTTATTTTTATAAACCGATAGTTTCATGGGAATGTAATTTATATTTATTACGTCTGTGTACGTAAGAAAGAACAATTTTGCTGAAGTATTAAAAAATTTAGGTAAATACAAATCTGAAAATAATTTCGTAGAATTTCATCAAAATAATTATGTAGTAAATTCAAGTATGATAAGTGTGTACAAAATTTTAAAAAATTATTTAACATTTATATTTTAGATAGTACACACGCTATACTTTCAATTTTGGTTCTTTAATACAAAACATTTTTATTTTTATAAGGAATTGTAGAACTATGTGAAAAAAAATTGCTACTGGAACTATCATTATTTCTTTTATGTTAATAGTTGTCCTGCTAACTTCATGGATACCCGTAAAGTTAGTACGATATTCTATTAATACGAAAGAAATGACGACAGTTCTAGTAACACTTCTCATAGTTCTACAATCCTTACAAAAATAAAAAGAGTTTCGCATTTTTATACTAAAAAATTGAGAGTATAATATCTACAATATAAATGGTTTTTTAAACACCTGTATAATTATTTTGTTCAATAAAATTATTTTCAGATCTATATGTAGCTAAATTTTTTGATATTTCAGCAAAACTATTCTTTCCAAATTGTAATGAATGAAGCAGAAATGTCTGTTAACTTCAAATTAATTTATAAATCAAATCAATTAAAAATATTCATTCCTGCATTGCGTGTATGATCTAAAACACTATGATACTCTCTTTGTATACGATCTCGAGTAGCCTGATGAAATTTTACGATCCGGCAGAATATATTGATGCTCATTCGTTGTCTTCGCAGATGTCGGAATGACTAAACTGAGTTGTCGCACCCTCTGCATCCCTTTGGTCCTAAAGGAGGCACGACAATGGAAGATGAAGGGGGCCTACCGTCGTGGGGGTTAAAGAGACCAACGTCAAACGTTAAACCATAATGCCCGCGCCGGCAAGAATGTCCCTACGGTGGTCGCCACGTAAAGTGGCCATTTGTCACGTTATTACGCGCGTTTGATACGACGTGTGGAAGCCCATACGACACGTGCTTTCTCTCAGTCCTCGGCCGCGAGGGAATGCGGCCTTACCGCGGTTTAAACGCACGTTCCTAATGTGAGTCGATTTAAAATATAAATTCTCGGTGATACACGTATATACGGCTGTAAGGGTTTCCCCTGGTCTTCCAGTCTGTCTCTGAAATTCCGCGACTAGCACGTTGCTTTCGCGAAAAGCGCCTTGTCTGAATATCACGGTGTGCATCAAATTCCTCATACTTTTCTTCCTTTAAAACTAACGGTACTATCATTTTCCTTAATTAATGTGAGCTACTTTTTCTTCAAAAAAAATTCAAAGCACAGATAATTTCTAGGCTAACGATTGAGATCGTTAAATTCTTTCAAAGAACAAATAAGAGGGGAAAACCTTCCAGTAACTTTAATAAAGTTTTTAAGCGTAATTATAAAAATGTTTAATATTGAAGATTATAAAATTGGAGGAAAGGCGTCGAACAAAAATTCCTAAATATCTCTCGTGCTTCTGGCAACGGTATATTGCCTTAGTATTTTGCCTTGGCGTGAAAATCGCTCACTTCAAGCAATCATAGGAGATAGGGAATATTCCCATTCGTCAGGTTGTCGTGAAATGGAGTAGAGCTTCGGGAAATAAATGACCCAGCAGTCGAGAAGAAGCGTCGTTGAAATACAACGTCGGATTGCGAAGGCGCATTATCATATTCACAATTTGCTTATGTACCTTCTTCACATACTTATAATATTCACGTTCACCTACCCACATTCGACAAGCAGTCGATTTTATAATTTATTAAATTTATATTTGAAAAGATAAATGGTACACCAAATAATTGAAATAAAAAAATAACACAAAGAGAGAAGAAATTCAAGAAAGAGATACAATTTTATACCAAGGAAAATACATAAAAGTAAAACAGAGACTGAGAATTCTCTGATGACTGATAAGCATCAGTTTGTATTCCCCTTCAATATATTCTTCAATTAATTCATAAAAAAGAACGTAATGCAATGACTCAATACAATGTCACAAGAATGATGTATCGAAACGACAGCGGTCGATTATGAAAATCGCGGCAATTGTTCATCGGCGATGCGATCTTTCTCGGTCTCGGAACGTGGGATTAGCAACGGAAGCAAGTCGGCGACGAGTGCAAGATCGTCATATACGTAATAAATAGGAGTCATCTGTAACCGGTCGCGGCCGGTCAAACTGTTCGTTCGGCACGATGGCGACGACGGCAGCGCCGACGACGCCCCGCGTCCCGTCGGATGCGCCGACTGACGCTTTTTGCCATAGGTAATAAATTACCCATCGCGATATTTCTTATTGTTAGCGGGGTGCTACCGAGTGCGTCTGAGGGCTTGATCGGTATCGTGGTCTTATATATAGTATCCATGGTACTTATATATAGCCGGTGTCGCGGTCGTTAATCAAAGATATATACCTTCGACCGCAAGCCGCTCCCCGTGACGGATCCCTTTTCTTCCTCTTCATTTGAGCTTGCTTTTATTAGTTTTGCTCAAGTCGACAATAGTGTGTTGCGTAACGAAAAATGTTGCACATTTCCGCAAATTAAAATTTGAATGTACGACTTATAGCGAATTTAATTGGACGTACTAATGCACATTAAAACAAATTGATACAAAGATATGTGCTTAATATAAATATAGAGATAGATTGAACAACGAAATCCTCAATATACTTTATTGTATTATTTGATAAAATATGATTGAGGCATTTTATTCGAGATATTTTACTTTTACATTGAGATTAGACCAATGTATAACTGCATTATAATGCATCCAACCGAATTCCCTATATTCAATTCTTAATTAGATATTTTAATATAAGTGTAAAAGCGAGTCGATAAAAACAATCTCATTTGAATTTGTGCACTGTAATGCCAGTTATAATGAGATGAGTGAAATGCGCAAATTTACCATTAAAAGAAAGATTAATATGCAATAATAAGATTAGACTTATTCGTGAGAAAGATAGAGGCGATAGATCGAAAGCTGAGAGTTGCTAAATTCGAACGTCGTTTGTAAAATTTCGCCGAATGGTAGATTGGAGGAACATTAAGGAGGCCATTATCCGGTGGCGGAAATCGTGTCGTTATAGGCTACGGAAAGACGGTCGCTTTTTCGGAGCCATAAAGATCGGATATTGCGAGAATTATTCAGGATAATTTAAATTGTGCGTCATTCCCTTCTTCCATGCAGCCGTCGATTTTCCGCGAAACGCGTTCTCACCCAAAGTAGACACGGTATATGCGTTGCCAAGAAAACAAGGGCATAAATTATGTACGGATAGGTACTATAATTTAAATTGCGTTCCACGCTTCGGCATCCACGATATTTCGGTGCCGCCGTAAAATTCAAATCAGTTGCCATTACTTCTTCGCGCCAGACTTGTATAATCGGAAGATTGCCACTGATGTATTTCTCCGTACTGATATCAGCTATTTTGCAATCAGAAAATCAAGAAATAAAAAGAATATTGAATTATATTCACTAATCTAATCTTCTAATAGCTAACTCTTCTAAATTATAAATTAAGATTTTAATTAATCATAATCGCTAATTCTTTTGCATTATAATCCTATTGTATAATATATATCACAAGTTGTCTCTTCTTTTTACTGAAAATAATTGAAGTCTAGATTCTTCGAATTTTATTAAATGAGAATTTTTGATTCCGATTAACGTACATTTTTATAATCAAATATTCAATATTATTAAAATATTTGAACGTGGTTACTATTCGCTTTTAGCTTATGTCTGCGAGAATCAATAAGGTCTTGTCGCATGAATTGGTTAAGGCAGCGATGTTTCTTGTCTGCGTGAAACGAAAACGCAGAAGAGTAGTACTGTCGATTTTCGTTCCGCCTGTGTCATCGCGAGCGTCTGAGCTGAATGCCTGAGTTCGTTCTGAACTCGTCACAGACGACATAAATCTATCTATCCACGTATAAGGATATAATATGAGAATCGGATCCGACATTACGTATGATATATGGTGCTTGGCGGAAACCACCCTCGGCGATTTCTCTCGCCTTTTCTCTCTTTCTCTGCGTCGACGCTGGAATTCCGTGCTACGTATATTGATGCTCCAGTTGTCCTAAACCTCGTTCCCCTAAAAACCTACGAGAGCGCGTATAAACACGAACGCATACACACGCGCGTGGAGGAAAAGTACCCTCTTCCCAAATGTCAGCTTAAGCGGCTCTTCTCTGGCTTTGTCTACTTCGAAGTTACTTTTGGATTCGCGATTATCATTTGACGAATCGGAGAAATCGGGAATGGTTGCCGTTTAATCCTTAAATCAGTCATAGATTACAACAAGGGTTGCAATGAAAAATTGTTTTGCAATGAAATATTAATATTATTGTCCCTCCATGATGAATTATTGAAAGATTATCCGAATAAGAGCAGACTATCATTATGATGTACTATAGCAACGTGAATTTGAAAATGTAACGTACATGATAGAGAAAGTTTAATGTAACGGACAATCGTAACATTTCGATGTGTCTAGACATTTATTATTTGATTATCGGGACGCTTCTCTCTCTCTCTCTCTCAAGATTTCCTTTCTCCAGACGCGTTTGCCGATGTAGTTCGATCTTCCATCGTATTAAATCCCTCCCGACGCGGTTCCCGCCACCACTCTCTCCTTTCAAGGGGTAGAAGAAGCCTGATGCTAATAGTTTAATTGAATTCCGATTATCCGAAGAGACTCACCCCACCGCAGTTTCGCAATTCTGTTGTGCTATGAATCAAAAGCAGGGCGCGCCTGCGAGTGACGTAATTATTGAGACCTCGATTTCGCTAAAAGCGACCCCGCATTTTCCTCTTCCTTCGCCGTTGACTGAAATGACAGACGCATTAAAATATTAATGATCTCCGGTATCGGAAACAGACTTCGAAAAACGGCTTGGTCGCCCCGACCCTTCTACCGGCATAAATCACTGCCAAAGCATTGATTCCTTACTTCCAGATGCCATCTTAGTGGTTCCGCCAAGATATCATAAGATGCCATCCAAATTTTACGTTACAATATTAAACTTCGTAAGATTAAGATGAAATCTTATGAAAAATATTAGATGGTTTCTATTAATTATATTGCATAATAATGTCACATAAAAATTGTTATAACAATAATCGAATAAAATATTGGAAAACAATAATATCTAATATAATAAAAATAATATCATAGTTATATCGCTGTATAATAATGATAATATAATATTTTTGTCTTTTTTTACAATTAAAGTGTATAATATATACGTTAAATTATCCTCTTTTGTTATTTAACACATTCAATGAAATATTACCTTTTAATATAGTAATTAATACAGATAAAGAAATACGTTTTCCCACGTATTTTACGAGTTCATAAATTTTTGTCGTTAAATTCAATAAAGGAATAAAAAAAACATTGAATACGTAAAACGTACGATTAATCTTTCTAGTGAGAGCTATCGGGGAGATGTTGCAGCACGGCGTATGGGTCTGATATCGAGAAAGGATATCACCTGTTGCATCCGGAACGATGGGGTTGGGATCACGAGGGTTACGGTTCGAAGGCTATTCAGGAGTTCGGGGTAGAAACGACCCTCGATTGGTCGTGTAGTGGCCAGCGAGTGGCTATATCTCCTCAAACGCAGTGTAATCGGAGGTACCTCTGCGCTTTCTCTGTTCAGATGCAATCACCTAAGTGGATATATTCTAGGAAGTGATCAATAATCCATTTTATTTTTACTGGAAAGATCATAATTTAAAAAAGATATGAACGATTGATTATAAAAATTTTATGTTATACAATGCAAGTGATTTGCACTACGTTGGTTATTGCTTCACTAATTACTACGATCTTGAAGTGGATCTTTTTCTTATTTGATAGTTCGTTTTTCTGTAATAACGATAATTCTGAAAGCGCACAGTGCCTCGTATTACTAGATGATTTCACTTGCGCAAACGTGCCGAGCATAAATTTATACACAGGGGGTTTTGATCGTATTATCTTCGAGTAACAAACGTATAGGAAGGCAAAAGCATGAGAGGGTAAGAAGATACATCCGAGGCCGTCGATCTCGACCTAGGTCGAGAGAGGGTCCACTACGACGGAGGGCAGCTGGGATTCCTGTGGGATTCCCGGAACAAGGTTGGAATGCTTTATAAAGGGAACTGCTGACCAGCAGCGTTTTACGGTCAAAATAATAATCTATTACTTAACAAACTGTATAATTATATGAATTATATAATCATTTCAAAGAATTATTAATATGCTAAATTATTTAAAAAAATTTTGCAACTATATGTATATATCTAATAATTACTTTTCGCGCATTTGATTACTAATCAATATTATATTAAATATTTGTGTTATAGTACAATATATAATATAACAATACCTGCATTAATATTTATTACTAAAATAATGTGCTAAAAAATACATTAATATATTATTATTTATAAATATTGTTTATAACTAAAATTTATATTATATTATTATATATAAATAAAATAAATTATAATTATAATTTGGGAAATCATTAAAAAAAAGAATATAATCGGAGAGAAAAATATCTATGTTAATATACAGTTAATAAATAGATGTTCTGATTAATATCGGCAGATAAGAGAGTTATTATCACCTGCTATTAACAAAGTCACGGTTCGCATGAATGTACCTAATTTATCAGTGATTCGTGGTATTAGGGGTAACGAAATGGATGAATGAATGAGCGAACGAACGAACGGACGAATGGGAGTAACTACAGGGATGAAAGAAATTCCAATAAGAGGATGAAGACAAGTCTGGGTAAGAAACGAGCCCATTTTGATAATGGGTTCGTATACCGGGGACCAACGCTACATGGCTCTGTGGGGATTTGGTGAGCCATCGCTGCCGGATCACCGAAAGCGAGGACACTTACGTGTACGAACTGACACATGCGAAACGCTTGAATAACGCGCACATCCATAGATTCGTGTCAGTCGAAACACTTTCGTCCCTTTCTTTGAATTATAACTCGATAGCGTCATATACATTTACTTCCATCGTTATTTTTTCATATTCTGATAAATTAGTTTTGCAATTAAGAAAATAGTAGAATTTCACAACATGGAAGAAAAATGGATTTAAAACAATGCGCGATCTAGAATGTCAACGGTGCATGCAAACATTATATAAATTTGCATTTTTCTAAATTTTCCTTCGTAATTACATTTGTCGCAAGATTTTTGCTAGCAGTTTTCAACCGCGATAATCTTAATGAACTCTAACGAATGTAGTGTCCAATGAATTAATGTTTCAAGCAGGAAACTCTTCTTTCTAAAATCGTCCTCTTTATTTTAGTGTATTTAATCGGTCCTACCATCATTAGCACTCTTTTCCGACAAGAGCTAAAGCCGGGGCTAGAACGTCGTTGCGGTTTACGTCGAACCAGGTGCCTGCCAGAAAGGTTAATTTTAACGAATTCAACGAAGCAAGAGAGGTCGGAGTTTAACAGGATAAGCTAATTGTGGGGTATTGGCTAAGAAGTCGGGAGAAATGAGGACGTGGCGAGAAGCGAGAGCGGCACAGAAAGAGAGACGGAGAAAGAAGAGATCTCTTCTCCCGGCGTTAGTCGAGGATCGTTAGCAGCCGGCAGGCGACTGGAATTATAATGCAGTTTCTTACCGGAGATCCGGAACGAGGATTCTGTTTTCCACGAGCTAGCTTTCGATCGAGACGAAAGGAGCGATGCGTTGAGGAAAAGACAGCATTAACTGTCCCAACACTGCTTAGCCAATTAAGTTTGGTGTTTACTTATATATGTGAAAAGATATACTCATAGGTAATAATTATACGAATATATTTGTAATAAATTAATAGCGCGATTAGTAGCAATTTTGTCTGTTTTTAATAAAAAATGAACGAAATTTTTTTAAACTGCCCACACGAGTTTTCATTTCAAAATAAATTAAATTAGGATTCTAGGTGAATATAAATAGATTGAATGTATGTGTATTACTTTGATGGACATTCTGCGGATAAAGAAAAGAATAAAGGCGAAGGATACTTTCGGATATCATTAATCATTCGTAGAATCATTACTGAGCTATCCATTTGAGGGACGATGGGCATAGATATTACGGTCGAAGGCTATATACGAGTACTCAGATAACTTTATTTCTGGTATAACGCATGTGAACGTTGAAGCAAACTCTTAAAGACGTCAAGACAAAAATATTTCGTTTATTTATTTTTTTCTGTCCATTAAAATTATTTTTTCTATCCCAAAAAACGCAAAATTAGTAAAAAGTGAGTAACAAATATTTTTAGTATGTAATTAATCAAAGTTTAACTGCAATTTTGTGTTAAAATCAACTAAATTCAATTATCTTTTCCTTGCTTAATCTTCAATAGAATTACAGATTAGAAATCGTTGTTTTAGAATTAATACGAGCTAATATATTGATGCAACTAATAGATTGCAAACAAATCCAACTTAATTTATATTTGGGCCAAATATCTCGACGTAGTCCGAGTCACCGAAGTTATCTATCATTTGGAAGCTTTCGTTTCGACCGGAAGACGAAGTAGAAGAACGAAGCGAACCTCCTCAATCGTCGCTTTATACCAGAGGATTAGATTAAGTCCGCCAAGAAAAATCTATCCAACCCCCTAGAACGTCTCGCTACGATCCGAGGGAGCGAACGGGCTGGAAAAAAGAAAGCCAGCAATATGGCCGGTTGTCCTGACTTGGATCTCTCGCAAAAGATATCCAGCTTTCGCGAGAGGGATAGTCGTCGGAAGGTCCAATGAAGAAGCGACGAGGAAGAGAGGTTGAGTCTCGTAAGGGGAGTGAAGCGGGGAAGGCGTATGGAGGGTACCACTATCCGTAGGTAACCCAATTTAGATCGAGTGCCGAGCATTTGTTATGGAAGCACGGATCCTGCGCCTCTTTCCACAGGGGCACGGTTCGTTTTTATTTCCTATTATTTATCTGGATAAATAAGTCAGTCGCAGCTCCCTCAGCTTGGATTGCCGGTATCCTTTATTATCGAGGACGTCCCATTATGAAGATTTACGGAACAATGATTGAAGTGAGAGTCTAGAACGACCGAAACGTTGGAAGGGGGCTACGTAATTATCTCACTTAAGTTAGAAGTTATACGCATGATAGTTACTTATAATAAATAGAAAAGATTTTTATTTGTAATAAGAGCTGTCGTCTGTCGAGCTTCTATTATAAAAAATTGTGGAATATTTCCTTTCTTTCATGAAGCTTGTCGTATATTTCATGTAACTACAATGTAACGTAAATATAATTGATTTCGCAAAATTTTTTGAGAAAATTAATATATATATATATACCATATAATATATATAAAATAAAATTTAACACACACAATTTTCTGTATAAAAATATAAGTGAAATTTAATTGTGGAACTAAGATAGATTATGAATGTATATATGTGCTTGCATTATTTTCAATACATTATTAATATTTCTGCAAAATCAAATTCATTAAACAATCAATATTTATTTGCACTTACTCGTACGAGAAACGAGTTAATTAATATAGATGTATTCCTAAAAATGATACGTGTATTAACGCGGCGTGTTTGATACGGCACATTTTAGGTCGCTCGGCATACACGAGTGCGGTTGAATATGGAAGTAGTAAGCAGAGCATAATTACAATGAGCCGAAATTACTAAATGCGCCCAAAGCGTTTAACGAGGGAACGGTGTTTCAGCATCGGCGAATCCGCGTCGTGTGTTTTTGTCACGTGAAATTAACGCGCGCGCTCGTGGATCCAAATGGTAATACCCGACAACGACAACGACAACGACAACGACAACGACAACGACGACGACGACGACGACGTCGTCGGCGACGATGTCGACGGTGGGGTTAAAGGTGGCGGACGCGAGTTACATGCGTATAATAATCATTACGAGCCGCAAATGCTCGGTCCTCTAGATCCGGTACATATAGCGGTGCACGAAAACGGTTGCGACAACTATGAGAGAGTGAGAGAAAGATAGAGGGGAAGAGGGTGAAAGGGCAGAGATGAGAGCGCGATGTGGCATATTCGGCAAAGGATTAACGTAACCGCGGAATGTTACGATCAGTCCGATACATCCCGTGAGTTACATCACGGATAATTAATTCCGCAAACCAGTGGTGACTTTTTTTTAATTAGTAGCACACGCTGGTGGAAACGTCGTAAGTAATACCGGAAGTCAGACGACAGATTCGGTTATCGCCCGACGCACTGTCTGGATGGGACTCTCATGAATGTTGACGGCGTAATTATGTTTTTTTTATTAACATGTGATAATTTCATAGAGAAAACGTTAACTCATAGAGAAAAATTAACTTCGTTAAAACTTGACATTTTAACGTCTTCGTCGTTTTATTGTTCTAACGCGTGTTTGTTTCTGGATTTGTTGCCCGATGTCGACCTCATTGCCATCGAGTTTCAGGAAATTATTCTTATGTTATTTTGCCGACATTTAGGAAATTATTTCCTAATAAATGCTAAATATTGTGTAAAATTTGACACGTTTGTAATTTAGTTGTTGATTATATTCATTTAGTTACTTAATAATTACTGAATACTCTTCGTTAAATTATTTATTGTCAGTCATAAACGTTTCTTTTAATAAAAATATATTTGAAATTCCCTTTTTTAAATAACACTTTTCACAACACAAATTTTCTTAAGAAAAAAAAAAATTAGAAAAAAAATCCAAGTATATGAATATCCAATATTTAAAATTCAATCGAAATATGAACTTTACAACAAGGACTTAAGTGATCGCAAAAAAGGATCGTACATGACGGGGAAGTCGATTCTCAAAAAGTTGCCTGCCGAAGACCGGAAGGTCCTCGACGGCAAACGTAAAGGGGGTGGGTCAAAAAGGGTAGTTCGCTTCATTGTTTCCGCGGTGTAAAAGGTAGGCTAACAGCAAGGCTAGTGCGAGGGAGGCTGTATCAAGGGTTGAGAGCGACAAGACTGAAAGAGTGAGAGAGAAAGAGAGAGAGGGCGATGGAGGGTCGAAACGGGGTAGAGGCCTCGAGCAATGCCGGGGGTGTTCCGCAAGTGTAAATGCCAAGTGAACAGTTCGAGTGAACAGCCCTTCAGTGCTCGCGGTGGCTCTCGACCTTTATAATCCGGGCATAATTACTGGGCGGACGGTAACGATGGCGGTGGCGGCGCCCGGCCGCTGCCATACACGAGAGATTAATTGTTATTAATTATTTTCCCGCGGTGGGTAATTGCGTCATCGTAGCACCACCACCAGTGAATATGTGGGCCTTGCCCGTTCAACAATGAGACGGCTACCGGCGTTCTCTTTATAGGCCTGGTCGGAAGCGGACGCTTGAAAATTGCAACCCCCTGTGTATCCCCGCAGGCAGACATTCTTACCGGGGGGTGGTGGACTCTTTCAAACGCTGCACTTCTTGGCCACAAACGATTCGACTTGAGTGCCGAGCTCCCACCGAGTTCTTTTTTGACGCCTGTTCTTGGATTTTTATTTGAAGATCATACGAGGGCCTTCCGCGCTGCCCGATTTCATTAATGTCTGACTTGTATCATTCAGAGATTTAAAATATATAATATATCTAATATCTTATATTAAATTTTTTTATCGATTTTCAAATATTCGATAATAAAATAAATCTTAATCAATATTTGTAGGTCTATGAAGGTCTGAATCCGAATATTTTTTTCAACTATACATTGTGAAAAATTATTTATAACCATTGTTTTTATAATCTTATATAATATTATTAAGATATATTAGGTGTTGGAATTAATTCGTAGCGTTTTTAATGAAAGAATGTTATTTATTTCACATGAGCATTAAAAAATACATTAATGAAAGTACTTCCCATCACTTGTAAAACGCTACGAATTAATTCCAACACCTAATATAATTTCAATATCAATTAAAGGAAATTTCGAAGCGACTATCGATTAGAGTTAACATTTTTACACGATGTATGTTTAAAAATTTGTAAAGAAAAATATATTTAAAAAAATTATAAGATATTATATCGCAACAGATTTAAAGAGACAAACGATTATTTATAAAATAAATAATGCTGTAATTATTTTATTAGTTTTCATCGCACTTTGGTGACATTCAATGTGTAAGCATCTATCTCTATATCGAAAAGCACTTTATCCGTCAACTCGAGATATATCGTTTAGGATGCCGTAAAAGACCGTGTTTCTTTCTCTTTTGCGTGACACTAATCGCTTACGGCGTCGTTTCGCTAACGGCAGCGCAATAGCACTTCCGTTACTATGACCATTGCTTCTTGGGGAACGGTAAGACCGCGACACTCGAGGCGGAGGGTATCGGATCAGAAGAGATCTCGTTGTTTGCGACTGAAGTGGGTGCAATATTCCGAGCGTGTTCTTTTTCAACGGTTAGAAACGGTTAGACCTGCCGGGTCGAATCCGGTTCTGTGTATATCGGCTGGACTTGCCCCAAAGGGAACATGTAGGATTTAAGAGTACTCGGGGCATCATAGAGTGTGAGCTACATTAGATACCAAAACCAAGATTCGTACGTTAGTTGTCAGATTATTTTGTGAACACAAATCACAGCAATTGCGATATATTTCACACACCGTATATTAAATAAAATATTTAATTATAACACGCGTGTTCTCTCGATAATGATGATCAATTTATTTCCGCTTAAGAGTAATTATTACTTTATTAAAATTCAAATGTTTATTACTTGATAATAAACTTATTATTGCCTCTAATTATATATTTGTATTATAATTTTTAATAATTTAAAGATAAAAATTCAAGCTCTAACGTAAGAAGAAAAATAAATTTTTCAAGTTAATGTTTGTTCATCATTTTCTTTCAGTAATTACAATAATTAAAATCATATTTAATAATCAAATCATCGTAGTAAATGCGAGATATATTCGATTATATCAATGATTTCGACAGAGATCTTATACATGAAGTATCTCGTGATATGAAAGCAGAACATGACGATCTAGACCCCGAGGGAGACGTGTGCTTTCAGCTAGGTAGACAAACGCGTGTAAGTCGAGAAACCCCTGCAGTAGCGGCGGCAAGGGATGGAATGTGCTCTCCGACGAAACGTAAAAGAGAAAAGAGCCGGGGGAGAGGGGAGGGGAGGGGGAAAGATAACACACGAGACATGGCGTAAGAAAGAGAGGAGAATCAGTGTGAGGAGTCTCACACGTGGACAAGGAAAGAGAGCAAGAGAGGGACAAAGACAGAGAAAGGGAGAGAGAGAGGGAGTAGAAACATGGGGTGGAGTTTGGTCGACCGAGGCTGTCCGCAATTAAAATAATTCCCTTTCTGCTTGCAGCCGAGCGGAAAGAACTTACCAGCACCCTCCCGCGGGTACCCCCGGGGTGCTACCTTCCTCCTTCACCCCCTTTCTCTCCCCCTCCTCCATCTCCTGCCGTAGCTCGTTTCTAGACCGTTGTCCTCCTGCACCCCGTGCCTCCTGACGCATCCCTTAGCGCCGTGCTGGTAAGCATAGCTATTTTAATTGTGTCGTCCTCCGACGGGATGACCGGTCCGCGCGGGACGGCGCGGAATGAACGCGCACCCTCTTGCGGAAACCCGGAGATCGGGCAAAAGGCCGAGTATGTGGCCACATTATTATGCCTCGCTCGCGAGAATTGCGATGGGAGAACCAGGGTGATTGCATCAGCGGAATAAGGGACTAGGTGTAATCTTCCACAGTCACTGGAGTGTGGAATCCCGCCCGGGAAGATGACGTTCTAGTTCTTGTCGTTCTGGATTTCCGTGGTCATGTAAAATATATGTACGTATAGATGTACATGGCAAAAGTAATCTTTTTTTTTCCCTTATCTTTTCATCGTACACAAAAAATCTAATATGTTATAAAAAACCTATACAATTACGATATAATTAATAATTTTTATATAAAATATATTTTTTGGATTATCGATTGATTTAAAAAAAATTTTAATATCATGACAAACTTCATAAAATATATCATTTTTAACTTTATTAAAAGTCGGATGTTTCACATCTTTTACCAAGCGTGCACATTTTACGCGCCCGAGGATATACTTACGCGAATCGTGTACGTAGGTTTCAGAGAGATGACGCAAAGAGCGAACCAAACAGAAAAAGAGAATTACAGATCCAGACATATAGAAGATAATCTCGCGTGGAAGATAATCTCGAAGGAAGGAGTCGGTCTCGTATTTCAAACGGCGTTTCTTTTCGCTCGCAGCAACCACTGAAATTTTATACCACACTCGGTGTATTTCTTTGCAATTACGATTCTCCGTTGCGAAAATGGACGTGTCTCACAAACGTTCAGCGACGTTTCTGTTTTCCTTTCTCTTTCTTTAGCAATAGAACGTGCGTAGAGTGGTCACGATGTTGCGTCGAGTAAAAAAGCGAAAAGAGAAAATATTCGCAAGACGATGGCGGCGGCGAATAAGAAGAGCGATACCATAGACCATGACGAGCGATGCACGAAAGGATTTATCGCGCTTAGGTGGTTGTCGCGAACGCAAGTGCGGTTGAGATTAATCCGGGTGCGAGGTTAACCGCGAGGTTAAGCCCACTCAAAAGCGACCGTGAAATGTGCCGTTAGCTCGCGAATTCACAACGGACCATTCTGCTCACACCCGTTTTTCACGGTTGATGTCGACTGTTAGTTGACTGTCTCCTTCCTGCTTACCATCGAAATCAACGAGGTGTTTTTTTGTCCTCGTGAGAATGGATAAATGTTAAGTTCACGATGTCATCTTTATATTTAAAAAAACAGGTTCATTTTCGACACGCGAGAAATGGAGAAGGAGAGATACATGATATATTGTTTAAAGACTGCAGATAGTATGACGTAAATATAGAAGTCTTTCAAACAATAAATCCTAACGCAATGGTTGTGACTGCGGAGAAAAAGTCTTTTTAAGTATTTGATTTGCCTCTTACATAGTACATGAATTATATATGGATACAAATATATACTATATTTAACTTGATGAAATATATACAACCAGAAAAAAGATCGATTTAAAGAAATTTCGGTTAAAAAACAAAATTTCTTTGATTTAAACATTATTTTTTAAAACATTTTTTAAAATCAAATTTATTTGATTTCAAAAAGTGATGTTTAAATTAAAAAAAATGATGTTCAAATCAAATAATTTTTTTCTTTAACCCAACTACAAAGAAACATTTTTTTAAATCGAAGAAACCTTTCTCTGAGTGTAATTTAATAGATAATTAATTACATAATAGGGAAATGCGAATTTATAACAGAAAAAGCATTAACAGAATTTCTGAAATATGTTTTTAACATACCCTATATATTATAACTTGGCGAAACGATATATAAGAAGATTTATCTTTGATTCGCCTTGACATGCACGTTTACGTCAAAGTTTCGAAGATGCACTTGAAGTTTCACAGCATCCGTTTGAAGAAGAGAGGAGTACAGGGCATGTCATCAGTTCGTTACGCGCCAATTAAATGCGTGCAGCTGGCCTGCCAAAGATATTAGAAGCATCCAAGCGAGCTCGGCCGGGGTCGAGCAAAAATAAGTAATTAGAAATACCGCATGGGTAATATACGGTGCAATTAAGACCGAAAGAGGGCCACCTAGCTGCCGGCAACAGCGTTCTCTTCATCCTCGCCGTGCCGTGTACCCTACCTCCCCTTCGCGAGCTTCCGCGGGAGCTGCTGCTGTTGCTGGTGGTGGTGCGCCGTGCAAAGGGGGGTGGAGCCTCACCCGGATGCGGATTCATAATTAAACACGCCCTTAAAACAAAATCATTACGGCTGTGTCGGCCGGGGCGGTTTCCACTCGTCCTCTCGCCTACCCCTCTCATCCTTCTCGCATATCCTCTTGCCCTCTAACCACCCCCTTTTCGTCCTACTCGCGGTAGGTAGGTGAGCTCTGCTCAAGTGGGTGGAAAAGGGGCAGAGAGGGACAGATAGACACGAGAGAGATGTGCCAAAGGGACGCCTCGAAATAGTGTGCGCTGTTGGAACGGTGTGGAAAGGGGACAACGGGAGGGATGATTTTGTCGATGTCCTCTGCCGCGCGTTCCTCCACCATGCGTCTTCGCGGATACCTGGACACGCGCATTGAGAACATGTACGGTTACAGGAGCGGGTGCAATACATTCGTAAGCTTGTGCGCCAGTAACAAGTAGGGGGAGAATCGGAGAACGGTAAACCTACATCACACAGTACTGCCGTTGCCCCTCTTCTAACCCCTGAGTAACTTGCATCGACGGGGGTGGGTCGTGCGGTTCTGCGAGAGCCCGCGGGTCGTGCACGCCTTCACTATGAGAAGCCTAATTCGAAGCGCAACCTGACCGGAATCCGCGGTAAGATTCTCACGATTATTCTTTGGGTCGCGTCGATTCGCCCCATGGGATACGCAATTAAGATTTAACGAATTTAACGAACAGCAGTTCGTTTCTCTTCCGTCTCTTCTTTATTGACATAGCGAAACAAAATTTAATACTTTAATTGTTAACTTAGGTGATTGAGATAAATTGTTTGTGTTACAAAATTTATTTATATTAACGTATGATAAAAATAAAATTATCTTTTAATGTTTAAATTATTCTATTATATAATATGTAAATATTTAATTATATTCTATACAGAAATAGCTTTCTAGACTGTCAACTTAGCGTGAGTCTTATCACAGGTATGCAAAAGCAATATAGATAATTAATTACAATTTTAAGTTTTGTGTTGTGTAGAACTTTTAGATAAAACCAAAACTTAAGTATGATAAGTGATGATAAGTTTTATAATTATAATATGCATTTGAATAAATGCTATAAATTTTGTCAATGGGGTGTAATACGACGTATCAAAAAATGTACATTAAAAACGGACATTACAAATGATTAAGAACGTAGACTCTATCTAAACAGAGAATTCCGGCCCGAATGGAAGGGAAAACCACGCAACATAGCTGCGCTGGCAGGGAAAATTCCGTAAACAAAATTTTTCATACAAAAACTCTGATCCCCTGGGGCACGTATTCGCGTGATGTATTTACGAAATGCACAAAGGACCCAGGGTTTCTATTTCCTCGGAAGCGCGCGGCGTACGTCGTTGGTGCCGACGCCGCGCGGTCGAGATAGTAGCGGAGCCAGGATTCGTTCCAATCGTAAATTTCATCCCCACTATGGAGGGTAGCAACGTAGCTGCGCTACGTACTCGACTGGCTGTCGAGCAAGTGGATTCACCGAGTCGTACAAAACGCCGGACTAACGCTTCGAAACGAGAAAGAGAGAGAGAGAGAGAGAGAGAGAGAGAGAGAGTGTGCTCGTCTCTCCCTTCCGCAGGTGATATGAGGTAGGGACAGTGCGGGGGTGAATGAGACGATGCCGTCGCCGAAACCGGGGGTAGTGGAGGCGCAACTACTTTGGTCTCGTAGGGGTGGAAGCGGCCGTCGCCGTCGCCGCCGCCACCACCGGTTCCGCACACCTCACTCCGCGATGGTTAGGACAGGGGGTTGGGCGTGCGAACCCGACGAGGCATCCCGGGATTCGAACTGGTACCACCCACAAGGTCCATCGCGCCGGTCCGACCGCCCTCCCCCGCGCTATTTTCTCTTTCGCGACGCTACGTAACGAACGGAAGTTCTTCCCCCCTCTTTTCTGACCCGTCATCGTTCCCCTTACTGGTACCATCGACCAGTCATCGAGTGGCCTTCCCGGATTCGTTAAGAAGGCCCGGCTGCATGCGCAATGCACCTTGCATCTTCGCGAAGACGCGAGGATGAGATCTTTCGAGATCCGGGATGCAGATATTTTACTTCGCGACGTTTCGCAAATTGCATAATGATTCTTAATGACGTAGAACAATGTGACAGGGTTGCTAGATGAGAAGATGTATCACTTGCAACTTTAATGATTAATAGAAATGCTGTATTTTTTTAATTTCTGAAAACTGAGATGCAAATAATGAACTTCTTCCTATTAATTCACTTATTAGTAAAATGTTGTCGTAAATAAAGAAGATTGTTGTTAGATTAATCAGTTTTATTGTAAATCTTATAGCCATCGCAAAATCTAGCATGCATCGTACAAGATTTGACAGTAATAGAGGTTGCATTCTTCTAAAGTTTATAGCATCACGTCGTCCGTTTGTCACTTCGCTTATTGTCAGAGGTAGAAGAGGATTAAGAAGAAGAAGAAGGAGCAGGAGTAGTAGCATATAATAGATGCAGTTGGAAGAAGGCGAAAAGCAACGAAATGAAACGTTCGCAAACGAGTCACGATCCCCTAATTAGGGGACTAAATACCGCTGACGTTTTTTGCCGTTGCAATATTATCATATTTAGTATGCGCACTTAGGAAGCCGGCTTAAATAAGCCCCGGGACCAGGCGAGCTCGGAAACTCCGCGCCGGGCGAGAGCACGAAGTGCAATAAGTTCCACTGGTCGAGCTGCACGTCGTATATCTGCAGGAGCTTTAAACTGGTGGTCCACGTGCTGGCGTTTCTCAAGAGAAAGCATAGATTCTCGAAAGAATCGCACAAAGCCCTAAAGGAATATCTCTATCGAGATCAAACTTTGATTATTTTGATCGGACGAGTCGCAGCTGATGTTGCTTCGGGCTTCGATTTCTGGCTTCGACCGGCGTTGAAATCTCCTCTCTATCACGGCTGCGAATTGCAACCGCATTTTCTGCCGATTTGATGTTCTCTGATCAGGTACATCAATGTGAGAGAAAATGCGTTGGCATTGTAAACGTACGATAGAATTTAAGCGGCATTCGATATATTAAAAATCATTTATCCGTTCAATTAGGATATAAATGACCATATGAAATTTGCATTCTCTTTACGGTGAATCGATTTATGAAAAGTGACGGGAATGAGGATGAAGATAAGAAAAGGGATTATCAAGTCACGTCAAGCTGGCATTCCTAGTGAAGGTGTCACGGGGTGGCGTTGGCGAAGACGGTTAAGAAAAGTTTTGGTAACGAGAGAGAAAAGGACAAATGATGAACGGAACGTAAGAGGGAGAGAGAAGCATCAGCAGGCTACGAGAGGTTCTAATTTACCGGGACGCAGGGACTTTGCGTCTGAGGCTGGAGCTAACTGCTAATTTAAGGGTTAATTCCTTGGGAGACAAGTTGGCAGAGTTACGGCGAAAATATTCATGGCATTATGCATATGCTTAGGCGGATGAGAGGACGTCGCTAATAAAAATTAAAAAGTCTAATTGCGAAAGAGTTGTCTTAGCGGCATTAAGACTCGTATCAATTTCTTCATTTTCCCCGAGTCGCGAAGCAAACATCGAGTTTTCTCCATTACTGTCAAAAGTTATAGTTTTATTTACCATTAATGCAATTCATTTAATAACTAACGGTATCCGTCTATTCTTGATTTGTTCCATTTTAATTGAAAGCATTAAAATTGCAAGAAAGTAAAACAATAAATATTTTAAATCGTCATAAATGTCTCATCAAGGAATAATATTTTGCAATGATTTTTATATAAACAAATATATTGTTCAGTATTTTAATTATCATTTAAAAATAAATTATAGAAATTTTAGACACATAAAATTTAATAAATTACTTTAAAACAACTATATAGGGTTACGAAAACAGGATTGAAGAAAACTTCCTGCGTTCCCGTTTAAATTTCAATCGGAACTAATAAAATATTCCTTCCTTAAATATCTCTTTCCATCGAAAGAGAGACGCACCCTCGATGCCCAAATCGTCTTTCGTCTGCATCGTCGCTTTCGTAATTTGATTTTCGCCTCGGGCGACAAAGGGCCATTGCAATTTCGTACTTCGACTTCTTCTCCCCACGATATTTCCGCTTCATGTTCGACGACATATTGAATCGGCAATTGTATACACAAAATAGAGAAGAGCAACAAGAATGACGGAAAAAAGTCTCTTGCGTGGGTGGAAATGGCACTCGGGGGTGATCTTACAATGAAATACATTCACCCTTTCTGTTACTGTTGCCATTTCCTTCTTCTGACAATGAGATCGGAATTGAATGACGAGAAATTTTGATATCACTTCAATATTTTTATATCGAAGTCGAGACATATTATAATATATTCACATTACCGAGGATATAAAACTCAAATATGTGGACTTTTTTGAGATTAATAAATTTTGTTTAGCGTATGTGTATATCTTACGTCAAACAACCTATATTATGATGAAGAATAATTGTAATATCTCAAAGTTTAGAATATTGCAATGCGATGCTAAGTAAATAATGTTTAGTATAACATTTTTAATGTCATGCATTTAATGTCTGCATCTACAATATAATTTTGTTTATTGTCAATGGGAACAGAAATTACAGTAACATTTCAACTAAAGGTTTATAAACACATCTCGTTTAAGTAGCAAGGATTTCATACATTGTACGCATAACGGAAGTGTCATATGTAAAGGTACACGTGTAGGCATGTGACAAAAATAATTAATTTAATAAATAATTTCTCGCTCTTGCGATTATTTCTTGCGCCATTAAATGCTTGATGAATCTTTCATACACACGATGTTAATTTAAAAGCTGCGTGATGTCGTTTGCACTTCGTAACTTTCGTCGCTACGTCGGTGCGCTTGTGGTGAGTAAAAAAGTCGCACGAGGGTTGAAAAGCCCGACAGGAGCCTGACAGTCGGATTTGTACATTTTAAGTAGTAAGCCGGCTCTGTTCCGCTTTCCTTCGGTCCCTTATTTCGCGCGATAAATAAGGCCGTAACTCCGCAGCGAGGGCGATAATTAAATCGAGACATTTTGAGCATTTACCAGGTCTTTTTTTCGTTTCCAAGCAGAATTGAACTGTATTGACCGAAAATGAATGTGCCTTAAATAACAGTACGGTGTAAGTGTAATTCCGCATTGTTGATTGAACCATCAAACTAGAATAAGAGATTCCCAAAGCTTCAAATATGTTGTGAATTTACTATTTTATATTTTAAATGCGCGATAAATTTTCGAAGAAGTTATTTTGTAATAATTTATCAATGCTTAAAAAATAATGTAACGAGAGAAATATGATTAAAAGATAATAATTTTAATATCTGAATAGTATTCATTTCTTGCCTTTAACATGTAAACATTTCTATTCATTTAAATAAAAATTGTTCAGTTTTTTTCTTCTCGTTTACATTTCTCGCGAGAAAAAATTAGTACATTAGCTACGCTGGCGATCAAAGCTGTGCCTAATATGATAGTGGAGTTACGGACTATCATTCCCTCGTGGCACTAAGTGAAGTACGATATCGCTGTCGTTAAAGCAGCCAAGTTACAATATGCTACCCCCTTTCCCGGTTGTCGAAGGACCACGTTCGTCGAGGCGAGAGGGACGCTTGTAAAAATAAAGGAAATTTATTTGCGTAATTTGAGCGGAAGCTGAGAGAACTCGCATTCTGTGATCACGTCTCTTCTTCTCGCGCCTTCGCCATCGCCATCGCCTTCCCTGTCATCACCGACCTAGTCGACACCGGTGGTACAGTGTCGCGGAGAATGGCAATATAGTTTCCCTAATGGCGCTTAAAAATCTTGAGAGGATGATATTAAGAATGTGACTACCGCGACGCCCGGATCCATGGAAGAAACGCAAGACAAAGACAACGAACAAAACGAATACTTCGGCTTTACTTATTTTTTATGAATTTATAATAAATTATCAGAAAAGATATAATAAAAAGAAAAGATAAAATCATCAGGTAAGATACCTTAATCAAATTTACACTTACACATCTGATAAATTATGATTATAAATTAAAAGAATTGATTACAAGATTTTTATGTCAAGTTATTCTCATCAAATATTATGTTATGTCATTGTTATAGGTAAAATTAAGATAATTTATCTTCGATTGTATTTTATATTTGTTGCTAATTTTGTCATATAATATAATTTTAATGATTCATAAAAATAAAGATTTAAGCATAAGATAAGCTTTTTTAAATGCTTATTTGTAAAATGTAATTTACATATACTTTGGATGAGTTCTCAAAATACTAAAAATCAAAACATTTTCTGAATATTTCAAGATTATTATTTTCATGGAATATTATCACATATAATGTACTTATTACTATTTACATATTAGCAAAAAATTAATGATTATAGAAAAGGAAGTAGATTCGATTTTTAATTATTTACAAAGAGAAATGAGTTAAATGCGCAGTGAAACAGTCGCCGGTACCGTCAGCACTCTTTCTAGCGAGTGGCAATATAGTTTCCTTAATGGCACTTAAAAAAATCTTAAAAAGACAATATTAAGAATGTGACTACGACGGAAGAGAGCTAAGGGTGGGAGACACGAGAGGACATCCAGAGTGGAGGACAGGCCGGAGATGGTTACGAGGGTGGGAGTTAGCAGCCGTGGTTAATCGCCGTAAGACAACCGGAGAAATGAGCGAACAGTAACGCGGGAGGTGGCCTGTTTCCCTCCCCGAGGAGTTCACGTAGAGATGGGATTGGGGTGGAATTTAAAGAAGTGTCGAGTGGCACACGGCGTGGAGTAAGGTGGAAAAAAAACGCGAAGAAATTAAAGATGAACCTTCAGTGAAATGGGGCGTGAGTTTATAAGGACTCCCCGTTTTTCAAGACACTTGTGTGTGAGACTTTGCTACGCGTTTTAAATCAAGGATGAATGTCATTTTGTTGGCTCGATCAAGTCGAATCTTAGAAATAAAATTTATATCATACGTCTGCAAGAACGTGCGTGATTGATATCGATCGCGTTTATGTATTCTCAAAATCATATTATATATTACACTAAAAGTGATGCTATATATATTATAATTGAGGATTATTGCAGATATTTTGATAAATAAACCAAAATATGTTGTGAATAATAAGAATAATATTATTACTAATATTAAGCGTTGTTAACGTAGTCTACAAATTTCATATATTAATATTTTTTATTACACTGAGAATAAGAAAAATACAAAGTCATGAATATTCAATTATCCGAGCAAATATTTTTAAATTTTATTTACCGCATGATGTGAGAAATGTTGCGATGAATCTTTGTAAAGTAAGATGGCAACGGTATCTTCTGAATACAAAATATCAATCAGCTGCAGGGGTGGCTGGCGTAAGAAAAATACTTAGTAATTACGAACTCCCTGCACCTCGGGGCGACCCCAATCAGCGAGTAAATACAGTCGTAGTCACACAACAATTCCATAAGGAGATTTCGACTTCTTTTAAAAGCTCTGCATTACTTAAAGTAAGACCCCATTTCTCACAGTGTACAAAATCTCAACTCTGTAAAGCCTTACTTTTTCAAAATTTGGAAAAAGAAGCAAAGTTCTGGTTGCCTCCAGAAAAAAGTTCTAAAGTTCCCAATTGATTTTAGAAAGAGTTCTGTTGATAAAAACGACGATAAAAATGATGAAAAACATTATTTGAAATAACGGAGGGCCAACTTCACGAACTTGAAACTTTGAAGAGTTATAACTTCTCCATTTTTTATTTTAACACTTTGATTTATATAAGACAATTGAAGAAACGTTGGCTATCTGAAAGTTTTTTCCAAAAAATTTCTTTTGAAAATTTTTTTTAAAAATTCGGCATTTTGTTACGAGATTTGAGCCCCCTAAAGAGTTCTAATGATTTATAATTTATGATCAAACCGCTAAGATAAAAAAAACAAAAAGTTTTACCAGTTTGAAGATGATTTTAAATTCAAATTCTTTTAAGTCTATATATATATATATATATATAATATATATAATGTCAAAAATTTTTTCCGGAAGTCCGGCATTCTGACATGAATTCTAGTAAAAGATTTCTAACAATTAATCTTAACAAACGATCAATGTATGGAGAATTTAGTGCTCTTTATGTACTAACTTGTTGCTCTAATCTCAATTTTATTATTTTAATTGTTTATAAAAAAATCGATTTTATGCCAACTTTTAAAAAATTAGAATGCTCTTTAAAAATAATAACAATAATATATAATAAAAACGCTGTACTATAATTTAATACTAATTTCTTGCTTTTAATATACTCCTGTTTAAATTTCGATGCACTTCACGAAACAACCTCAAAAAGTGTGTCGTACAATAGAAAACTATCAAATTAATTAGCACATAATTAGCTCTAAATTATGGTATAAATATTTTTCTTATATATTTATTATTTTTAATACTTTTTTTTCTATAATATACGTTTTAGGGTTGTTTGTGAAAGATAATGCATCCAAAATTTAAGAGATACACATGATTAGTACTAAATTACAGAGTTAACATCATTATTGTTATTTTTAATGATCATTCAATATAATTTTTTTAAAAGTTAGCATAAAATCGATTTTTTGCTAAACAGTTAGAGTAATAAAATCAAAATGAGAACAATAAATTAGAACATAAAGAGCACTAAATCCTCTGTACGTATCACTTAATTGTGCTTATGTTGGTATGATAGCGTAATAGACATTTCTATTAAGCCAATTGGCCGTCTTCATTACTTTAAATGTTTTTATCGCTTTAATTAATGAAACTCTTTTTAAAATCTCTAGGACTCTTCGGGGGGCAACCAGAACTTTGATTATTTTTCTCAAATTTTGAAAATTGGAGATCAGCTTCACAGACAGGTCAAAATCTCATACATTTTTTACACCGTAATTTCTTAAATGTATCGTCGAATGATATACTTGGAACATGTCCGCTCATTTGTTTGTAAATCACGTATTACCATGTAGAAAACCGACGCATGGCGACACGGTTAATTCCGACCTTACATGTTCTCATCCCAACGAAACGGTAAGATATTCCGGTCATAACGTTCGGTGTCCATTTTTCTTTCGTCCGCGTCCCCTTCGAGGTCAGAAAATCCACGTCCGACCCGACTCGTGCAAGGGGGCGCGGTATTATAACGAATCCTCGCGGAAATTAAAGGAAGGACCTTTATGTATTCTCCCGAGAATTCATACGTAGCCGGTTAATTACGAAATTCAAATTAACGCGAAAAATAGCGGCAGATCCGACGTGGGGTCCGACGGTTTTTAAGGATCTCTCCCTTTTTAAGGCTACAGACTCGCCTACTTATTACGTTTTCTCAGTGGCTCGCGTACTGGCCTAGCAGTCCGTTATTTACCTACTCGAGGTTTTAATTACCTACCCCTCGGCTCTCTACGGCGCACAGAAAAGTAATCTTGGAAGTATGTGAAAGCGGCCGGTGAATTCACATAGAAGAACAAAGTAGGTATATCGGTATGAGCCAACCCTTAATGAATACATGTGTGAGTGTATAGTAAAGAAATATATTTTTGTTCGCGAATTTAAAATCTGTTCTCATGCTTGAATTACATCTGTGTATTTTTATAATATATTAACAATTAACGATACTTTCAAAATGTTGGAGTACCAGCAATCTTAGATTTTATATATAGATATTATAAATTTTATTATATTTTAAGCTTATCCTTCTTATATATACATTAGGATTTTGGCTTGTGTTACACCTCTCTCATAGTCTCACCTCTGTTTGTAGCATTTTAAGCTTATTAATATTACTTTAGATACGAAGTGCTACTCTGAATGTTAAGATGTTGAACTATTATTTATATATATATACATTTAAATGAATTTCAGAAATTGGAATTGCATGCCGATGATTGTCGGACTTTCAACGCAATCAATCTGAAATCTATCTATTAATAATCTCCCTAAATTTCCCAAATTTAATCTTCAAACACTGTAATAAACTTATTAATATTAGTTCTCTTGTCGTTAAAACTGGAATGTCTAATTAAACAATTGAAAATTGAAAAATAATATTAATAATTTTTCTGATAATGAAAAATTATTAATATTGATTAAAATATTATTACTAAAAAAAAAAATAATTCTTTTTACTAAAGATTCAAATAATTATTAAATCAATAGAATACATTATCTTACTCATATCTATTTTATATTTTAACATTAGGATTATCGAGAATTAACATATATTTATTTTTTATTTAAATACACTAAAATATTTTTAAAACTTTTAGAGTAAAGTTCTCATTCTAAAAAAATAAAATTCACTCTTAAAAACTAAGTTATTATTTTCAAGACTGACTCAATTTTCACTCTTTAAATTGAGATTCCACTCCAAAGAATTTAAAAAATATATATCTTTGAAATAAAGAAAAGAGAGAGAAGTAAATTAATCAATTCAATATTACGCAATAGAAAATCTTAAAAAATGCACCACTAAAAATTTGATAAAGAATTACAATTACCAGTTATTTTGATTACTTTGATGATCTAATGTTAATAACTATTATATATGGTAATACGATCTAACCAAGTTTCTGTTCTTCTTCTGGCAACGTCCCATTTTCGCGATACGTGGAAACAATACGAATACGACCGCACCATCCGCACAAAGTCTTTTAGCGATTCACATAAATCGCGCGTACATCATAACCGTTTCCAATCATAAGGCACAAACGGCACGAGCGTTTCAAGCGAGAAGTCGTATAAACGAGCCAGCCGAGAAGGAGGAAGAAAGGCAATAATACTTGTTTGTCCAAATGCACGCAGCAACCGTGGTGAAAACCGATGCTGATGCCCCCACAGACGTGATGCTGTATCGGAGTTACGAGCGACATAAAAAGTTACAGTTACATTATAATAAGCTTGCCGGCGGTGTATACAACGCGCGAATCGCGCGAAAAAGGGGAGAACGATTCCGACGAGTTTATACGTCACCGCGGATGTAAATTCGCGCTAGGGTACCAGAAGTCCGCGATTTATCGTGGTGTAAAAGCGAAAGTCTCGATTATTGGCGCGTTTAAAGGATCATAACGGCGAGAATTTCACCGCCGAAGAACGTGAAAAACGCGAGAGATTTTCGCTATTAACGGAAACAGAGCCAATCCCAATGTTGATGCAGCACGCGTTCCCTATACGATTTTTATTCTCGATTTGTCTAGCATTTGATTTGTTTATTTGTAAATAGTTGGATTCGATAAATACGAATGTGTTACTTTTTAAAACAATATCCCAACTTTACTTTTGAATAAAAATTTAATAAATTATTTATAAAAAAATATACATATTAAAATAATCTTCTGATTAAACTACGTAATGGGATTTATATTTTCTATCGTCGCAGATATCAACCCAAAGATTTCACTTTACGGTTATCGGCAGATTCTGATAATATACAATATATATACGTTACGATAGTTACGGCAATCAACGCGATATGGTGAACGGCCATTGCGCATTTTTGCCGGGCATACAGCCCGGCGTAATATAAAGCGGCCGTTCGGCGAGACGAAGTCGGAATAAACGGAAATTACCGGGGCCATCTTGTAATTATACGGCTAATAGGAAGGTAATTTAGTGTCTCGAACTCGAGTTACCAGCGCGGCGGCGGGGGCGGCGGGCGCCCTTCGCGGAAAATTAAAATAATAAACGGCATCGTTAGGATTCATCATCTGATTTTAATTTCCATTCCGAAATGATTGCGCATTATCTCCGGGGCCGCCCTGTAACACCGTTTCTGAATTTACTGCTCGAGGGCCGTGCCAGACATTCGCCCGGTTCACTCGTTCTTCCTTCATCCACTTCAATTTCGTCCTCTTCTTATTCTTTTAGCATTTCCCGCCACCTTCGTGTCGTCCCCCTTCGGTGATTTAATATCACGACAGTGAGAGCTGAACGTTCGACGCAAAGTTCGATCAAACTTGCGACGTTTCGTCTTGATCGAAATGTTAATCGAGGTGGAATTCCATTACATGCTGATTTGAATGATAGGATCGTAAGGACTCTTTCTTTCTCCCCTACTTATCGTATCTGTTATTTTAAACTGAGAATACTAATAATAAAAGTTTTAGGCTTTTATTACGAGTTGCCATCAACATTGGATATAAGCATAGAGTGAATGGGGTTGCTACTTGTATCTTCATGTCTCATAAAACACATCAATAAATTAAAAGCTCGTTCGCTGTAGACCGCTGTCATATTCGCCGTTAGAGTCGTTGTGGCAGATTAAAAATTATACATTCATAAGTCGCTACTCTCTGTTTTGCGAATTATATGCTATCGCGTTTTTTTTCCGCCAGTCGTCGCGCGTTAATTGCCTTACTAATCTTACTTATCGAAAAGATTAAAGATAATAAAGATACATGGCCGAAATTAAAAAAAAAAAAGAAAGAAAAACATTTTTTTTTCTTTCTTCTTTTTCACAAATAGTATTTTTTGTCCAACAGTAGTCGATATTGAAAAAGTTCAGCGCGTTGTACTTCTAATAAAACTTCTGCGGAGAACGACGCAGCCTTCTCAATAAACGTGTGTCAATAAAGCAGTCAACTTTGTCAACGACTTTGTCGCTATTACACGGCTGTTCGTCGGGCGTAGTCAACGTTTTATGATTCTACCGTGTAAAGCAACGTGCTTTATCCAGCAGGCTTTTCCGAGTCAGAGGGTAATGAAAGCGGCCGTTTCGGCTAACCATTCATCAATATTCCGGTATATTTATGCGGCGATATGAATATTTTAATGACATATTTCGCGGTCTCGATGGGGCTTTGAAATTTTCAACTGGGATATCAACGGCTTGTATCCGTTTGCGGAAATTAGGAGATAAAATGAACTTGGTTGGTAATATTTGCAAATACCAAAAATTTATTCCTTTTACAGATATTTGTAGAATATTTAAAATGTGTTGTACATTGAATCTATTTTTTTTTTTGAAAAGTTTATATCGTACAGTGATTAAGGTTAATAGTGTTTAAAATTCAAAATAATGTATAAATTGATGTAAGAATACGAAATTATTTTTTCTTCATATCGTTCTATATTCATTTATCTCCATTATAATAAAGAATAATAATAATCGCTATCGTAAATCAAGTAAATCTAATCATCAAATAAATATTCACGAATAAAAATTATGATTTTTCTTCGATTCGACTAGTTATCGATTTCACTACTTAATAATAGAAAAACATAAATTTAAGTCTTCTCTGCGTAGCAGTGTCATTTTAAGCGTCACCAGTGCTAATTATATTTCTAGCGGCGTTACGTTGTCATGCGGAAAAAATATTTTAACGCCCGATTTTTTTTCCCACCGAGAGCGATCAAAAACCTCGTCGCGGCAACAACGTCGCGTGAAAAAATTGCAGTCGGCAATTTTTTTTTTTTTTCGGAAACCCCCTCCTATCATCCCTCGTTCGTTTCTACGAGCTGCACGTTATCACGATCGTTACGCAGTCGTGATATGCGGCCACGCATCAGACGATTTTGGAAAATAAAGTTTATCGCCTTCGCAGCCCGCGCTGCTACACGCTGCATAATAGGGTGTCGGCCGACGAAACGTAGAAAGTATATTACCAGGGCGGGCTCGCCGGGCCGTAGGAGTTGACATAATTTTTATGCGCGCCCGCGCCAGCTTCGCGCGCGCCGACGAATACGGTAATGCTGGCGGACATGTTCCGGACCGGCAGAACAGAATTTCCTCGCGTTGACTTCTGATTTAACGCGTGTTCCTACGCGTTCCCTGCGCGAAGTGTAATAACGCTTTGTCACATCAGGCGCGGGGACTTAAATCAGCGCGCTCAAATGTGCCCGCGGCGAGCAGGACAGCTCTTGCAAATGCGTCGCAACTCGAGGAGAACGATGCATCATTTTTCATAGTGTTTGCATTCACTCGAGATATCGAGTAACAAGGCTTCCTTTTTTTTTTTAAACAAAAATATTAAACTTTTAAAGTCGTTAACTGATGGCATAAATTTGCTTGACATATGCAATGAAATGTTTACGTTTAGCTGTATATTAATAAATGTGAGTTTATATTCCATCCGAATTATTTAGTAATCGTATGCAAAAATCTGAAAGATGAGTAGAGAAAGATGTAAAAAAAAAATGGGATCGTGAAAACCGTCGAAAACATGAACTTTCCTATCGGTGAGCGACTATCATGGCAGTACGTTCGTATAGTCTTCCGTGTCGGCCTCTAAATCTTCTCCTTTGCCGGTGTCGCGGTCGAGGATACGAAACTTCGGAATACCTCGAGAAAGGAGTCCGATTGTCTACGGTGTACGGTTAGGTAAGTGGCTAATTAACATTACAACTACCCGCTGGGAATCCTCCGCCCTCGCCAACGACGACGACGACGACGACGACGACGATGACGATGCCGTGGTTCCTCACCGGGGACGATTCTCGACTCTCGACTCTCGTGCGCTCGTAGTCGCGTAATTTAAGTGTGCCACCGAAGACACGGTTTCGCCGCGCGACGCCGGGCATTATCATGGTAATTTGTTAGAAACAAACATTATAATTCGAGAAGACGGGGCGCGAGAGAGGACGGTCGCTTACGGGGGTGAGAATTCGTGGGTAGCGTCGACCGCGAGGGTGGCCGAGTCGTCCGGAGAGAGCGGGGGCGGCGAGAGCCCCGAAGAAAGGGGGCCGCAACAAGGGGGATGGTGCGAGAATCGCGGGCAAGGGTTGAGACTTGGTACCCAAGTTAAAGGCGTAAGATCCGCCGTGTTTTGGACAGTGTCCATTGTCTCGGGGTTATTTATTAGAGACGGCGCCGCTGGCTTCACCTTCTCCTCCTCTTCCTCGCGAAGAGCGAGCGAAGACCGAGCTAAGATGGCACGTTACGCCATATAACGGCGTCGGGATTTATATCACGGTCCTACTACCAAGACGCCATTATGCCACCGTCGTAGCCGGAACCCGGTCCATCCCCCCTTCATTCACCCTCTGCTGTGGCTATAGGTGTCCGGGGATTTTCTGTCCGCGAGTCTTCATCGCCGGTGATTCAACGGCGATTAAGGCGTTTCAAATGGGCTTTCGGCTGCCGAGCGATATGTATCGGACGTAAAATGGAAATAGCTTGGTAATTCTCGGACTCGCTTTGGAACATCCCGGGAATTACAATTTCATTGTTTCCATTGGATTCTATGATCGAGTGAAAGGAAAGATGGCAGTTGTAAAGATACTTCTTCCTTTTTTATGTGCGCAATTTTATTTCATTCATTATATCAAAGTTAATTTTTTTATTTCATTCATTATACAACAGTTAATTTTTTCTCCGTTAAAAATAAGTGCAAAAAAGAGAAGTGAATGTATTTTCCAAAATTAATCCTATTATAACACTAAAGATTATATCAGCGATTTATTCTCATTGACAAAATAATAAATTTTTGCACATTTTCACAAAATAGACTTATTATTTTGATTATCTACATAAGATTATCGTACCTAGTTAAGAATGCGATTGTTTTTCGACACGTGATACTGGATTTTGATGTTCCTTCCGTCATATCTATGAAAATCGCAAAGAAGAAATACCTAAATAGTTACCGCGCAAGTTGGGATTTAAGAACATTCGAAGGACACCGTTACGAACTGCGCGAAGAATTGCCGGGAAGGAAAAGAGAGTGCGAGAAAGGAGGTCGAATGGATATATTGTATGTATCTTCAGAAATGATGGGTTGGAGGCGATGAGGGGAGGAAGGAGGGGTGAAAGCTCAAGCAGCTACCACTAAAATCCGTGCCGCGCGCCACTTCCTGCGCGAGGTGGAGCCGTGGAATTATTAGATATGCAACCACGACGGTTCGCCTCCTACGGGCATTATTAAACTTAGTTATGAATGCCCATTAAAACTGTAAAGGAAATGCATTAGCCCGCCAAGGCGTCCCGAGGATGACAAAGCCACCCCCCGCGGAACGAGAGCCATCCACTTTCCTCGACCCTCTCTTTCTTATTCGTCGGAATAGGCGATTCGATACGCTTAGCGATCAAGACGAGATCGTTTTAGCAACAAAATGATATTGTTGAAAAGTATTTTATTAATACTGTCGATAATTTTTATGATAAAATTGGCACACAGGTGAGAAAGTATGTATTTCTTGAAAAAATAATAATTCTTTAAATTAAATCGAGATATTCAATTATCTAGGCTAATATGTTATATTCATAGTTCTTATTTCAAGATTAGCGTCTTAAATATGTCTTAAGATGCTAATACAGATATCTCTGATTTGACATACAAGAACTTTCATGTTATTTCAAAATGAATAAAAATGTTGTTTAATGGTTAAATAACTAGCATCAGTTCTAAATAATTAATACGGTTAACAATTTTGACTAGACATTTGATTAGACATTTTGACTAGATTTTTTGTCACATCGATTGTAATAAAAAGAAATAAAGTTGTATTTGACGAATTAATGTGTGAATCCAGAATTCAAAATTTCAATCAAGCTTGATTCAAGGCTATTCTCATGACTGATCCCAAGACACATCACAGTAAAATTATGGTGGGCAAAATCTGAAGACGCCTTTAGATTATGGGTTCCAAGGGCTCGATGATTGCTCGACTGTTGGCCGATGCGGAGACTTGGACGAGCAGCCGAGTTACAAAGACACGGGGTGCTATCGCTATCACAAGGGCTGCTCCAAGAAGTCTCTGCGAGGGGTTATTAGCGCGGAATTATTGTCATTGCGGGAGCCTTGCAGCCCTTTCACCGCTCATAGGCTATACACGCGGCGATAATGGAGGCAGGCGGGTGCGCGCCTGGTTCCTTCCAAGACTAAGGGCGTATTCCGTATTTTAACGGGCAGCTTTGACAATGGACCACCGTCGTTCTTGTATACGACTTCGCGGCTGCGAGAGATAAAGGTGTTAGTTCTCAGGAGTACACGAGTCACACATTCGCACTCTTACATCTTGCGCGTGTATTGGGCGTTCTATGGCGACTTCGCTTCCGCCTTGGACGCCCAATAACATTGGCAATGCCAGTTTTAGCATCTCTTTGACGATTCATTAAACTTCTAATGTCAAACTATTTTTACGACTATGTATCTAAATGTGTCTATCGTGTAATTTAATTCAATGCGCACATCAGAATTGTTAATGTTACGCTTCGTCTCAACAGATTTCTTGACAAATATATAATTAACCTTGTTTCTTAAAAATATCTTTATCACGTAATTAATTCAGTGCGTACATTAGAATTATGAATGTTATACTTCTTTTCAATCAACTTTGATAAATTTATAATTATGTATTTAAAAAATTCTAATTTTTTTTATGCATTTATTATTTTCATTTTATTAATATTCTTTTTATAAATCTTAAATTAAAATTCTTAACGAGAGTCACGTGAAATTAATTAAAGAGAAATAAGATTAAAGAAAAATGTCAGGTAAAAATATTATAATATAAAGAAAATTAATATAATGTTCGAAATTTTTATTATGAAACATTTTTCATTATTAATATTAATGTGTATCCTCCATTGCGTAATATTTATTGTATTTTTTCAATCGGAACATAAGCGAATATACTGATCAACATTTCGTGGCAATTCCGAACGATTATCTCTCCGACGTGATGCTTTCAAGGGTGCGTATATGTCCCTATTAATAAATAAATGAATCGCGAGAGAAAGAAAGAGAAAGGAAATGCGCCAGTTCGCGTAGGGTTACCGCTTTTTCCACATCTCTGAGAGCATGACGCTCCAAGTGCTCGAGCAGCCGTGGGAAAGAGAAAGAGAGAAAGACAGGACGAAGAGAAGGACGTGGAAGGGAAAATGTATCCGTACCAGCGGTGGAACGAAATACGAAATGCCGAGAAGGGGATGCACGCGGGGGACGACCGATGTCTACCACAAAAGCCATTGTCCGCCACTTACTGAATTCGTCGAGCCTCCCTCGCTTCCACACCGCCGTACCGCGCGAAGGGAGAAAGAGAAAGAAAGAGCAATGCGCGCCACCCGATGTAAAACACTTCCCGTGAATTTTATTGCTCTAGGTACCTCCTCGTATACCTCCACGTGTACGACACGGCACCTAACCTACCTACACTCGGCCAGGAACCGCCGGGACCACCACCACCACCATCACCACCACCATCACCACCATCACGACTACCACCCCCTTCAACCCTTCCGCGTTTGCTTATACGCTCGGGCGTGAATCTGACCACGGGAATATTCAGACGTACGTGTACGCATACATTCGAACCCGGAGACACGCACAGGTACGTACATCGTAGTTATTGCTTGTGTACACACAGGACGCGCGGCTGCACGTGTATTTACCACCGACGGCGAGTAGGCGGGTCCGTAGTTACAAATGTCACCGTAAAATTACTTTTTAATTATCGTCGAGAGGATTTCGCTTATTACGCGATATTCCGCTCCGCTTCTGAGACGGAGGCGGCGGCGGCGGCGGTGGTTGGTGGCGGAGGCAGGAATTCGCCCGAAATTTTCTATTTTGCCCGCGCCGCTGACCCTCGACCGCGTCTCGTGCGGGGTCCGGTACTTTTAATTTAGATAAGATTGTCCCTTTTATACGTCGCGAGGCATATAGAAATCCTCACGTAGGTCGTTGGCAGCGTGCTACGCTCCCGAATCGAAGTAATTCTTACCTTGGCGCGATTATAACCGTCTGCGTTTCGCGTTTGTAATCAAAGTAGATAGTATGGAAAAGATAGCACAGAGGATCACACATTGCAGATGATAACACAAGCAAAGCAGCGTTATGTGATATTCGTAAAAAGATTATATTTTTTAATTTTAATAAAATGTTTTCTTAGAATATTTATAATTTATTATTAATATTGTATAAGAAAATATCTATTATAAATTTAAATATGTATTATAAATCTTTTAGCAAATGCCAATATAAGAATTTAAAATATTAAAAAGTAGGTATGTATTAAAAATTAAATTATCTAAAACATATAAGAGCTTTGTTTTTACAGGCATCTTGTTAATTATCTTGTTAATATTTTTTTGATCCTTACTCGATATATTAAGGCATTTTAAATATTTTTATAAACTCCGAGCTTTAACGCTCCACAAAACTCATTTACTTTCAGTGAGTACCGAGATCCTCGAGAGAAAGACACGCGGCGAATGAAAAGTTCGGCCAAGAAATGGCCCTCTTTCGTCCGAATATTATCTCGGCGACAGCGCGGGCGATTCGTTTGCCCGGCGGTAAATCCGCGAATTAAAGAACTTATTCCATTTGGGCAGCCAAAGGGGTGTGAACGCTTTCGCGTTCGTATTATCTCCCGGCCCGGCCGTCGGAGACGGGGAGGCGGGGAACAAAAAGGGGAAGAGAGCGTAATGACCTGGCGAAAGGCACGAGAGGAGGAGAGAGAGAGAGAAAGAGAGAAAGATAGCCCGGGTGGGAGGGTGAGAAAGAGGATGAGAGAGAGAAAACGCGTTTAGACGTTCGTTCCGCTGGTAACAAAGATAACTCTATGCAATAAAAATGATTCAAAGTTTCCCGCGGCGGATGGCGGTTCCGATGGCGGAGCGGTTGACAATGGTGCGTCTTTGTCTCCGTCCCGCGCCGCACCTCGGTCCCCCGACCCGCCGCCACTTTTGCCGCGACCGCCTCCCTCGTCCGTATCCTGCGACACCTATCTTCCGGTTTAAAGTCCCGGCGTGCGCGCCAGAGAGGAACCTCGCTAACTTTTATTATTTACGACCGATATTTCAGCCAGGCCCGAGCGCGTACACCCGGTAGCGCGAGCGAGTGCAAAGTGGCCGCCACCACGACGAGACATCACGTTTATTAATCGATGCCTCCGAGGAGTCGCTAAGGAAAGAAGTCGCTTGTTTTAATTGTCTGATCTGTCGTCTGATTTGTCCCACGCATCAATTCGTTATGTAAGGACGGTATTCATAGTCTGTTTTTATTTTCAGATCGTCTTAAGTAATGTCTTAAGATGCTAATGCAGCCCTCTGATTGGCTAATGACATCTTAAGACTTCAGATAGTCTCTAATATAAAAATCGACTATGAATACCGACTATAATCCCCCAAGTTATCACAGTTTCATATATATAGATGCGTTCACCCATACAAATAGATCATTCCAGCAATATTACAGTAATATTGTAATGTTGCGACAAGCTTCTGTGCTGTATGGGCCGCCAATTTTTTCCGCGTCTTTCAAGAAAGAGTAGGCTTTCTATAATAAGCCATTAGCAATAGATTAGGAGCGAGTTGTAGTGTGTCATAAGACAACATTAAATTAGTAATCAGTGACTGCGTGGAAATGGTCAGATTCCATTTCTTATCATTTAAAACTTAAAAAATGTTATGACCAATCATATAGTATATTATTATTTGTCCTGAGAATCTACCATCCTTCTAATTGGCTCAGATGTTATGCCATAACGATCTAATATGATTTATGATATAAGTTTTTTGAAGAGCCTATTCTACAATTGTGTATGTTATAAGTGATTATAGTTGTAAGAATTGAACCGATCATAATCAATTATTAGGTGTTGGAATTAATTCGTAGCGTTTTTTAATGAAAGAATGTTATTTATTTCACATGAGCATTAAAAAATACATTAATGAAAGTACTTCCCATCACTTGTAAAACGCTACGAATTAATTCCAACACCTAATATTTTCCTTAAATTGGACTGTAATTAGTTTTTTTACATACAACTATAATTATTTACAACCTTAAACAATTGTAGGTTTAAGATTTATGACTTATAATTCTGAATTATTAGTAATATGATATGAGTAGTGATTAACACTTTATTTTAGAAAACTCATAAGAGTACATAATAGATAAAGTCTAAAGTCAATTATTGTGTCGTTTATGAAAAATCCATGGCATTGTATGTGACCATATACATGGGTGACATAATTTAATTGTAATAAATAAACAATACAACAGTCGACCGACGCTTTGGCTGATATTCATGGTCGATTCTTATATTTGACTATAGGTCTGTTTTCTCGAGCTGAATCAGTGTACACTTTTAGAAATTCATTTAAAGTAAAATAGGTATATGTTTAATATTAGTCGAAAGCGAGGAAGAGAGTTCTAGTATAGTCTAGTGCAGTCTAGTGCAGAAACAGAAAATAGACCATATCTGAAGTATAATCTTAAGATGTCATCAATCAAACAGAGGATATTGACATCTTAAGAAATTACTTAAGACAATCTTAAAATAAGAACGGACTATAAATACCATCCTTTGTTTATCGTGTGCTCTTGCTCTTACTTAGAAATACATTGAGATAAACGTAAGATGATAACAACGTAAAATAAGAATTTCTTGATGTCATTTGATGACGTTTAATCGCGGCATACCACTGAGAAGTAAAACAAAATGTTACGTTTATTAAAACAGTTGAGTGAAATTAACCGAACACGGGTCTTATCGAATCAACGGATGAACGGGCGACGATCGGCATCGAGAGACCGTCGGACCCTCCATCCGCACTTACCCTCTTGCGGGCACCTTTATCTACCTATACCTATATGCATACATACGCGACCCTCTCCCCGATGAAGGGTCTGAATTTGCATTTTATTCGCAGTCGTGGAACCGCGGGTCCGTCCGTGCGGGTAACGTTCCTCCGCGGCGCGGACATTTATTTTAATTAAATTACTCTGGAGCGTCGAACAACCCATTTCCTATAAATTATCCCCTCGCCGCTCTTTTGCGTTCGCGCGCCGAGGCATTAACGTACCCGCTGATCCCGCGGTGCCATTGAAATGAAATAAAAGCACCAGCGGCCAGTGAGAGCGAAATGTACCGCTTGACCAATTCTCACCGCGATTCCGCCGCTTCTCTTTCATTTACCGCAAGTGCACTCGTACCCTTAGGTTCCCAAATGCTTCAGAGAAAACAAATTTTCGTTATACCTTTTCGAATTGTTTTTTACATTTTTCTTTAATTATAGATACATATCTACATATCTACATATATCTACGTTATCTAATATATATTTAATTAGATAAACTATTGTAGCGTATTAAAAAAAGTAAAGGGCAATGAATGCAATAAAAACGAGTTCTATTTTAAGATGTTTGAGAAAATAGAATTCAAGATATTATTTTTTCTAGTTATTTGATCATATTTTTATAACGTATGTACCAGAGAATACTTATGTTTTGTATCAAATACAGATATCAATTTTTTGTAAATTATATAATTTTGTAAAATTTATAATTATGTATATAAAATATAGATTATTTACTATACTTGTAGCAAATTTGTAAAATGATTACAGCTTGTTTATAAATAAAATATTAAAATGTAAAAATTTGTATATTATACACTAATAATTTACAAAAGTTGAATCTCTCTATCTGTATACTTAATACAAAATATTTCCTAGGAAATACATTCTAACATGCTCAAATAATTAGAAAAAAATAATATTTTAAAATCTATTTCTAAACATTTTTATAAATGGAACATAAAATATACAAATTTTTTACATTTTACTATTCCACTTACAAACTATAAATTTGCTATAATCAATAAGAAAACAATACTTATTCTTTATACTTTATAGAACAGATACTTTGTGTAACGATCAATCTCATCAAACACTTAATATTTCTCTCTTATTGCTCTCAATTATTTCACATTGCACATTTCATTTAAGGTGCGTGCAGACAATATGGCCAATATATAGATCAACTTTGCACACATTCGCTAAATATTAATATGAATAATTATATATGTCATGTATATGATATTTGCTAATGTAGCATACGTTGGTCATATCATCTGGAGGTGCCTTTATATTCAATCATCAAATAAAAAATAAATGTGTATATATATATATATAAATGAAGTTATATCAAAAGTATTATTTTAATTAAAAATAATCTTGTCAATTCATAATAGTAATGAAACAAATAAAATTTTATTAAAACAAGAACACGACATATTTGTTTCATTAACAGTATTGTTGAATTAATAAAATAATTTTCAATTAAAATACTGCTGTTGATAGACATCATTTTTCCAGTGTATGTATATACATGAGCGAATAGTATTATTGAGTAGATAGACGTTACATTTGATATACAATTCATCATCCACAATGACGATGCCAATTCAATTCAATGCGATCTTCAGTTTTGAACATTCCTATTAAATATGTCAAATATCGACAATTGTGTGTCTTGACGCGAATAAACATCGGTCTGCTCTGCATGATTTGCGTCCAAAGGCAGCTGTATCACTTCGATATAACACAAGCGAAGCGGCGCACGCGTTAGCAGCCGACACGGCCGGCGTGTCAAGATTAGGTTAGGTTGCTCGATGCAACGCGCAATTCGACGACTCCGCTTTCATCTACTTACATTCGATCGAGTAAGATCTCACATCAACGTGCAATATACGTGACGATAACAGGCTCTCTTACCTGATAAGGAACATCTTCGCCGATCTTGCCGCGGGTCGCTGCGACGTTGAACGTGAGC
>NW_011626988.1:762116-915143 GCF_000204515.1 Acromyrmex echinatior
GGCATTCCACACGTACAGCACGTTGTCACGAATCTCGAAGATGTTCCGCGTCTCCTTGGCGCCGCTCGACAGGCTCGCCTTGATATCCTTGAACAACCCCTTCTCGTTCAGGCGCAACAAGTCGGTACACGATGACATCCTTCGTCCGAGCGCGAGTTACGACAACGCAAGGTTATGGCCGACAAACGCGCGCGCTTTAGAACAACAACGTCGACGCACGCCACCACACGGCTGCCAACGGCTGTCGCGTATCGTGAACTTGAGAAGTTGACCTACGACGAACTTCAGGCGGTATCTGTTTTTCGAAACGGCCGTTATTCGCGACGCGGCGTCAGATTCGATCAGATTTAACCGAGATTTTTTATTCGAATGACGGTGACGCGTGGTTTCGCGGGCGAAGTACATAAATTATTTGCGAATGTCGTAAAATATCGTCGATCGCAAGTACCATCGCGAGTTCTCAAGTCGCGGCCGCCACGTGTGATGGTTATCGATCGCGACTCGGCCGGTTTAACCGCGAAATTCCGGATTCGGAATGGTCGCGTGTAATTTTCCAAACGGCCAGTTTCAAAATGGAGTTGGGCAGATCTCCGTTGTTACGTCTTGAGACAATGCGGGTAAGCGATTGCTCCTAATTATTATTTTCTACCCTTAATATGCACATATTGGGTTATTCATGTGTGCCTTCAAACAAGCGATACAAATGACACGATGTGACACAATGGATATCATTACATCCTTTTGTTGTTTGTCAATGTTAAACAAGGATGACATGATCACTGTCGCACTGTTCGCTTGTTGGAAGGCACTGTTCGCTTGTTTTGCGCGTTTCTTTTTTTTTTTTAATATGTAACTTTATAAATACTTTCTAAATGTGTTAAAGTATATGTAAAAATCGATATTAAGTAAAAACTGATCGATGAGATTGAAGTTTATGTAAAAATTGTTTAATAATTTTTGTATACTTGTAAAAACGATGAAAATTAACTCGAGACATGAACGACCCGAGGAATGATATATTGTATAATATATTTTAATTTAGGTAAAAAACATTTTAAGACAATGCGTATGTTCAAAAAACGAGATAAGATATGTATATTAAAAACATTTAAAAAAATCTTATATTTATTTCTATTAATCTAGGTTTAATTTTTTTTTTCTAATTTTTAAAATACTACTTTTAATTATTAAAATACTACTTTTAATTTTAAAATGCTACGTTTAATTTTTTTTTCTAATTTTTAAAATACTAATTTTTAAAAGAAAAAATAAATTAATCAAGATTAAAATCTACATTGGTAGAAACGGATATAAAAGACTTTTTTAAACATCTTTAAGACATCTTATGATCTCTGTGTCGTCTGAATTATCTACATAATTTAGTAATTTATTGGGCTTCGGAAGCCTTTATTATTTTTTAAAATTAGGAATAAAATGCAAATTTCGACATAGTAAAATGCTTGGCAAAATTCTTTGAATCGGCCAAAAATTTAACGCTATAAAACATTTGAGAAAAACAAAAAAAAATTATTGCAAAAATGATGCTTTCTTGACTTTTGAAATTCTCTTGCACGATTAAAAAATAAGTCAAATTATTAATATATTAATATATTAATTACATTTCAATCATTTAAAAGCAATATATGTATAAATAGCATTTATTTGTAGAGTAACAGAGCGAATGCCACTTTCACTGAAATATAAAAATCAGATTTACATAACAGAATTATATATAATTGATAATATAATCCAAGGCCGATATTATTGATCTGTAATTACATTTGTAAGATTGTGACTATAACGAAATGCACCGATAAATAAATTAATATTTTTATCTGTTATTATAATTTTGTATTATTAGCAAAATTCATATTTTATTATTCTTTTTATTACAAATTACAGTACTTGATATGAATGAAAAATTAATTAAAATATGCGTTAATATATATGTATATACAAGTAAAATAAATTTATTTTGTTTAATATATTGTATATTTATTGTTATATATATATTATATATATTATATGTATATATATTTATGTAAGGTTAAAAGAAAAAAATGAAGCAAAATTATAATTTTTCGCTTCCAGGCCCCGGAGGGATTCGAACCCTCGATCTCCTGTTTACTAGACAGGCGCTTTAACCAACTAAGCCACGGCGCCGTTGGAGAAACGTGAGTTATCTACAATTTATCTGACTACTGAAAAAATTATGACATATTCGATACTTCAGTTTTAAAGTAATTGAATTGTAATTCCTATGACACTATATTTTTTGTGCACTATGTGTCATGATCTGTGTTGATGGAGGCTATCGTTTATATTACATAATATGAAAGATATAAAAAGATAATATATGATTGCAAAAAATGTGTATTTGCAAGTAATGGTTAAGATTTAATTACATTATTATTTTTTATTAAATAACATATCAATGAATGATATAAATAAATCGTGTAATGCAAATGGATATAATATATCAACTATGGTCAAATTGATTTTCGAATTATTTAAATATTGTATGAATTGTAAGTATGATTTGTGTAAAGTGATTTTGTTATGAACTTTTTTAAATTTTGATTAATCTGTAAACAACAAAATTTAATTTATTTAACAAGTTAGATTTTTGTTCACAAATTTTTAAATAAATAAAAATTTTTTGTAAATTAAGTTTTCAGAAAATTTTCAGAATTCCCTTTTAGTCATTATTATTTGTATGTGATAAAATGACATTCATATATAGAATTTGTATGCAAAATATAACGCCCCCGGGTGGGCTCGAACCACCAACCTTTCGGTTAACAGCCGAACGCGCTAGCCGATTGCGCCACGGAGGCCGATGGTTGGTACATCTTTAGTAAACGATAAGGTCTTTGTCCTCTCTTTACATGATTTTTATTTTTTAATTATATATTTTTAACATTTTTTTATCACAAATTTGTATCATGTATTATCTTATATACGAATTATTAATAATATTTTACAAATCAGAGTCATTCAAGGTAATTTTGACATTGTTGTAATAGCAAAATGTTATTTATTGATAAACTTAACGATGAACATAAATCTTATCTTTACATGGTTTTTTAAACTTGATTAAGCAATATTTGACAAACCAGAGTTATTCAAGCTAATTCTGAAATTAATATAATAGCAAAATATTGTTATATTAATAAGCTTAGTAATGAACATAAATCCTCTTCAAGTTATTTTATTTCTTAGTTATATAGGTATGTGTGTATACTTATTTAACATTTTTTTATCACAAGTATGTATTTATTATCTCGTTATTATCTTATATTAACACAGTTACTATAAATTAATAGTAATATTTAGCAAACCAAAATTATTCATTAAGATAATTTTGAAGTTGTATTGTACATGCAAAACGTTGTTTGTTGATAAGCTTGATGATGAACATAAATTGATTAAAACTTTAATAGAGTCGCAATTATTAGAATAAAAAAGGTTAAAATACTCCGTTTATTATCTTTTTATGTTAAAAACGAGAGTAAATATACTGGTGAGATCTATAAATTGCTTGGTACATGCGAAGTGATTTGCAATTCATTTTCCGATAACTGCCGACAATGTATTGCGCTAACTTCTCTGTTTCTAGAATACCACTATCAACAAAACATACGTTCGCATGTACGTACAGAGCTGCGACGTACTACGATACAAATCGAACAGATGTGTCGACACAAGAAAGCGGCCGCGATGAAATATCACTCGCGTTGTAATAAATTTGTTATAGTCATAGTCGTGGATTGTGCGTGGCGATAATACGTCGCATATACGTAACAGGAAATAGTCCGGCACATTTACATCGAAACCATATACGGTTAATTAAATGGGGTCGGCTCATTAGTAACTGTCTATATGCAAGGCGATGGGCGAGACGCGATTGGAGGGTGGTCCCAAGATGATTTATCCGTCACGATGGATCGCAGATGTTCGACTGGTATATGTCGCGGGTCATCACAATAATACTGTAATTAAGATAATAGAGCATTATATGTATGCAGCATGAAAACGTATATTCCGTTCAGGTGCATAATATATAGAAAATAATCGTTGAAATAATGTTGTTTCTTTTTCAATTGAGTTGGAAGAATTTAAGATATATTGATCCCACATGGAAAGAAAGTTTTGTTAAAGTATCTAACAATTTAGCTAGGCAGATCTTAAATAATTTTATCAAAATAATGTGAGGGACGCTTAAGCTAATTGCTAGAATGTGAAAACTTTTTGCAGTTCTCGTTAAGTTTAAATGTTCTATATCATTATTTTGATAGTCTAACGAAATTATTTTCAGATTTGTCCAGTTGAATTTTTTAATTCTTTAGCTAAAAGGTTACTTCACTAAATTTTTCTTTTCATTTAAGAATAATGAAAATCAAATTAAATTTCTCTTTTAAACGAGCAGATTTTCAATTATATTTAATCTATTTTGACAATATATTTCTTTTGTACGAAAGAAAGATAAAATATTCCTATCATGAATAGGTTTTTTGTTAGGTAGAGTATCTAAAAATTTAACTAAATACAGATCTGATAATTTTGTTTGGACACTAAAATAATTATGTAAAACGTTTGTTGCTAGACTGTCGAGACTTTTTAAAGTATTGCTCATAATGCTTGAGATTTCTATGTAATATTTTATTTTTCAACATTGATTTTTTTAGTTTGTATCTAGCTAATTTGAAACATTTCAGCAAACTTGTTCTTTCCATGAATTGGTCCATGACCATAGAAATAATCAATTATTGACGGGATAAACGATCAATACTTCAGTAATTTGTCCGTGAATTGGTGGACACCATTGTCGCAGGATTCACTCTTAAAGATCTCCACCGGAAGGAGACCTTCTGGTTCGGCTATGGTGACACTAACGGTCTGTTTAAATTGTGTGTTTAATTACACAAGTAAGAGACAGTCGCCGCGAAATTTATCGGTCACTGTTACCGTCCCCTTCGTTCCTAATCTACGTAGCAGATATCCGCGCGAAACAGAGGAGAACATATCCTTCGCCTGTAATAAGACGCTTCTCATTGCTTTTTAGTGCCTCTTCCCAGAGAAGCAATTAGATTTATCAAGCATGTACGCATATAATTTACTGATATTACTATGATAGTTATAGGCAATACAATGCTAAATATGACTCGAAATATTACACGTAATTTATGATAATTATAATATTCAAGAATTATGCATTTTTTTTTCAAATTATTAACTATAAAAGCGATGAGATATCTATAGATGAGATATGTGTAATCGCTTTTATACGTAAAGATATTTGAAAGAAATTAACAATAATATTTGATCTTACAATTAGTTGGTAATATGGTGTAGTGATATTACATGAATTATTATTGTTGCAAAAAGGATTTCTCTTCCTATTTATGTATTATTTTATGTTCTCTTTTATGTCTCCGCGAGGCATGCAGTTTTCTCTGCAATTGCGTGTTATATCTTTGAGGCTTTTTTTTAATTATCAAAGAATTCTTGTTGCACGAGACTGAGTACTTGTATATATCTACGGTTAGAGAATACATGGATCTCGCTTCTTATTGGATAGAAATTTATGGCCATAAATCTAACTGGTTCCCGTCGAGAGGTTGAGCTTCCTCCTGGAAGTTTACAATCCCTCGTTCTCTCTATCCTGTAACCAACATCCGCTCCATCTCTCTTGTTCGCGTTTTCCATCCCTTCCCGGTACGGAAAGCACGGTACTTTACAGGCTATGGTGGGTGTCTATGATGAAAGTGTGCACGTTCTAGGATATACCGAACTTGTAACGATGTAACGGGTGAGCATTGCGCTGAAATCATGATGAATTCATTCAAAGTGCGAATTAACGTCCGGTCGGGGGTAAGTTTCTCTAAATGCCCGGAAGAGAGAACGCATGCGAAACCGGTAATCATCAATATTCCATTACGGTAAACCAATGTTGAGATTTAGCAAATTTGTTTGCTTAAGAAATCATTAGAATTTATTAATCATTTCAGTTATAACATTCCGGTTTGTTATAAATATGTATCAGTTATATACAGATCAGTTATACATCTCTGTATTTTGCACTATAATTATATTTACTAAGCATACTCTTATGTTTTATTTTCCATTTTACTTGATGTAATTTACTTTATTATTTTGATGAAGTAATAATTAAAAAAATTTTTAGAATAACAATTTATTAAGCTTATAAGATAATAAAGATGCTTATTACATTGTTACTAGAAATAATTTAATAGTAATAATATTTTATAAAGATATAAAATTTTTATAAGTACTAAGATATTAATTTGCAGTTAAAAAGCAATACAATATTAAAGAAAGATCAATACAAGTATCGATAATCATGACATAACAACGGTTATTGTTTCGATTTCACAAGTATGACATTTCCCCATGTTTCTTGGCTCACTTTTCTCGTTCAATCAACTAATGGTCCATAGAATGAAGAGCACGGCAAAACAGATCACGAACACCCGGTAGACAATACGTCTTGGCACTCGTAGGTCATTGTGGCGTTGAAAGGGAGTAACTTATAGGGGCATTGGGAATTACCAGTTTATTATTAGGGAGATAGCATAGAGGGCCAAGATCAGGGGTTGCTGTTAATTCTCCTAACACTTGGCTCCCCGGAGAGAACACGCTGCCTTAAGACTTCCTCCTTCTCTTCCATCCCACTGTACGGCCGACATCTTGAATCGCTGCCGTGTTAATTAGTACGACTTTAAACGCGCCCGCATGCGGTAGCAATCGGGATTCCCTGAAATGGTTTCGGCGCTATGCTCTGGAAGATGTTCAGATTGATACGCAATCTTAGGGTAAAAAATTTCAATATATATTACGATTTAGATATTTCTATAAGGTTCAATTTCCAGCATGCTCATTACATTTCATAATGTGACATGTTTTGCAATCATGTACGTAGATAATATTTGATTTATATATCTCCTTTTTCTTAAAGTGTTTGAAGCATTAAAAATTTGATGAAAATCACGCTTGATTGAAGTAAGTTGTATTTTTGAAAATTTTTATTCTAAATTCATTAACATGGAACAACAAATTAATAATATATGAAAGGAAATCAGCTTTAGTAACGATATTTGAAAAAAAGATGTAACTATGTTGATATCTTCAATAAAAAATTAAGAACAATGGTAAAACTTTGTAAGGATATATATAAAAGCATCTTTAACTAAGTTAATTATTCAGGACATGCTTCGTTCCTTTGTATATGAGAGGAGAAGATAAAATATCTTTCGCCACCCTCTTTAATCCAGATACGAAGGTGAAACATTTTCGGAGGCTCTGAAAGACGAGTCAGTAAGGCTTTGACGTATGGAAGATGTCAGTTGCGGGTTGGCACGGTGGTGTCGTCGATTCGTCTTCCCTTTAGCCGCCACCTTTCGCGAATCCTTTCTGTTCCGCTATCCTTTACGTTATATAAATGGTGCCTGCGTCTGGTAGCCGCTGGCAAAATTCCGTCGGCCTCGCCACAGATTGCTCTATTTTCGGAGCTCTTCGATTTATCAATTGGTTTCTTCGGGTTTCTCCTAGAGATTGGATCTTCTAAATTTAGTCGACACACTAGTGGCTAGTTGAATAAAGATAAAGTGTTGACGTGTGCGTTTGCGTTTATGTGTATAATAAATCTAGAAAAAGTTCGAGGGAATTTCAACAAGGGTAGCACGAGTTTAGAAAATAACAATTTTAGCAATTTTTAAATTAATTGATGACTTCGCTTTTATTAAAAGCGACTTTTGACATATTTATATGCAAAACAATCTGTTTTTTTTTTTCATATAAATATATCAGCTTTAAAGAAAAAACAATATTGATTGACGTAATAAATAGTTGTAATGTGATCGGAATTATATAAACGTTTATAGGTATTCACGTGCCGAAAAGCTGTCGAGGAGCAATTCTTAGTTTTCCTCGGAAGGCCATAACGAGGTCGACTGAGCTAACTATGCCAATAAATCAACGGCCTTAATGAAAATGTAGCGCTATCCGTTGCAAGAGCGCTGAACGAGCGGTCCTACCTCCCCGTTCGCCGTTTAAATGAAATGAAAAGAACGTGCAGCACTGGAAAATGCCCTCCTAAAAATATCAAGATAAGAGCGAGTTGGCGATGAGGAGCCCTGTCCGGAATGAGGGATGGGGACAGCTCGTTTCGTAGGAGAGAAAAACGCATGTAATTACGAAAACGCGATATTTCTATGAACGCCGGGCAAACTTGCATTCGTTGATAATCTATGCTGTAATGCTATTAGAGTTCGACCCAGCATAATAAACATCTCAATTTCAAATATTTCAATTTCTTTTATTTTCAATAGGCATTCGTATAATTGCAGAACAAGAGAGTTATGAATTTACTTTTTATTATCAATCGACGATAATAGAAAATATAATTTTTTGCAACTTTAAAATGAATGACGAAACAATCAAATTTTTTTTATCATTTTTTAAAATTATTAGAATGAAGTAGATGTAACATATTATAATTATTATTATACTTTATAGTATAATAATAATGTCTGAATTTTTAGGTGTTACAGATGTTCGTGTATTGAATTAATTCAGCATTCATACGTGGTATATTGTTATTTTCACAGACGAGGGAGGGATAGGTAAGAATGGAAAGCATTCTTTTTCCGTTGTTGAAGATATAAAACATGATGTAGCATATGTTGCTCTACGCACAGTGGTCACATACGTGTACAACATGTATAATGTCGCGTACGTGTGCCTGCTATAATTACGACGGTCGCGAGCGTACCCAAAACAAGTTTGTAATCGTGAAAGATGAGCAAAGACGACCCTCGCGGCTATACGCAGCAAAGAGGCGAGCCCGATAATATATGTACAATATTTTTAATTGTTGACGTTAAAATGTGCTCCCTTGGTTTTTTCTCGTTAACGTGACGTGGGAGGGTCCGAAAACTGGCTCGCGTCACGTTTTCGGCCGAGCCCTCCGAGTTATTTATTTCACGCTTAAAGAATCACCCGCCGTCCATACATACTGCCGTTGAACACCGTCACATGTAGACGACTTTGGACAGACTGTCTTCTGCAAGCGCGGGAAAAAAAATCTGATGCGAAGGAAGGAAAATATCGTGGTAATTAAACAATATCGCGAGTTCCAAAAAACCAGTAACATTAATACTATTTAGTTGTATAAAAAAATAATGGATATTATGTACAGGATAAGATAAATGAAAAGATCAGTCCTCTTCTTTATATGCTCTTGTCATATAATATATATATATATATAATTGTATCTATCATGTTTATTTTTGTCACTATTGTAGATAAGTAACGATCAATTGTTTCGGAAATGACAATTGTGCACATCTTTTGTGAGGAAATCACATTTCGCCGTAGTTCGATTACAATGACGGGGAGATTCAACTTCGCCATTCAAAAATTATGTACCCCTCGAACATCGTTCTGTACGATTACGCGAGATACGATCGAAAGAAACGAAATCGTAGGATGCCATTGTCGAGGCGTATTCATATTTGGCTCCTACATTTTGCATGCGATTCGTACACAATGCGGTCCATCGGAAGCTGTCGTCTACTACTTCCGCTATCTGACTGCGGCACGTCTGCCTGCCTGTTTCCCCCTTCATTCTGTCTCGACGAAATTCCGACATATCCGCATATATTTATTTTGGTCGTATGGAAAAATATGAGAGCGTTTTTCGGCGAGTTCTTCCGCATTTAACGTTCGTTCGGAAAGTGACTCGGGAAATAGTATTGATTTCATTTACACAAAATAAACATTAATTTATTATAACTTATCTTTTTTTAATTATTACAAAATTCCTATTGTAATAAAAACATAATAAAAATTTACGTACATAATAGCAGCTCTTTGTATTACTATCCAACTCATATTAATAAAGGGATTTTTTTATATTGATTAATAGAATAGAATTAATTGGATTTTTTCGGATTTTTCTATATTGATTAACAGAATTAATTACTGATACGCAATTATCATTACGCAAGTTATCATTCACATTTATTCTTACTAAATAAAAGCAAACTAAAAATTAATTTCAAGCAGACATTTATTGGTCACAAAAAAAGTAATATAGCTAAGTATTGCGGGATTAATGAACAGATTAAGAATAAAATTTCGATGTGTGCGTGAAATCCGTCGATCATACGTCGTCCCGACGCAAACGACGTATCTACATCTTTATTAGGAAGGCACGTGTGTGGTTTTTTACAAAAATGTTTTACCCTAATTACGAGACGATCCTGATTAAATATATTTTATATAGTAGATTCTCTCGCCCGTTCTCCTTCCTCCCCGTTCTCTTCTCTTTGCTATCTTATACGCACACAGTTGTCACGTAATGAAATATATTCGTTACCGTGATGTGATAACGGGCCGCCGTAAGTCAGGGAATCATATTACCTTGGAGATCCTAGTCGCGAAGTATAGCGTGATTTTTCAATTTATTAAAGTCGACACACACGCTTGTAGAACTCCCACGACGAACAAAGTAGATAAGGACGAAATTTATGATCCACCTATTGGAAATGCGACGAGCGCTCTCGCTAATGAATCGAATTCAGATAGTCGAGGATGAAGAACTACACGCATGCATAAATCAGGAACAAAGCACAGCAATAACTGGATAACACGTCCGGAAGTGCGTTTATTTCACGTCTTATCGCAGCCCGATCTCATTAAGCGCGAGTGCTCCTGCAAGTTCAGTCAGTAGATGCGATCGAGTCGCTCCATATCAATTGTCGCCGACGCCTTGGCGAATTTGAGCCTAATTACTTTATTGCAAATGTATCGCCGGGGAGCATCCCGAGTTAGGGTGCGCGTGAACTCTCTATTCGGATCAGTAACGCGATCGTGATACTCATCTATATCGTTCAACTTAATCAGAATAAGCACCTAATTCTTTCGTCATAGCTAACGTTAATTGCTAGGTACTAATTTACATTCGTAATGCTGCAAACATCGTCAATGAAATTCATGAAATTTATTTGTTATTTTGAGACTCAAAATAAAGAACTTGTATTTATTTCTATTCTTCCTCTTAGTGCGGATTAAAATTTTTAATTCGATTTAATTTTCTGTATCTTTTTCTAATTCTTAAAAAAAGATAAAAATAAAGTTATATCAAGATTAAAGTTAATTAATAGATATTGGTAGAAAAACGATCTTTTGAGACAAAAGATCAAATTATCAATAAGAGTTATTAAATATTGCCTGAATTGGTGGTTGTAATTCTTGGATGCACTCTACATTTTTCCATTGGATTTACTGTTCGTACTTTCTACGTTCATTGTAGATTTTTCCACGGACACGTGTCGTACATCGTACGCGATGAACCACGTACATGCTCGTAACTTTGCTTTATTCGCGGAATGCAAGAACGCCTTTTGTCGCCACTGAAGTATCACGTATGTGCACGTGGACGTATGGGAATGACAAACGATCATGAGGGGTCGATCGGGTATTGGCATGCCATGTACGCGCAGGGTTATATAAATGAATCGCGTCCCCGGGGCCGTATCTTACGGGAATACGAAACATTAATGGACAGATGCGTTTTTGCCGACGGGAACGAATGGCCCATGGCTGCGTGTCGATTTATCCTCGACGAACGATTCTGTCGCGGAGGACACGTCGAAGGTACACTGCGAAACCATTAGGACGGAAAAATTTCGATTATTATTTCTTCTTTTTTTTTCTGTAATTGCGCGTCCATTGTTCGGACACTGTTCCATTAGAAAATATATTTATGTGATTAATATCGTGCAAAAATAATTTATCAAGTCGTGAACGCATGTTTTTTTTTCTGCTGAAATGAATAAATGATTTATGATTTGATTTTAGACTTTCTGAGAATTTCTTTTTCTTGAAAAAACAAAAGATTTTTATTCTTATGGGATATTCATAGAAAAAAAGCATCTGTGGAATTATTCAAAGTTATTCGCGAAACATATGTAAAACTGGCATTTTTTAAAACTTTCTTTCGTCCGACGTTAGAAGTAATAAAAAAATATGCATAACACTTTACTGAGAGAACATTCTTTTTAGCTCAAAGGTTTTGTTCAAATAATCCGCAACAATGTATCGCGCACACTTCAAATTGCCGGCATAGCCGTGTAAAAAAGGATACCTACGCTATATCTACAAGGTGGAGAATGGGTAGTGGTTTAGCGGAGTAAAGTACCTCGGCGTGTAACGAGGGGCGGCTGGATATTTGCATAATGATTGCAATTATTATTGCCTTACCGCGCGTAATCTATAATGCAGTTCAAACGATAACCGCCAATGCATCGGGGACACGAGAAAGGCCCGTTAACATTCCCGGAGCGAAAGTGGAGCTGGTGCAACGGTGGCCCTTACCCATTAGCGAGTGTCGACGAGATACCAACACATTGTCAGATATCGACATCGTTGTGTATCCGCGGTTATGGTAGATTAGCCGTCCTTAATGTCGTTTTTGTCGCGGTTCAACGACAGTCGTGATTTAAACCGAGAAAATCTCGCGGCAAGCGACAAGTATGTCATTTTATTTTTATAACCGTGCAACTATTTTTGTGTTCCTAATGACAATCGAACGAATTTTGATTTTTAAAGTCATTTACACACACACACACACACACACACACACACACACACACATCTCATAATTTATTATGAGAATAGTTTAATTTTTCATCTCTTTAATTTTTTCACTTTGAAATAATTCTTTCATTTGTTACAGAAGACAATCACAATGATATAATTCAGTTATTATTACAATTTATCTACTATTTTTTATTATAATTATTGCATTATTATAAATTATTATATTATTAGTTGTAGTAGAATTCTCGTTAGATATAATAGAATTGATATAACATACAAATTCTATGGATTTGGAACAAAATTTATTAAAGGAATATTTCTGATGTATTTATTTCGATTAATGTTACAAAATGATTAAGTATTATTTTTCCTAAGTATGTAATTATAAGAGTTAACATGATATATATATCCGTATTGTGGATATTTTTTAAGAAAAAATTAATTATCATATTTTGTTAATTGCATGATCATGTTAATCTCGATTTCTTTTGCATTTCATGAAACGTATGACAATATCTTTAATCTTTAATATATTTGTGAAAGATTAATTATATATTTTTGCGCGATGCAAGCATCATCCCCGAGTCGGTAGGGTAGATACCCCTGGTAAGAGATAAGGTGTCGCTAGTCGACCATCTTCTTATCGACTGGAAGTTTCATGCAAAACGGCTCCCTGACTCCCCGATAGAAAGGGGTAGCTGCGAATTGCCGCCATCGATTTGAACAACCCCAATTCGTTAACGTAAGGTTGAAAGGTTTGCTTTCGGGCGAACATTATCCGCGTGATTTCCACCGATTCCGGATAAACGGTCGACTTCTGTAATTGCATAAGTTATGATTGCATCGCATATTGAACTGCTTTAAGGAATCGGTTCTTGGATCTCGTTTATGTATGATTGCTTATATAGGCAATATATTGCTCGTAATGAACCGGGAAAATGCAGAATGCAGAGTAAATAATGCAAAATGCAGAATGCGAAATAAGACGCGTTATCGCGCCTTATTTCGCTTTTTGCAATGCAAGAAAGGGCAGAAACATTGAATATTCTCGTCTGAACTAATTTGAAATTTGATTACTATTTTGTTAATTTTGTATTTAATAATTATTATCTGCATTTTTTAATAAAGTATTGCGATTGTTGAAATTATTTTATGTTTTAATTATGAGTCCATGCAGTTATAAATTTAAGTCACACGTTTTTTATTCGCGTACATTTTTATTTTTTGAATCACTTAAATTATAAAATAGTATTACTTTAACCAGATAAATTGAAATAAAAAAATTATTATATGTTTATGTATATTAATAATATAATATATATTATATATTCTTTTTGTAATATCAAATTTGATTTTAGTTACATATATCTAGTTTTGTTAACGAGAAACATATGTTTGTCTTAATTTTGTTACGTTTTTTTCTACGACGTCGACGTTGGGAGTTATTCATTATTCTTTTTCTGCATGCACCCTCCGAATTGATTTCATTTTTTAAATACACATATCTTTGTTCGCCCACGATTACATCGTGAATTGACGTGGAAACGGATCCTTTTCACAAATCTCCGGTGATATAAACCGGTGTTTCGATACGTATACGCGTATACGCATTCCTTTTGTTATGGAATCCCCGTGTGAATTATGACCGCCCAATAGAGGGAACCCCCGCGAACGGTATATTGGATTCGCGATACGCATTTCGCGTGTCTCATGATACTCAAATTTCAGCCGGTAAATCACGGCTGCCTAGATCGGTGCAACTTCGAGAGGGTCGAAAGAAACTTGCGATTTTTCGGGTCAAACAGAATCGTTGTTCTGCTTTAAATTGTTAGTTACATAGCTAATGATAAAGCTTTAGATTTGCAATACTTTTGTCGAGATGTTTTCAAGTAAATAAAAATTATTTTAAAAAGTTACATAATATTAAAAAATAGAAAAAAAAAGAAATTCTTCATTTATTACTACCTCTACAAACAGTAGGACATCGAATGCTTCCGGGCGGAATTCGTGACGTGTTTTGTCGCGTTGTAAAATATTGACACGCGTACTAGGTACATTCTGTGTAGATATTTTACATGGCGCAACGTTCTTCACTGAGACAGAAGGAAATCGAGTTTTATATTTTATCAGACGATTTCTTTGAGTTTTCTCTGATGCAGCTTTTGTTGACATAAATAATAAAACATTTTTTTCGTGGACAATATTTATTAATATCTATTGATCTGTATATTCATTGAAAACTAGCAATCATTGAATATTATATCACTTTTGTAAACTTCTTATTTTTTTAAATCAAAACCAACCAAGAAATAAATACTTATCGTGTAAATGGAATTTATTGATATATAGATTTATGAGATTTTACGATGTTTTTAGCGATTTATATATAATTATTTTTGTAACTTAATTTGTATGAAATTTCTTTCTTCTATTCTATTATTGACATTAAGAAAATAACATGTTTTGAATTATTTGAAGAGGACATTAAATTTTTATATAGCTTTTTAATAATACGTACAACAAAATAATCATCTTCTATATATGTGTATCACAGATTTTAATTTATTGAGTGATAAGTTAGATTTCAATAGAAAACTATGAATTGAGGAAAAGAAGACATGTTTTAAAATAATTCATGAAAGATGTAAGAGTTTTTAAAGTATTATTTAAAGTACAAATACACAAACACATGTATTCATAAATTCTTTCATATTGAGGGTGCATCGACATCGGCCATCGTCGTGCCCATCGTATGCCAAGCACCCCTCAATAACCTCGATACAAAATTCTTTTCACATTGCCTTCAATGGCTAGAGATATAGGAAATATATGAAAGGCTCACCGTCCGGTTCAACCGTTGCAATGTTGGCCGAGGCTTTTTCTCCCAAACACACGAGTGCCGTTTGCGAGGGGCCTATAAGCTCGGATCCCCTCTCTGTAATGAAACATAAATTATTCAATCGAAATCAGCTGCGGACTACCGAGCGTCGGCGTCTACCACGACGCCGGTACCTTCCGGTCAAAAGCGGCGCTTTAAACCGAAACCCTCGATCCTTTCCGCGAGGAAGGCGATGAAAGCGAAGCGGCCGCAGCAGACCTTTGCTTTTTTTATACATGTATTTTGAACGTTTCTATTTTTTTCCTCGGAACTGAATATCGTCTGGTGTACGCGCCTTCAGTTTTTCCTTGAACAAGCAATTGGAAAATTCCGGCTCTCCATTCTACAATGAATTTTCTCGTTATTGAGATCAAGCAGAGATAATATATCGGGATTCGTTTTATTTAAAGAGTAGATTTTTTTTGGAGAGTTAATAGTAAGTTAGATATTGCTGTGCGAATGAAATTATTCGTTATACAATTCTAAACGAAGAATGATGATAATATTATAATCATCTTTACTCTTTACTCTAAACACTTTTAACACAATTTTACTAAAGAATACGTTTGAAGTAAATAACGAAGCGATTTGTATCTTGAAATAAATGACTCCTCGGGGAGAAAGAAATTTTAATAACGTGTTTCCATTACGCCTGTAAAATATATTTTACTTTTATTTCACGTAAGGCATCGAAAATAGAACTATACGCTTCTCGCGAATCCCTGAGGACCTCTCCCGATTCCACTTCCGGAACGGGCACGCGCTTTAAAACTGAATGTACGACTCAATTCCGGGCGTGTCGACACGCGCGTCGGTGTCGATGGGGAATAGAAGACGTTTAGGTGAGGCCGTCAAATAAAATACACACTCGTCCCATGTGAAGGGAGTGACATGTAACTCTGGTCGCGATCCTTTCGCGGAGGCCTTGTGTGCGTACATGCACATCCTGCAGACGTACACGCACCTCGCGCCAGGAATCGAGGCTAACATGGTCACGCAATTAGCAAAATATGACAATGAATATTTCCTGGGGAAGTATCCGGTAATGGAGACACGTATCACGCTAACTCTACGCAGGAAATAATCCTTTTATGATTTTAAGAGAATCAACGTTTTTTTTTTCATGCTGTATCTATTATACGTGCTAGAAACTATTTTCTTCTCCCTCACGATTGGATAAATATCAGGCGTATGTTGTAGTAACAAGAGATTTGAACAAGCAAAAGAGATTGGACATGTGTGAGACTAATTGAGGATGCGTGGAGGACATCTTGGAACTCTCCAAGATTGCGATTTGCTACGTTGATTCAAGTTGCGAACTCCCACGCGTTCTGGCAGCCTAATTAAGCGTCTATATACGAAAGACGGGTTAGAACAACGTTCATTGCGAATCAATGTTTTGTTTGGAGGGCATTGTGTATGTTGTTTGGTAGAGGAAACATCTGAGGATGCGTGACATTTTTGATTACGCAGAATTAATTTCGTGTGACAACACACACGAATCGGAGACAATATTTTCGCGTTAATTTATGCGAGGTGTAACTAATCACATTATGCAAGATTTCACGTGTTCTGTTTAACGTAATGCTACTTTTCTGTAATGTCATATTTTGGAAATTACGTTCGATGTTATTACATAACAGAAAAATACTTATTGTACATCGCTGTGTTTAAGTTACATGAAAATTCTTAGGATATTCTATATACCTATTCACCTATCTATTCAACATTACAGTAAATTTAATTATTTTAATATGGATATGTTACACTTTTTTTAAATATCTTATAAAGTTTCGCCGCGTTTTCATATAACAGCATTTATCGCTTATATGGTAATTATTATCTTTGCTGGCAAATTGCCGTCAAATTGCCGTCAAATTGCTAGAATTTATTTACGCACGTTCATCTTTTGTGAGCAGTATAATTATATTCTACTTATTCTCACTCCCGTTTCATAATTACTACGCGAGCGTGTCGATCTATTGTAATGCTCGATGCGGCTCATCGCCGGGGAACGAAAGAGCGAGCAATGTTGCTCCGGTTGGTCGGGAAGGCGCGTATAGATTTTTATGCAAATTCTATTGATATCCGATCGTGGCCGACGATAGCGCACGGAACATGCACGTCCCACGATGGTGGCGGTTAGTCAGAAAATAGCCCTACCTAGCCGCGTCCGTTCGGGTTTGCAACCCCCGCGATTGCTCGTTGCTGTTCGAGAAACGGTCGTGATTCGTTGGAGCCCCTTTGCGTCTCACGATCCAGCTTTAACGAGGGCGAGGTAGGGTAAATCGCGATTAACGCTGTTTCTTACTACCCCTTCTCCCGTCAACCTCTGGACGAGACACATCACACAGCAGCAATCCCAAGCACGTCAACTTCGCGACGACCTTTTATCAAATGTATGTGTTTTAGAAATTACACGTGCCGTCGGATTTATCGAGCGTAATGCGACTGGAATAAATGGAAATTAAAAAGCGCGCTCGCATAAAATGAGGCACTAGCGAGCGGTGTAAAGAGTGAAGCTCAAAAGGTAAGCTGCGCGAGTTAAGAGGGCGAGCAATTCTGCAAATATGTTTGAATCCGATGGTCTCTCTTGCATGTTTACACTAACATACGTAAATTGAACGTCTCCTTGTTCGGTGGACGTGCGTGCAATGAGAGGTGCGTGACCTGAGGTACACGATTACCGGTTGGCGCGAAACTCGGACCGATTTGAAATATAACCTACTCGTTATTAATAAAATTTGCATTTACAAGGGCGAAAAGGTGTCACGGCACGCCACGCGCGGGAGCGACGGAATACCTTTTCTATCTTTAATGAGGTTTTTCTTGATTCGAAATTAATGATCTGCTATTTTCTTTTTAAAAGATCGTATCAAGAGATTCAAGTAAAATAAAACTAAAAAAGTACGTTATCGATTAATAGTAACTATTTTATACTTAATTCCGGATTTTAGTCTCTAAATTCTACTCTAAGTCATCTTTTTCTTCGTTACCTACATCAGAACACATTTATGTATTAAATCACTTAACTTTATTCGTAGAGTAATGAAAGCCTATCTATTACTGGCAGATTTAGTATCAAGTTTTATCCGCGGTAGCAATCGCGATCCTATATTTTTAAATAAATCCAGCAGTGGATCCACGGATACACGTTCGTTTAGCGCTGAACCTCGGCGAGTTCGTGGGGTTTGATTACTTGTTATCGAGGTAACTCAACCGTCGTCTGGCATCTGATAAAGGCCCGCGAGTAATTATTAATCATAGACCGGGCAGTATAACGATCCATCCGAGTCTTATCTCGGTGTCGAGTGATGTATGTACGTGGCCGAGGTCTACGCCACAGCGCGAGGGCTAGCGGGGTTGTGCATCGTCTAGAAGGGCGGTGATGGTGGTGGTGGCGGCAGCGATGATGGTGGTGGTGTTGTTGCTTGGTGAGTTACTTGCTCGCTCGCTTAGCTCCCGGCTAAGCGGGGGTTGCAATACTTTACCAAGATAACAACTAATAATCGATAGTGGCATTGCCAGGTACGTAGCCAGGTACACGTACGTAAGTAAGTACAGTCCCTTATTCGTTTCCTCTACCCTTTCTCCGTCTTGCCTCCCGCCGTCGCGTCATTCGAATCGGTGGGTAGTCTCGCCTTTTAACCACCCATAACCACCCAACGACGGCATGCAAGACGCTCGTAGGTCAAAGGTTGCGCACTCCGACTACTCTGTGAATTATCGTGAGCTTAACTGTTACCTCGCCTCTGGCCGAATGAACAGTTCGAATACGACGTATCTTTCGCGGGAATGCAATTTTCGTGGGAATGAGAGGGAGAATGTAATTTTCCCCTGTAACGTGTGTATCGTACGTAGAGTGAAATACTCGCCAAGCCGACATGCTATAAACTTCTTCGAAGATATACATATATGTCTAAATATTAGATCAAGTGCTATGCGTTTTTATATATCCAAAAGTGAATAATTATAATTATTTATTGCGTAGCATGTAGAACAAATTTATTACTTATTATTAGAGAAAGCAATAAAGAGATATTATATTAAAACATAAATTAATCGTGAATAAAATTTTATATATATTAAGATTAATATTTTGTCTCTTTAATCAATTTATAATATATTTATGCATATTTATTTTATTATTACAAAAGGCCCAAACAACAGTCCAAACACAAGGATGAAGCACGCGATTGGAACGACATGGAAAGGAGTAAGGCTCAACAAGGTGCAACGATCTGTAAGGTAGGATAGCTAGTATCGCCACGCGAGATAAAAAGTATTACAATCGAAGACATGCAATATGCTTATCGTCGACTGATCAACAATAAAATGTAAAATTTAAACCAACAATTATCTCATGCCGTGTATCTGACTTGCTCGTCAACGGGTCGCATCTGACTTCCTCGTACCCTTCTCTTGTATTACGTATCGCCAACGTTGCCGCTATCGGCCCTACCACGACCCGCGACCGGTTCAATAATTAATACATTGACGACATCGTATCGTTGCTAGGCGATTATTTTACAAAACATCATGCTCGTCGAAACGATCGCACTGTAAATACATTTGAGTCAATAAAATTGTACCAATTTTGAAGAAAGTAATTATAGCTTCACGAATTGCTCAATTTAATATAAATTGCTTGACAAAATGAAAAATAATTTGTGCGATATAATAAATTATAATTATACGACAAATCGCGGTATTATTTCGTCCAAACAGTATATTGCATGCTTTTATATAAGTTAAAATTTTATGACAAGATTTATTGCATCTGACGTATTTCATATAAACAATATGCGGACGTATGATAAGTATATTGCGACGTTTCTCTTCCACATCGAGTGTCACCGGCCTATTTGCATTCCAGTTCAACCGCAATGAAAGGCAGCTCGAATAAGGATTCCAATAAAATGTTTGGGGAGGTTTGCTTTAGGCGGGTGGTTCGGGACGTGGAACGTGGAATTCGATATTACAGCGTTACTCTGTAGTTCCGTATATGTTCTCTCGTATCTGCACGTCAACATAAATTGTCCCTTCCCGTCTCTATGCCGTTCGAGAAGGAATTTTTCTCTTCGTATCGCATATTTCCGAACGGAGCGTAAGGTTAGGTGAATAAGATGCTGAATATTTTTATATGTCTTGCGTGACAAAATTAATTTATGTATTTTTTAAATATTTTTATAATCGTTATATGAATCTCTCATGTCAAAAGATACTCGAATGAAGTTTCACATTTTTGAAACAGATACTAGAGATCAACTGAAAATGTATTTAATTGTTTGCTGAAGTTGAATGATTACTCTTGTAAAATCTGATATCATTCAAGTATTGCTATGAAAATTTTCACAATGCTACATAATGATATTTATTGGCTCTTACATTATTAAACGTTTTCATTTCAAATGATACAGCTGCTCGATGAATGAAATAGACTATGAAAAATAAAACCAAAACTAGCTTATATATTTAATTGGAGTAGGTATAACTCTATCTCATTTTTCTCGTATGTACTTATTTTTTTGTGACAGTCATAATATGAGATTGTTTATGATATGCTTGGCAACTTGGAATATGATCGTTATACTTATCCGTTATCATTATCATGTCTAACGAACAGCGGCGCGCTAAGAACCCCTCGCGTCTATACAGCTCGCTGAAACGATAGTAATGAACCGCGCTTAGGAGAGTAATCGTAATATTCGCACGCTTTCCAAATGCGTCCTTTCGAGTTTCGTGCGCTAAGAACGTAGAACCCTTAGGTCCCGTGGGGTGGCTCTACTTTACGATCTGCTCGTCCGCGTGCTTCGCACAAAGGACTGCGCTACCTCGTTACGGGGGGACCAGTTAGAATAAAGTGTGATTAGGACGATAGTTATGGCATTTTGTATTATAATTCCGCGAGGGTAAAGCTCAGCCTTCTTGCCCGCCAGCTCCGCCACGTTCATTCTCGAAGGAGCTGTTAAAGCCTTGCCAAGTTTTCGATTCGAGGTAACGTGAATTCCGTGATCGCTTGAGATTCGGCTTTACTTGCATGCGCAACCGAGATAACATGAGCTTTAACTTTACGAAATCAGTTCATAACTTTATTTTTGAATGAATTTCATGACGCGTGTTTTAGTGCGTTCAATTTTTATGTAGCATGTTTGAAATTCAAAACGTTAATTATTTTATAGCAATGTTATATTTAAATAAATGTTATACATATGAAAATTTATTAATTTCACGTATTTTTAAAAGTATACAAAGTTTTTTTCTACAATAAAGTAATAATAAAATTTTTTTCTATTGTTTTCAACGTTTCTATAATGTATGAATTAGTCTCTTGAATTTTAGAGCCTCAACGAAGGTACATTTGTTAAGGAAAAATGTTGGACAGTGATTCATTGAGACGCCTTCAGCGGCACAGGGGTTAGTCATTCGTTTTCGTGGGGGACAATCGAAGTTCTGGCGAAGTTAATCAATCGATCCAGAAGACCCGTGAGAATTGAGTAGGAAGTGGGCAGCCGGTGGCTGCCCGTATTTGATTGTTTAATTAGCAAGATGACCCGGTCGTATTCCGGCAGGGATTCTCGAAGGAGCTCAAGCTAAACGGGAAGGAACGTCGAGGGGGAAAAGGCGGAGAGTGTCTCTAGAACAAGGTGAGAGAGAAAGAGGATCGGAATGGAAGGATAGAATGGAACGCGAGAAAACCGAAGACACCAGAAGGAGATACAGTCAGCGGAGCGAGTCAGCGGAAAGCTGATGCGATAGTGGGAAAGAGAGAGGAGGATATGTGCTTCCAAGAGATACAGTCGCCGGAACTCTGGCGAGCGAGAGGACGGGAAGGAGGGAGAGAGAGAGAGAGAGAGAGAGAGAGGGTGAAAGGAGGGCTAGAGATTTCTGGTGTATAGGGGTATTAATCCCTATCCTCAATTACCCTTTGTCTTGGGCGCAGCTTGGTCCACTTGTTAAGACACCGCCACTGTTTGTCTTGAGGAGCAGGTAAGGGCGCCCCCGGAGCGGTCGCGGAGGTCTGCCGGCTGTTTCGGTCGCTGCTTTACATACGTCCGTGAGACCGGAGACGAACTGCTACCGGGAAGGACTACTGATCGTTGCGGTCTCGCCTCTGCCCTTGATAGAAGTTCGCCGGCAAAGTTCCTGCCTCGCGGCCGCCTTAAGGGATACCGCTCGCGCCACTGATATCCTTACTCTCGCGTGATCCGCATCCTTTTCGTGGACTCGAGCGATCCTAGTGCTAACTTTCCTTGAGATGTATTAGCTTGAATCTTATTCCTAAAAATGGCAGAAATGTTAAACATTTGATACTGTAAATCATTTTGATAAAAATATTTTGATATAGACGTTTTAGATTTAAAAGATTAAAAAAAGAGCTTGTATTATTGCTGAAATTCAATTTTTTTTTTGCAATTTTATTGAGAGTTTACTTTTGCTCATATTCATATACTTAAAAGAAAAATTAAAAATTTATTTTTTTAATTATGTTACTTGAATTTCATTAATTAGTAACATTAGTAGTTATACTACAAAGTTTATATAATGTGCTATAAAAATTCTTTGTATTCTCTTTCCACTTCTCTGTCTCTTTCACTTGTCGCGGTTTGATACTTCTTTGAAATTCAATAAAAAGAGAAAAAAAGATAAAAAGAAAAACTGTGAGTTGTCTCATTGAATTCGGTAAGGTCGAGATACAAGTTGAGAGGTTCAACGGAAGTCCGCTACCTCCAATTTGTCCCGAGGGCAGGGAGCAAAGAGAGTGGCGTGAAAACCGAAAGAGTCGACAGGACGGCAGATTTATCCACGTCGTGGTAATTTCCTCAGATTTTCCGCCCGTATTATTTGTTCGACATCGGGCCGGCAACGAGCACGGAGCGGCAGAACGAGGGGTGCGTCGTCCGTTTCTTTACACTACGAAGAATATCAATTGTTAGAAATACAAAGGGTGAGAGAGCGAAGCGGGGTTGAAGGGGTGGAGAAATCGTCTTCGTCGTTTGGGGTAAGGAGGAACCACCGGCACCGCGCGGTATATAGACGAGGGCGGCATGGGGTGGGCGCAGCCTGTGGCACACCACCCCTGTACAAACCAAATTCTTAAGAGAATTTAACCGTTTGAATAGCTCGCAAATCCATTGCAAATGTTTACACGGGATTGGCGCGCGGGCGGACTTCCTTCTCTTTCTGCTCGATTCCACCGGCAATCGCGATATCTGACTTCCTGCCTTTGGGACTCGAAGGCATTCGGTCGAGCTTCCTAAGATTTCTGACACGCGTTCGTTTCGTGTGCTCGATTGTACTTGTACGAACGATTTAAGCTCGTTTTCCTTCCGAATTATTTATAAATACATAAACTTGTTGTAATAACGTACTTAAAGCTTAACTTAAAATCTTTGAATTTTTATTACTTCACCTAAAGAACTTTTTTTTCTATTAAAAAAAATTTATTAATTCTATATTAAGAAGATTAATAAGAAAGTTCTTCTAGAAAAGTTTACATTTCTCACTTTTTCTTTCTCCTCCCTTTTTTTATTTTTCTCTCTCTTTCTCTCTTCTCATTGAAACTTTATTTAATATGCGGAAATATATGAAGAAGTATATTACTTTAACACAGAAGCACCATGGAAAAGATTATCTAGAAAATTATGTAAAATAAAAATAATCTTATAATGGCTCAATAATAATAAACAATAAATAACAAGAAGGGGCTACAAGTCAGATTTTTATGTGTCTCAAATTCTTAGAACATACATTTCGATCTTATTATTAAGTCATCTTCAATGTAAAGAAATTAAGCGCAAATTTGATAAAAATTAATAAAACGGTAAAAATTACAATTTAATTACGCAAAAAATTGATAGTATTTATTCTATCTATCTTCCGCACAATGCAATGCTTTTCGTTCTGGTAATATTATCGGTTATATTCTTTCATTATAACAGTCGCAATAAGTCCGTAATGATAAAAATATTGAACATGATGAGTCATTAAATAAAAATATACCAGCACACATTCTGTTATCAAATTAATAAAATAGATTATAAAAATTAAAATAACAATGAATGATCGTTATATTCAAAATTATTAGTATATACAATTCTTATTTTAATAGACAACTATATTAAAGTGTATGTTAATAAATAAAGTTATTGTACATATACCTAGAATTTGAAATACATATAAATCTGGCTTGTAGTCTCTTCTTGTTATTTATTAGAAAATTATATTTGTGTTTAAAGCATACACTGGACAATCCGATTTTTTAATTTGAGATATGAGAGGCTAAGTTCGATAATCGGACGGGGGTTAAATTGCCATTTCTCGACAATCGAAGTTGGGATATATGCAGAGGGTGAAAGGAATACGGCTTATTCGCGTGCCACCGAAAAGTTTTAGGGAGCAGCGTGGCGTTGCATGCCTCGGTATTAATAATTACTTTACAACTGATTCTTTTTTTTTTCTATTTTATTTTATTTTTTAACGGTACGGTCGCGACTGCCGCCGCGCAGTTAAGGCGTTGTGCATACGGGAACGCCTTTCATTGTGTATTAATAGCTCGTGCCATGCTACATTATTATTTCAGCTAATCCGTAGCCGATGTCGCATGCTCGTACGGAATTACCGGTTTGTTCCTACCTACAATGTTCGCACCTTAATCATTTGACGCTTTTATATTGAGCCTGATAATAACTTAAATTTATTGAAGTCGTGCGTGCATTGACGTACAGCGCGATTAAAGTTATATTAAAAATTGGCTGGTCACATTTTTTTATCATTTTCTCAATTGATGTTAAACTGTTAGTTAAATTAGAAAAACGATTCAATTTTTTTTTATTGATCTGATTAGTTTAACTTGAAAATTTATTATATTTAGAAATTTTACGTTTCGATCGTAATTGATATAAGACAATGAGATTTTTTAAAGATGTAATTATTGTTAAAAGAATGTATATTTACCTCTAAATATACGTGAAATTAATAAATTCCTAATATTTCTGTAATTACTTAAATAATACTTTAAAATCGTTAGATATTGTTTTAATTTTCGTTTTAGATGTTACGTTACAATTTCTCAGTTTGTTAGCAAAATGTTAAGTATGTACATTGTGGTATGAGATTTAGTATGGTCAGCTTTTGATGTCACTGAATTTCGAGTTTTCATTCGCGAAGTAGGGTAGGTGAACGATGCCTTCGGTGCCAGCAGCGCATATCGGTTGACCTCAAACATGTATATGTATAAATCGCAACGTACTGCCTCCTCAATCTTGTCAAGCTGCATCGCCCCGTGAGCGTAACTCGTAGGTCTTGCCGCCAAAACCGCGCCATTCTGCATTCATAAGCTCGTTGCCTTTCTCTGTGCTTTGCATTCCGAATTATGTGTACAAAGGACTCTTTGTATTACGAATAATATTCCAACATTTTTTCGATACAGCTTTGAATTTTAATCGAAATCGGTTTATTATGACGATTCTCTGATTTTGGGTCATCAACTATAAGAATGCTTGCATTGTTAACAATAATATATATACATTTTGTAATATACAACGCAAAAAGCTATACGTATAATTGGATATTATATTCTCAATTCAACAATTTCATTTATAAGTAAAAGCATATTGCGAGTGAACGATAATTGAATTAATTTAATATCGTTTCTCTTAATTAATAACGCGGAGTTTACACGAAATGGAAAATATTCCTCTATTATTTCTAATTAGATATCTAATCGGGTTAATATTAAGTACAGCTATAATATATTCTTGTTAATAACGGAAATAAACGTAGCACCGAGGTCTAAGGACTAATTTATCGCGTTGATCACCGCTTCGTTCACTTTGATGCGAGCGAACTCCGACTTCATCGAGCACGCATAGAGCAGCGGTACAATCGATATTATTACGAAATCTACAGGCTGCCGTGTGCAAATGCTCGTCGTCGCGTCGTTGCAGTCGACTGCACGACAAGGGGTGCGGGCGTACCACCGGCGCTCGATTATATCGTGGGATTAAAGTATGATCGGCTGGTCACGATATTCGACGATCAACTGATCGATGAAAGGCGGAACGTCACGTGCCGCAAGAACGAGAACGAGAACGAGAACGTTCGCTTCACGTGAATTTAAACGTGTTCATTGTACATTTCTTTGCGATGTGTCAGATTTCTCTGAGATATCCGCTGCATTTCATACCGATATTTTTAAATTTGTTTATTGATCGTTTCATGAAAGAATTTTCTTAGCAGCAGTGATATTGTTTCATAATATTACAGAACAAATATTTATCAAAATTGATTTCATGTAGGCACGATATGCACCTGTACTGTTTTCTATTTTTTACGTGAATTATGATAATCGATAAGCTGAGTGGTGCAAAAATCGCTTACAGCTACAAAAGTTAATAATACATTAAAATTAATTTTAATTTATTATTATGAATATACGTTTATGTAGCATATTTAAAGTATTAAAACAAACTGAACTGTAACAATAATTTATTTAATATAGAAATTTTAAACACATTAATGTGAAATGTATAAGAAGTATTCTTCCATCTGCTTCATAATTTTCCGAAATAAAAGCGAAATATATTCGTGACATGTATCGTCTCGCTACTTCGAAAGTTGTATAGTTTATCATGACTGGAAACGGTACACAGCTAACACTAACGCGTCTCTATAGAACATGATATAAATGATTTTCAAAGATTTCGCGTGCCAAAGTTCTGCAATTCCGTTCTATGCTCCAGAAATGGCTTCACGTGCCATTTATATCCATTCAATAATTACGTTGCCTCGAAAAATTCACAACTGCGAATGGATCGTGATAGCGTGACATGATACAGTCGTTATCGACATGAACTTTGCACTTTGCACGTTAGTGCCGGTCTCGAAATAATTTACGGTGGCGTTACAAAGCGGCATTGTATTTCTCGTGCAGATGCAATTCATATTCTAAGTTTACCTGCGTACTCCGTCGTCATTTCTCTTTCACTTGCTTAGAAATAAAAATGATAGTTTTGTAGTTATGAGACTTGTCTGAATATCATTTCAAATTACATATGAAACAGATATCTTTACGAGATAATAATTTCCAAGGTTTGATCACATAATTATTTTATGTCAATCTCTTCCTATTATTATTTATCATCAGATGCATTCTCTTCTATACATTCATAATTTAGATTTGGTTATTCTTTCTATATTCTTATATGTAGATATTTAGAAATTCTGTGTTATAATATTCGTAAACCGTTTGCACGTAATAAACATTCACTGATGATCTTTAATAGATTCTATAGTTTTGTTTTTCTATATCTACATTATTATTTTTTGATATACACAAGTAAACATATTTATAATTTCAATTAGATCCATTCTAAATATTTAAACAATGTGACTGTGAATTCTCTTTCTAAAATCCAAGTCGTAGTCTGTAAGCTACCGACGCGCCTCGGCGAAACTGGGAAGCTCCGCGGTTCGAAGTTGAAAGCACAAGTCGGTGGAGTCTGTGATTCCGTCGACGTGGGGTGACGTCGGGGGTTGGGGACCGATTCCATCGACCGACGGAGATGAGGGATCGCGAAGCACACTTTACGATACGTCGAATGACTAATATGTTGAAACAATAGGCTGTCGTCGACGGCCTCCGATGGGACTGATGGCTTAGGGATGGGCCAGGGGCTGTAGATTGGGAGACGACGCGGTGGGATGAGCTGGGGAGATTCCAATGCACCACTTAAGCGTTTCTATATCAGTACCTTCGACCGCCCGTACGTACTTCCGTGCTTTTATCGCGCGGAGCTCGCGCGACGCCACTCGTCGCAACTAGCGAGATGGCTCGTCGCTGTTATGATCGTTATTAATGACGACAATTATTATAAGGAAGTCAACTTTCCCATCGTGGGCGTCATTATGTCGTTATGGGCGCTCTTACAGCCCTCGTTGTCGCGTATAATAGGGAGTTCTGACTTCTCTTATTCTCACGTCTTTTCGAGGCTGTAAAATGACGCGATTGGTAAATATGTTTCTTGTTGTTATTGGCATATCTTGACAGAATTGTACTTTATGAAATGCTTGATTTGACTAATGGAAACTTTTTATTGCACGTTATGTTACATTAAAAGAAAAGATTAGATTAATATGGCATAGCATTTTTAATCGATTGCAACAGTCAATTTTTGGTTGCGTTAGCTTATCGAAATCTTATACTGACATTGCAGATAGGTTAAAGCAATCAAAAATTGACTGCTGCGACAAAAAACTGGCTGTTGCAGCCAATTAAAAATGCTAGACCATATTTTACCATCTAATTTGTTGCAGCAGCCAATCTTTTCTTTCAGTGTACGACTTTCCTGTTCGTAATCACAATATTGTACATAATACATCTATTAAAATACACGTATATCTATTAATGTAGTTTTCTAGAAATAGTTGACACATTTATAATATATTTGTCAAAGATAGCATATTCTTTAAGTCTATATATGATATTATTCACGCTGTTCCTACGCTAGATAGAAGCTCATCTTCTGTGGTGGATTAAAATTGGCGTATACACGAAGCGCCTTGTCAAAGGACACCAGTTAGTACCGCATAAAACATATACGAAACATGGCCGTCCGCCTGCCTACCTGGCTTACGTTGCTTGCCTTTATTCCGACAAAGTCAAAGTTCAAAGTCCGTGTGTGTAGCGCGAGAATCGCGGGGACAGGGACGAGCCGGGGGGGGGAGGGAGGGGGAGAGTGTTGGGGACGGGGGTGACCGAACCCCGCCGACGGTGATTGCTTCTCCCCCAGTCTGCCTTAAAATTGACGTCATATTCGTTATCCTTTCGACCCTTCTTCCGTGCCGTCCTCGCGTCTCCCGCGCTTCCGCCCCTGGGCATCTCTTTCTGCATGCGTATAAGCTTACATCAACCCTTCTCCATACGGCCACACCCAGTTCAGGGTTCAGTCGACGAGTACCCCGAATCCGAGACGCGCGAAGTAGCGGATGAAAAAGGTGGATTCTTTTTTTTTTCTCTGCGATTTCCATTGCCGCGCGTCATCTTCTTCGAGCGCCTCTTTTATTTTCTTTTTTTTTCGAAGAGAAATTTGCGAAGGTCATTATTGAGCTGCTTGCTGCTAAATCAGGAATGGTGAGTCGATGAGGATGGGAAGAGAGAATTTGAATATTATAGTGCTTGCAAATTTATAGAGTGTACTTCAGAAGATTCGCATCAAGCTTTAATATTTTACAACTGCGTAATTATTCATCTTTGAAACATTAAATATAAGTATAAAATTATATTATTATTTGCAATTATCGGAAATGGAGAACTAAAATGAATCGGCCAATTTCAAAGTTTGATGGAAATCTTACGAGATCTTATGTAGAACGTTTAATAATTTGATAACGGACAAGGGAGTAAAATAAAATATTGTTTAAAATAATATTGTTTAAAATAATACGTAATCAAATAATTATCGATAAAACTTGATTCTTGATATCTCTGAATAATGATGGAAAATTTTGATCTTTGCTATTCAATTGCGAGTGTCGTCAATAAGCGTCGCGGGTCCCGAGATACAAACGGAAGGGAGAAAGAAGGTTTTACGAGCGGAATAGTGGGCATCCCTTACCGCGGCGTCGAACCACCCCCTCCCAGAAAGAGCTTCCATCCCGGGAGAGAGCTTCCATTACTAATCCATGCAAAAACCGGAATATCTTTATCCCCCTCCGCATGCTGAGGACGTATTTCCGGAATAAATTCCGACGGAGGTAGCCGCGCGAAGACTCTGCTATGCGTTTCATGTACAACGTTCTTTATTATTTTTACCGGATTGATCTAACCCTTTCACGTTGGCTCGCGAAAAATTATTTCGGAAACCGTAGCGTATAAAACTATAATATATTTTCAGTTGGGAGATACGCTGTTATTATGTAGATTTTCTACGAATTTCGACGTTTATTGATTATGCAGAAGTCATAATTTTATTCATAACACTCGAATACCGTTATATTTATTATCAAATATTAATACGCGGTGTTTTTTAAAACTCATACTTTTTAATTTTATTAACTTTATATTATTTCAAGTTAATTCATCACGCGAATGTATGTAAAATCTAGTACATCTTTCTCTCCGTATACTCTTCTGGCAAATATTAATTATAACCGAACATCTGCATTGCAGTGCGCGTAAACTTAATCCTCAAACCCCGAGACTCGTTTCCCTTGATACCGGTTCGCGCGATAAAACGCCGATGGCGACTTTATGACATTTTCCGCGAGAGATAGGAAAAGAGCGACCGCGGTCACCGTGAGTATGAACGTCGAAACGACTTGAAGGCTCGCAACTCGGGGAAATACGTGTGTCGTCCGAGCCACGGGTGGGCGAGTGGTATTCGAGTCCAAAGGGTTGAGGTTCGAGGAGAGGAGGCGGTCGAACGGGTTAGAAAGAGTTGGAGAATCGTGGCAGTGCCGACGCTCGCGGGGGTGGATCTGGGCGGAGGTGGAATACGAATATGAGAATTAAAGCCGTCGAAGGAATTAAAGCGTATAACCGTGGCGCGGATCTCTCCAGGTTGCGTCTGTCTGAGCGCCTATCCGTCTATTCTATTGTACTTCGGGCATACATGCGTTCGTCAATGGATTTCATCTGTCCTGTGGACAACAAATTTCTGAATATGGCTTTTTCCGGTTACAGGCATCCGCATAATTTTTTTAATTTGAAAATTTTTGAGAGATCGGTAAAAATCAAAAATTTTTTTATAGCTATATGGCTATTTTGCTGTGATTACAAATTCAGTAGAGTATTATCTCCATTCGAGAAAAAGCTGATGCCTTCAAAGATGGCACAAGTATATTTTTTTAATTTTATATATATATATATATATATACAGTTTTTCAAAGACTGTGATATTTTGAAATACATATTTTAGAGAAACATTTATTTTCTAAATTATTCTTAATGAACGAAAGCGTTTGCAAAAACCTTCAATTGTCAAGATTTCGTCCTGGATTTAATCAAACATTTCCGTTTAAACGATATCTTCGAACTTCGGTCGCGATTTGTGGGGGGACATAACATCGAACTCGAAATCGCGATTACGCGCACGGTCAAATACCACCGCGCGCGAGACCGCATGGTCATAATTAACGGGCATAAATTATCAATCCGAACGTCGGTTAGCAGCACGGGTTGGCACACCGGACGCACGTACGCGAAGCCCAGAAGAGGGTGGAGGGTGAACGGTTGATACGTGTGTTGGGCAGAAGCGAACGGAGTGGCAGGGGCGGGGGGGGGGGGACGAAGGGGAGGGGGGCGAAGGGCAGCAGCAGAATGGCCACCGGCCGAAGTGATTGATATAGAGAGACGCAGTCGTCGCTGCGGGTCCCAACTCTGGTAATGCTGACTCCGTGACGTACGAATCTGCGAGCATTGCGAGCCGTCACTGTGACCGCGTGTCTACTGACACCCGGTCTAGGTGCCACGAAAGAAACAAATGTCTCTCGGCCATCCGAGAGATTCACGCACATCCCTTCACAGTTGGATGTGTCTGACCACTGTTGCTCTGTATACTTACCACTGTGGTTGCAATATTCGCAATTTGGGATAATGTGACTTTTTGAAAAGATGCTCGCACATTTCTTATAATATGTTACAAATCAAGTTATTTATATTAATACAATGTTATTTAAAAGTTTTAAGTCTATTTATTTTTTACTTGTTTGTGGGGAATAAAATATTATTGTTTAAAATTAATTAATTCTAATGTTATATTTTTACATTAGATTTATGTCATTTTTATTAGATGAATTAATTGTTTGATTATTTTTATTTATATAAGATATTTATATAAGTCTCTGTTATTAAAGAATATAATGTACCGTTAAAAGATACACTGTTCTATCGTTGAAAAGAACTCGGTGCAAAGCGTAACATCATTTCTCAAATCACGTTGGCAAGTCCGTTGCTAGCTCGTCGTTGCATATTTTTCAGTAGAATAACGACGGTTTCCACTCACTAATCGTCCTCGCATGCGTGGCCAATTCGACGTAGTGTTCACGATGTGTCACTTTCAAAAAAGAAGATACATTTGGAAAGATAAAGGCGTGTCAACGTCAGCTATCCATCCGATCTCTCTCACGCGCGTTCTCTCTCTCTCTCTCTGTCTCTCTCCCTCTCTCTTTCTTTCTCGTCCTTCCGTTTCCACCGTATAAACGTGCGATGAACCGGATGTCATGAGGGATGAGCAGGCAGAGCTTCATATCATTAAAATAGAGATATTGACAAAAGGTATTCATATATATGTACATATCTATCTGCTATCATGTATATATCTGTCTCTCTTTTCTCTCTCTGTGCCTTTTCTACTCTCCTTGCTGTCAGTAGACAAGGTATCCTCGAGGCGTTTCACAGATCAATGGAAATATTGAACAATTGTCTGTCTATGGCTACGGCTGAAACGAGCGCCCAAGACAATCAGCTCTTCGTGAACAATGCGTAGCTTAATGACGCAGCGCCACCGACATTTTCAACGGAGCATCGCGTCTCGCTTGCCGCCACTTCGTTTCTCATCCCTGAAAATATTATTATCGAAATCTGAGCGAGATTCATAAAAATTGTCAATCCGAGAAACCAAATTCTGTAGAACACATGTGTCTCGCGAGAAACTAGCACAAGTAGAATAAGAGTCCGGAATTTTGGAGTTTGAAAAGTTCGCCTAGAATGGCGTGCGAATTCGGCTGTCGACGGGATACATCGCCGCGGTGGTAGCAGCTTTCCTTAAGCCTCATTCTCCGTAGTGGCAATGGCATTGGCGGCGGTGTGTTTTAGGGATCAATAATTTATGTAAATGTGTACGCGGCAAGGGCGCTACCGTGTGGCGGTGAGTTACAGCCACGACGGTAAGGGGGTAGTAGGTGGGTTAGCGTTGGGTGGTCGGATGCGGGACGCGAAGAGAAACGGGGGATGGGAATGGGTGAGAGCGGGTGACTGGGGGTGGATGAGGAAGGGCGGTTGGACTTTAGGGGTGAGCCGCGGCGATGGTGGTGGCGGCGGCGGCGGCGGCGGCGGCGGGGTTTGACGTCCAACCCTTTCATCGATTGTACTTCTCCGCTCCCTTTTATCCCTTCGCCGCGCGCGCGCTCGCTCGCTTGCTCACCACCCCACGCATCATCCCTTATACACTCTTGATCCTCTAGCGCGCGCCAAAAGCAGCTATCGACTAATGCCCGATAATTCTCGTCGCCGCATTCGCTCGCGCGAATATTTCCTCGGGTTTTCCATCTCGCGGCTTTTATCATCCTTGAGTCGTTCTTTTCTTTGAACCGTGCGTATCGTTAGGTGGCTTTTGGTATCAACGCTACTCATTTGACATCGTTCATGCAGCATCCGTTTGACATTGATATAATATTCAATCAGAAATTACTTTATCTCCATAATTTTTATGAAATGAAAAAATTCAATTATCTTTAATTTTAACAAACTTGTTTAATATAACAAAGAATTTTTTGTGCAATTACATTTAAAAAATTCTATATTTATTATTGCCTGAAATTTTCATATGTTATCTTTTATCTTCTTTTAAAAATTATCTTGCATTTGTGCGTGCGTGCGTGCGTGCGTGTGTGTACATTTTGTTAACTTGTTGCTATCATTATATATTTTTTAAATTGGATTATACAGATGTTGTCACATTATTATACCATTTATTGACGATTCCAACGAAAATTTCATACGACATGACAGGACAGGTGAAACAGCGAAAATCAGTTGAAGAGGTTGACGGATATTCGAGGTGGCTTGCGTAGGTGAAGGGGTAGGTGGGGATGAAAGGGGGTCGAAAGAGAGGAGACTGTGTGGCAGGGTAGAACCAGTTGTTTCGACCCTTCGTCTTTCTCCCTGCTGTTCAGCAGTGGCGTCATCCCGTCGTCCCCTACTCTTTGATCCCCCCAATAATCAATATATTCTAACATAACTCTAATGGCCACCCCATTTGAATACAGCCGATTCCACCCCACAGCACTCCGCATCTCGCGCATCTCCGACAATACCAATCATCCGAAATATTCCCTTTCTCTCTAGCCCTTTCTCCCTTACTCCACCTTTCTCTTTTCCTCCCGATGCCTCTTGCTCGCGTACTGTCTCTTGCTTTTGCTTCGATGTTGTCTGCCAACCCTCACTCCCCGAGTGGTATTAAAACTTTCGAGGACGAGACACCCGCAGGCGTCCTTCATCGAGCGACCCTCAGTTTCGACCGTAAAATTTAGGTAGAGTCGATGTCCAGCCTTTGCGCGCGTCTTTATCTTTTCTGCCTTGCAATGCACGTGGGATTTGCGATGTGTAGGTTAGTTGTACATCATGGTAAACCGTAATGGGCGTACCATGTGACAGTTTATGGGAGACCTTATAAAATACATTTTTTTACTCTGTAAAGTAGATTTGAGAATTTTAAATTTTAATTACATTTGTATTACGTTTTGCGATGTACTGTTATATTTTTGCATGATAAATCGATTTAAAAGATGGAATTATATATATATCAAAATTGAATTGCAATTAATTAAGCAAGAACATAATTATATTTCCGTAAAAATTATGTTTCATCTCAGTTTTTCTCAGTAATTTAATTATCAATGAATTATATTTGATCGTGATATAACGAATAAACGAATTAAGTAGAATGTGTTAATTGTTTGTTACGTCTCTACGGTTTGGCTGCAATATAGTTAAATTTAATCGTGCAAACGGTGTGGTGATGACCATAAAAGCGTGGAACTGCATTAACTGTAATATAATTTTTAACAATACAGATTTGATCTATAGTCGATTACCCGTCCAGTAACCCTTTCAACTGAACGATAATACCCTCCAGAGCGCTCGCAGCCGGAGGGTTCCACGTGATGCATTATCGGTGATATTGGCGATTGAATAAAAGCTACGTTACGCGAGCTTATACGTGAATAATTCAATTTCTTTTACGGTCAGAATCACACACTCTGTACCGTAATAATTAAAAATATTTTTCATGTATATAACATTATCATATAAATAGTGTGAAGAAAAGAGAGATTAATTTTTTTTTTCAATATATTACAGGTTATCAAAGTATTTTAATTCGTTTTGCAATATATAGATTATCAGAGATTTTAATTTAATAAGACAAATAAATTAAAATGAACTTGCTCATTTTTTATTTTCGAGACATAAAGTACCGGTTGACGAGTAACTCGGCCGATGCACCTTCACTGGATATCTTTTTTTCGCGATGAGGGGCGCGCGACACTGAGTCATCCCTCAGATAAGTCGAGTGGGCTAATAAATCAATTCCGCCACGTAAAGCGGAGCGCCGATGCGCCGCTCGGTTCTCCAGGTTGGTTTTTGGTTTCGGGCGCACTCGATCTGAAAATAAGGATTTACATATTCATGCAAAGATCCTCCTCGCGCCGGAGGATTCAGCGGAAGGAGGTGACGTCGACCTGTGCGGTGTGCGAGCCGAGACGAGGATAGTTTGTAATGGGATTTTCACCCCTTTTCGACCTAGCTTCCCCATCGCTCCTCTCGTTGCTGTTTCACACTTTACACGGGGAAAAGTCCTGACGTATCGACGGGTTTCTCGTATCTCGGTTGTGGAACGGAGACGCAGAAAACATGAGAGATAGAACTAATATTTGATAATTAAATCTTTATTTTGTTGAATGATACAGGAGTACGATATGTAAGATTAGATTTATTGTATACAGCTATGAAGAGATTAATGATTAAATAGTTATTCAAAAACAATATCACATTATTAGATTAACTTTTAATATAAAAAACACGTAAATTTTTTGATAAATAATAGCTTATCGTAAAACACTTTGCTTTTATCAAATTTATATTTTTGTAGTAGAATTTATACTATTTTTATCACTGAGAAAGTATGGCTGGCTGCTGTTCCACTTTTGTAATACACGTAATTCGCGGCGCGAATTTTCAACGTGAAGCTATCGATATAATCTGGAAGCGTTCCAACTTCGTACGTGGATTGTTGCAAGGCTAACTATGCCGCTCTCCGCTTGCTCTCCCCGTCATCGACATTCGCCTCAGAACCGCGCCGAGGTAACCTCGGTCGGTCGTTACGTGGTGTAATTTAAAAAGTTTGTATCATCGCGATACTTCGAACGAGCTCGCCAACCGGGGTGGCAAAAGAATAAATTGCATTTTCGCGAGAGAAGGCTAACGTGTCGTGTCGTTTTCCTTCCCTCCGGCTACAAAGTTCGCTCCTAATTCGAGAAACGACGCGTTCCTCGCGAGAAACGCGGCTTCGATTCGGACGGAATGGGGAAACCGCGATCTTCAGCCCGCTCACGTACGATTTATTTAAACTTTGCTTTTATCGTTGCCCTCTGCGATTACCTATACCACACTACGCGTGCTTTCTCCGGCATAGCCCCTCTTTGTCTCTTGTTTCCAACCCCTCTACGTGCTCGCGCGGAGCTGTAAAAGGAATGACGATTTCAGAAGTGTCGATCGAGATGTAACGAGGAAACGCAAGAACAAGAGAAGTATATAGTTTCTGATTAAAAAGAAGAGATGCAAGATTGTGATAATAACATAAAATGATGAGTAGTTATCATTTTTTTTATTTGTTTTATTGTAATGAGAAACAGTGGTTTAAAATTGTACAGTGATATTCATGTAACATAAAAATATATTTTGTTGTTTCAATTTTGAAGTTTCCTTCTTTTATTCAAATATATTCGTGAGAAATATTTTTATGATTTATTAAAAAAAGACTGTTTAACAAAAAATTTAAAACTGAAACTATGAAGAATGTTTGAAATGTAAATTTAATAAATAGAATAGGAAAGATTGCAAAATAATCTTGCACATACCTTACGTTCGAATTATTTCCGTGCCATTTGCATCAAGAATGTTTTCGCGGTGAGTTCTTGTATTGCGATCCACATTCATCCTTCGTACACGATTGGAATTCAAGGGCGTAACGGTCGCGGTCTCTTAGAAAATAGGAACAAGCCCGCGTCCCCTGCGGTCCCTGCATACCCCTACATCCCGCCCCCTCGACTTTATACTTTAAATCCGCCCTATAAATATCACGCTCCTTTGGATTTGGGGCTGGTTTCCGAAAGATTGGCTCGCGGTATCCTCCGTGGGAATCGCTCGCCGTTTTGCATCGATATATCAAGGGATGAAGCGCGGCCCGATCCCTACGAAGCGCACGGAACGATTCGTCATTCCCGTTTCTTGTAAAACAGGCCACTGGTTTTACGTATATCCGCGCGACCGCCTCTAACGTGCCAGCAGCACCTCACCTCATCGATGCGAGTACAAAGATATATGGAGTACTACCTGACGAAGTATATCGAATAAGGGATACCTTGCACTCACGTGAGCCTTGTGGCTGGACGTGAATGGATTTATGAGTTCCGAGAATGTTCCTCGAAATAGAAAAATGTTGATAATATTATCTTCGCTATAATGTCTCTAGAGTTTTTTTTTCTAACTCGACTTTATAAAAATATTTTCTATATAAGAGTTATCTGAATGTAAATTAAATATTAGGAATATAAATAAGAGTTGGATTTATTCGGCATGAATAACGCATATTTCTTATTTCTATTTATATTTTATCTTTATAAATATACATTACTATATCAGTAGCGAGAAATAAGTTCCACGTCAATTTGTATTTCTCTTTAATAATAATAGAAGTTCACGGGGAAGGGGGGGTAAATTCAATATTGGCGCTAATTCGCCTGAGTTTTCCGTTTTCGCGCGTTGCTCGTAAAAATTGCGGGTCGTGGAATTCCCACAGTGTCTCCCCATGGGAACCGCAGCAGCGAGTTGTCGGCAATCGAAGATGGAATGCTAAACAGCCGAAGGGTTGAACGTTCTATCGTCGTCGGTTCGTTGAGGTACACACCGACGGCAACCGAGTCATCCGACCGCCGCCATCCAGTCACCCGACTTCCCTTTAGCCCGCGCCAGGCGCTGCGCGCATTTAGATAAGTTAAACTATAAATTAGACGGATCACTGGTAGCTACTCGAGGAAATGTTGTCGGCGCCTGAATATGTATGATTTATACAAGGAACCCGACTCACCGATATAATTCCCGCCAGCCGGTAGCACGGGTGGGCGAACCGTGAGAGACTGACAGAGAAACCGTGCGGCTCTCTCTTAATTCGACCTCGATCCAGTGCGAAGCGTTTGACGTGGCATAAGAATGAGCTGTACAAATACTACGACGAGATCGTTGTAAGGAGCATTTTTTAGAAATATCAATAAATAACTAAATAATTGAAAATAATAGACTTAATAATAGATCTTGGAGAACGGAATTTAGAAAACACATAAATAAATAGTAGAATTTATTATGGGTTTAAATTTTTTTTAAAGGTTAAGACTTTAATAAAAATTTTATTTGGAATTTGATTATTAAAATATTCAATCAGCTAAAAATGCGCTAAATAAACTATAAATTCTGTTATTCATTTATGTTTCCTAAATTTTATTTTCTCAGGTATCTATTTCTGATTATTTAGGTATTTGTTAGTATTTTAAAAAATACTCCTTGCAATGATCTTATCGTAGTGAATTTGTACAAGCACACAGATGTTACATTACGCCAAATGCTGTTTTGTGAAGCTCCTGATGTTCATAAACAACGAATCACGTCTTCCATCGCGGTAGACGTTCGCCGTTGATACCCAATTAGCCGCACGAAGTGGCCCTCGGCCGCAACGCAAAATCCATCGTCTGACCAATGTCCGCCATTTCTCCTCGACCCTCGGCGCGTTGTTTCTTCTCGGGATATAACGCGGATTGAAATCCCGACCGACCTCGCGCGACTGTGATCCCCCGGTTGTTTCGGCCGCGGCAGCAGCCGAAGACATCCCGCACGGCGCAGTTGATTTAGGATTCGCATGTAACCGCGATCGGGCGAGGCCGAGCGCTGTCCCGAACGGAATACTAATCAAAGATACACAAATTCCGTCGGCTAATACTTCAAATCCCCTTTAGCTGGGATCCTGAAATTAAATTATTGGATTAGATGTCGGCGACGGCATGCTCGTGCGAGAATGAGAGATAGAGAGATAGAGAGAAAGAGCCACGTTTCGCTTTCCCGATGTGATCCAGAATTTCAAAAGTCTTTGCAAAATTGCTTCTTGAGTATCACTTGATATTTCTTTGAGAGCAATGCAGTTGAAAACGTTCTAGTTTCCGGAAAGAGATAAAATTACATTGATTGTGTTAATTTTATTGTGAAACATAGAAAAGACTGGCTTTAATTATCATCATCATCATTGATGTTAGTAGACATTTCGAAAACCGGCTTCTATCATCTTTCAAAAATATAAATAATTTTTATCCTTTACTTTAATTGTTGCTAAAGATAATTCCATGTATTCACAATAGATAAAATCTTTTGCTATCTGAACTCGAAACCTTCCAAAAGTGTTTCAGCATTATCTTTATTTGAGTGCTGCGGTTTGGGAGCATCAGAAAGGTAGTGGTAGGAAAGGGTGAATCGCGACGAAGAAGAGACATTTAGAGGGGGAGACCTGGAAGGAGGAAGGGGGAGAAAGCAAGGCGGAGATAGGGTGAAACGGCGATTTAGGATCGGGACTGTCCGCCAAAACAAAAGGTATTCTATTCTCTCCTCCCTTTTTAACTTACGGCTCGACCTTCCAACCTTCCTCTTTCGCTCTACGTCGCACCCTCCAGGCGACGATGCTTCGACTCGCTCGGTTCCGACTGGACGGTTCCGTCGCCGTGGAGGAAGAGGGCACAAGAACGAGGGGGTGCGAGGATGAAAGGGCTATATTTTCATATCAATGATTTTATGACCGCATCCTTTCACCCTCGGCGAGGCGGCCGCCAGCGTCGTCGTCGCTGCCGCCACCACCATCCGAGAGCCCGTAGGAAATCTATATTTTATTGTGCGTGAAATTCTTGCTATTTATTCGCGTATAAGAATTTAAATGTTTTCAAAATGCGAGTTGGCCGTGCATAGATCGCCCGTCCAACCTCTCCACCCCCTTCCTCCCCCTTTATCTCAGCCGCCGTTGTAATCCTTACATGATTTAGGTACGAGGGATCGCCTCGGGAAGGATCACGTGAACGGGAAAAAGCGACGGGATAGGATTCTCTCAGGAGAAAGAGGGCGAAACGCCCTCCGCGTAGATTAAGTTCGATTTGCCGCGACATATTCTTGTTCGGGCGCCACGGGAAAATACGATCGCGGTATTTTAAAATAACGACGCCATTAGTGGGACTTCGGCAAGACGCGCGAGCCTGGCCGCTTCTCGAGAGGGAAACTCATTTTCCTCTGCCGCAGAATATGCGAATGCCTTCGACGCTATTATTTTCGGAGGTCATTATTCGGACTGTGCTATTTCGTTCTAGCTTAAACGATAAATGAACGTATTATTACGGATCTAGTAATTAGGGAATTTTCATTGTTGCATTATTCTAACGATAATAAATATAATATTACTTTATGAAACATTGACAAATGAATACAATAATTGAGAGAGATATAAAATTAATATTATAATATCAAATATAAAAAATTTTTATATAGGATTATCCTACAATTATTGTAATATTTTAATCGTGCATTTTCTGAAAGGCAATTGGAACTCTTATTATCATAATTGTATAGAAATTTTTCAATGGAAATGATAATCCACCAATTAAATATTGTAAAGCTCCGCGTTTGAAATTTAAATCGTAATCAACAGGTGATAATTATTGGATACGCGAAGTTATTAAAATCCTGCGAATAGAGAGATAAAATTTATTTGGTTCGATCGGCTTTTGACACCAATAATCACTCTACCAGAGAGTCCTCGAAGCTTCCATGCAGCTTTCGGGAACGCGCGATGCGACCGCGTATATGAACTCCCGGCGCATCTACCTCTCGCAGCCATAAAGTTCGAGTTTACAACGCGAAATGGACTGGAAAGCAAAACGCGCAAAAAAGGAGAGTAACGAGGGAGCGTGAGGGGGTGGTAGTCGTGGTGAAACGAGGATGAGAGTGCTTCTGCTAAAGAGAGACGATAAGAGGAAGTGGGCTGGAAAGCGAGAGGGACGACAAGAACGTAGAGAGAAAGAGAGATAATTGCAGAGTGAACGGGAAATTAAGAGCGTGGGAGAAAGAGCGAAAAATTGTGAGATAGGGACGGCGCGCGCGAGAGAGAGAGAGAGAGAGAGAGAGAGAGAGAGAGAGACGAGAGAAGGGATGTAGAAGAGACGGTGGGGGTTGGATGGTGGTGGCGGTGGCAGTCAGAGAAGTAATATCCAGCGCAACGTTCCGGGAGGATGAGCTTTAATTGGAATATGGATCCGCTCTCTGTCGTTTCCCGATACCCCGATAAATTATCCTACGTACCATTTGCCCCGGAAAGCGGCACTTCAATTCTGCCGGCGTTCGCCACGTAACACCTCTGGCCGTGAAAGAGAAAGAGAGAAAGAGAGAGTGAATGAGAGAGAGAGAGAGAGAGAGTAATTCCGCGTGCTATTCGGCGCGAACGGATATGACGAAGTGCGAATGTAGGCTTTAAAGAGACGCGATTAAGGTCAATTTGCCGTGATTCGATTTATTCTCGATTAAATTTCGAGTATCTGCGTTCAATCGTACGTCGGGCGTCGGACTTTTAGCGTAAATTGCTGAAAGGTGATCTATAATTTATCTATGTGGATGAATTTGATGTCGACAACTTTTTTTCGCGATTGAAGAGCATAACATTAAAACAATGAAAAATAGAAATGAATTATTTGTTTTCTTTTATTATTTATACATATAAACATTTTATTTAAAGCAGGTATATATATCTACATCATACGTGAAAAAGAACGGTTTTGCTGAAGTATCTAAGAATTTTGGTAGCTACAGATCTGAAAATAATTTTGTTAGATCATCAAAATAATCTTATAGATTTCTTATGATGAGCTGTAATGCTGTAAAAGTTTTGACATTTTAGCAACCAATTTAAGCGTCCTTACATATAATCATTTTCATAGTCCAATAAAATTATTTCCAATTTTATAAAAAAATTTTGGATACTTTAGCAAAACTGTTCTTTAGAATAAAATGATAAAATTGTGCAAACTTTTTGTTTTAAATATGAATTTCATTTGGAATACATACGTATGATTCTTGATCCAGTTATCGAAATGTACGTGTAACTTATTTTAATATAATCTAAGAGCAATAATAAGCATAGATGTTTGAATTCTACATACATATATCGCATTTTGCTCACATTCGTGGTACGTATGTATGGCCGGCTGCGGGAGTTCGGGAGGCCGAAGAGAAATGCTAGGCATTAGGTTCGGGATGGCGAGCAATGACGGAAGTTGATTCGCCGCGTTTCGCCGTGGGACTCCGCCCGGCGCTTCGCGGGTTGTGATCTATATCAGGTATATTCCTGGTACCCGTCTAGGCCTCCTCCAGGGATTTCGCGTGACGTATGTGGCTACCTGACGAGAGAAAACAATCTTCGAGGATATATCGTCCTCGCCTATTGCGAGATGGAGTCAGACGCGAGGACGAAATGTCTCTTCCGTCTCGAATAGCGACAGATATCACCGACAGAACGAATATTGAAATCGCGCTTGAATGATTTTCGTGAGACGCATGGCAGAGGAGAGGCGGTTGAGAAGAGAGAGAGAAATGAAAAGGTGATCGTCTTTGGTATGCAGATAATATTTGTCTCTTGCGTTTTATGACTCTGCTGTTTCTTATTTCACGAACAGATGTTCACTCATCAGTTATAGACACAGTTATGAGATAATTAGACTGAAAAATAGAATAAATCAATAGGAATGTGAATATTGAAGTAGTAAAAAGAATACGTACATCTACTTTGTTATTTTACTTCATGTCGGTTAAAAATGTGGAGCCAAGATTTTTATATTTTTATATTTGTATAAATATTTTACATCATCTTTTACATATTATATAATATACTGTTATTGATTATATACTGATATATTGACAATACAGCAATTCCCTAAAAATATAAATAATTGTTTATCATTGTTATATATTTATTCGATACCAAATTTATACTTAGCACTGGAAAAAAATTATTTATATCGGTTCGGCCGTGATCAGCGGTTGTAAAAGGAACGGACAGGGTGGAGGATTGGGGCAATAGGGAGCGCGTTGTTGTTTTCTACTATCTGTCTTCGGGTAAACGCGTGCGGTTTAGCCAATTCGCCCCTTGACCGAGAAAAATGGCTATCGGCCTTGGGAATACGTTTACGACCGTTCCGGGCCGAGTAATTCTATTACGGAAGGATTTTTTTCGCTTTATACTATATCGGGAATGGAACTTTTTCCGCGTTTTGACCGGGCCATTCGTTCCCTTAATAAGGTCCAAACGTCTCGGGAGGCTATCGATATTCCGCGCTACCAAATCTCTCTGTCACTCATTACTGCAATCACATGCAAATTCTTTCACTTCTTACTGTATTTTTACATTATTAATGATTTACTACGATATCATTTCTTTATTTTAAAAGTTATCTCACAACTCTAAACGTGATTTTCGAGTTATTATTATCATAAATAAATTTATAAACATTATTCTACGAATCACCAATTAATGAACTAATATAACTTTATTTTAAAAAATCGTTAAAATCGCCTCAATTAAAAAAAGACTTTTAAGGGTTGTGAAAGGAAAATGACAAAAGTGATATTTGAATATATTAAAAATATATTATTTTGATGATAATATTTGATTAATTAATATCAATTTTCTTTCAATATCAATATCAAGTTGAAAAACAGTTTTTCCTCTTTTTTGAGAAATTTAATTTTCTGAGCTGTATTATTTTTAAAGTAAAGAAGCGATATTTTCTCTTTAATGTGATGCAAGTTATCACTGAGATAGTTAGATTTACTTAATTACTTCTTATTTTATGACGTGACTAAAGATTGGAGATAATTGGAAATAATGTAAGATTGAAGATAATTCTTCGAATTAATTTTTCAGGCATTGCTTGACATTTTATCAAATTTTTAATTGATTTACTCTTACGTCATTTGCATTGATTTTATCTTTCTAAAAGAAAATGATATCAGGAATTTTCTCAGCAAGATTCGAAATCACAATGGCACTATTCATTTTTTTGATATTCTGCGAATGAAGTTAGGCAGCGTTTCGGCCGTTCGCAATGCGAAGTAACAATCTCTTTCGCGGTCGAGTTACCCCAGCTGAAGCATGGAAGGCACTCGATATCAGAACATTTGCATGTTCTTTATGAAAATTCTATAGTTTATGGGGACATTTGTATGTATTATCGTATTAGCATATTCCAAAAGACAGCAATCTCAATATTGGATACCGACGTTGGCTATATCGCTTGTTTACTACCCCTTCGCTCTTGAATCGCCCTACAATAGCGGATACAATAGCGGATTCGAACACGTGTCTTTCCCTTCGTAAACGTAACTATGCGAATGCTTTCTTCTCTCGAATTTCGAATACTCACTGCATATGTGACATCAAGAATGACAGTCGGAGGGAGAAAATTTCCTATATCTCTGATGGAGCATATATAATACGTAGAGACTTTGAGAAGCGCAACTTCAAAGATTTACTTGATTACTATTGTAAACCTTTTTATTGTTTAATATTTAAATATTCATTTTACTTTTGATTGCATTTGTGAAATGATGTTAAGTTATTGAAAACTTTTATAGTTCAAAAAACAATTATTCTAATTAAATGTAACATGCAACAGACTTAACTTTATTAATTTATTATTATGTAATCGTAATGTATGGGTGTTTGTTTTTTTTTGTTACAATTGATCATCATTTTAAATAAAAATTTCCCTCATAATATTATAATATTCAGCAAAACATCAAAGATGTTTTATAGTCATAACATCAAGCATAGAATCAAAAATATATATAATACATTTGATGTATCGCTATTGTTCAACGTCGAGTCGCAGTTTCATTCGTACGAGGAGCTTTTCTCGTCCTACTGATATCATGTACGAAGGCTCGTATACGTTGCTAAGCAACCGTCTGGAGGGTGCCTTCTTGCGTGTGTTACATTATATCGACGTGGTTTTAGCTGCTTTACTCATTTAGGCAATAATAGCCTGGCTATGCATATCCATCGTGCGTAAAGAATCGCGTGGTGAGAAAAAGCGTGGAGCGAGAAGCTTTGCAGCTTCTATGCTTTGCAGCCATGCAGCATTCCTTTACTATCTTGGAAGTATTTCTGTCACGTTAATTCTTTACACTTCGATTATAATATTTAACACGTTGATAAAATTTTCACCAATGTTTTGAGGAATTAGACTGAATCTTCATTATTTGTTATCAAAATGAAGCAATTTTACTAATTATTTTTGAAATTTCTTTTCATTAAGTTGAAATGAAATAATATATACAATTTATATATTAAAATAAAATAATTTCTTTTAAGCTATAAATATTTCTTCATCACGTTTACACAAAAACGCATTACATTTTCAGTAATAGTTTACGTAATAAATAATCGTTTAAAATTGTATATTTTTATAAAGCTTTGAACAAAAAGAATTACTTACTGCGAGATGTGTAAAGAAATAAAAGTCTTAAGAAATTCTTTGTCATGAAAAGCAATGACTTGGTTTTCTTTGAAACAGATTCTTGAAGAAATAACAATTTTGCTTTACTTAGGACGAAGTGAAAAATATGTTGAGAGAAATGCAGAATTTATATAGATAATTTATGTCGTTAATATTTTACAGCCGTTTGAAAATAGAGTTTTTTAAGTTATTTATTCTTTCAATTATCTTTGAGACTGTCATACTGTTTAGACCCTACTTCGCTTAGTTTCAGATAAGCTGTAGAGATCGACTATGAACGATAGGGGCGGACATCGGAATTCACCTTCACGCGCGCGAGCTGCCGTCGCTTTTCCGTGCAATTGCCTCCTAATTATCGCCGTCAACTAATAACTCGCGTTAATTTCAGGCGATTTAGTGGCGGCGACGGCGGCGCGTGCGCGCGCGCGCGTGTTAGTTCATCCCTGGTTCCCCACATTCTCTCGCCTGCCGCCTTCCACCCTCTCGCCGCCGAAGTTTAAATTGAATTGGGTTGGCGCGGCACGACGCTAGTTCGCAAAACTATACTCGCATGTATAGATATAGCCCGAGCTACGGGCGCCACCGTATCCGAAGACCATCGACTGGAGAATAGTGCTCCCTGTTTATAGGACAAGTAACGCCATGGAGATACAGTTCAACTGGCTATGAGAGCACCGAACGCGCAATGGGGCGGTCCCTTTTAGTCTCGCTTCCTCACTTTGGTTATCCTCTTCGATTCTCTCCGAACGCATCGAACTTATATATTTGATATTCATACGGATGCTCGCTACAAAATGAGTTTCTTCCACGTGTCTGTGTGTCGACACACAATCTCTCTTGACCACGCTAGACGTATGTAATAGTGGACGGAGCAAGCTGCCACCTTGGACGATTCTACGATTGGATGGTGTGAGAGTTAGAGTAAGGAAGTCGTAGGGTGGAGGGTGAACGGAAGGGGGCATGGTATCGAGCCGTCTGCAGGGTATCGGGGAATGTTTCTTGCCTTGCTGGGGGTTGTCGCTTATCGGGAATGTATAGTGTGTTGGTCAGGTCGTTAGCAAGTTGTCGAGATTAAATGCCTTCCAGCGTATTAGAAGCTGCACTAGCTTGATTAGCCCCCCGACCGGCGCGCTGCCGACGTGATCCTCCTCGGCACGGGGGTCGCATCGATCCCGGGGAAGGCTATCCCAGTCGTAGTCGTTGTCGTCGAAGACCTCTATGGTACACCTCGATATCTATACGGAAGCACATTATCTGCTTACTGTTTAAGCGCCGTTTCTACAACGCTCCTACAGATCCGCTTTGGTCCCTTGGCTATGACGGTTGTGAATGTTTTCCAGCCATCGCGAGATAGAATTTATGTCAATTCCACAGAGAGAGAGAGAGAGAGAAAGAAAGAGAATTTCTATTCTTGAGCTTAATATATCAACAAAGTTTAACATTCTGGCAATGTCGTCTGTAAATTACTATATTGACTGTATTTATAGTTAATGTCTATGAAAAGACGGAAACGCGGCGGTTCTCGAAATTTGGATCATATCTTATTTTCAGATCTATCTTTACTATCTTGATAAAATTAAATCTTTAATTAAATTTCCGTTTAAATAAAATTTCGCGCGACATTAATTCTTGCTAACAATAAGTAAAAAACTTGCTAGACATTTATCGTGAGATTCTATCTTTTCCGAAATATTCTCTCTGCAAAGATAACAGTCGGTATTCATATTGGTGATACATTCGGAGAACAACGAGCCAATCTGTACATCGGCAGACGCTACAAAAGCATATTAGATACTTCGAATATTGATTGTGCCTGCCGTATGAAGTTGTGATCCATCGCAAGAGAAAGAGAGAGAGAGAAAGAGAGAAGGGCAAGAGATTCACGACGGTGGATTTCCGCGAGTTGCAATACACTTAGCTCGATATATATTTGCATACACGCACGCATGTTCCTATTCCGTGCAAGAAGGACGCGGGGCGCCGCTTTCGGGGCGATGGGGGATGCGCGCGATGGCGCGCACACGCTCGTTAATATTCATACGAGCCATGAAGCACGGCGCGGCACACTCTCTCGCGAAACGTATAAAGTATCGGTAAATAAATCATAATGCGTTATTGCGTATTTGAATATGTTTGATGCTGAGGCATCGGGGACCGGGTGGGACGTCTGTGGTCTCGCGACTCCGAGGTAGCGAATGAAATTTCAGGAGGGGGACGCGTTCTGGGGATGGTAGTCGTTGGCGCCCGTTGAATGCCGGTAGAAGCTCACTATGAGAGACTACGAGACTGGAAATATTAGTTAGGAAGCTGGGAATGTGCCGCAGTTGCTCATGTAGTTTACTTTGTAATATCGAAGCGTTTGAGATTATTTTAACGAAAAATTTTATCGTTTTAAGTTAGTGTGACCTGATTAGCACGCTTATACTTGCAATATTTGAAAATATTTGATTGATTTCGTAATTAAATTTTTTATTTTAATTGTTAACAGAATTATATTTTGTAGAGATAAAGTTTAATTTAAAAAAATTAATTTTTTTTTCCTAGTTATTTTCTTTTCTTGTGCTCTTATCTTTTACAAAACGATTATTTCTCTTGAGAACCCTCGTATCGGTAAAGAAGACGATGGTGGATTATCGATTACTCACAATGATTCATTGCGACCCTCTAACGCAATATCGACGGGGGTGGCGGGGAGTGGCGTTCGCCATTGTGAAACGAAAGTAACATCATACAGATCGTTCCCGCAATCGTGGTCGGGGCGCGGTTGATATCGATGTTTTTAAAATACATATCTGCATATACGTGAAAATCTACGCTCTCCCTTTGACTGTCATCTTCTCGTTGCAAGGATAAGGGCACCATATTTAATGAGTTGGGGAGAGTTGGTCCACGACGGGGATAGATTCCACACCCTCTACGAAGGGCTCCACCGTACTCGGGGGACACTTGTAACCTCACCTCGCTGTCACCGTCTCTCTTGCTCCTTCCTCGATTTCGTTGATCATAACACTGTCTGATTTATCGGTATTCCTTGAGCGGTAACGAGCTGCCCATGCTGTGCCGAATCCAACTGAAAAGGGTCGCGTACACGTGCGACTTTGTCAGGGTACACGTGGAGTGTACGTTACGGAATGGAAATATCGCGTTATCGTCTCTTTTTGCTTTCGCATTTATGCAAAATAAGCATAAATTGTGCCGCATTGTTTAAAATTATTCTGCCTTCATCGCATTCGAATTTTATATCAACAGAGACAGGTCGAATAAATTTCGAAGCATCCTTTTTCACGACAGATTTGTGCTTTTGATTCAACTTCTATTCATGGAAATCATAACGCTTCCAATCCTTTAATCTTTATCTACGAGTAATAAAAGTTTAAATAATTCACAAGTACTGCAGGTTGCAAATAACTTTGACTTCCTCGGCTCTCATCGTGAAGTACGATTATCGTTCACCTTCAATGCGGAAAGGCGAGCTCTCCAGGTACGCCCAAGCTTCAGACTTCGAAGTTTTGTGGCCGCGCGATATACTGACGTTAGTTTGCGTATAATAAGGTGTCGTCTTATCTAATGGGGTTTGTAACGTGGGCCTGGAAGAGTGTATCGTCGTGTATAACGGTAATTACGCGTTATTAACAAGCCTCGGGGGTGCTAAGGGGTGGTGATGGTTGCCTCTTGTCTAATTAACTGAGTTTACCGCGACACCTGCCCCCATATCACGGCATCTTCTACACTTCAACCAGTAACTCAAGATTTACGCCAAAGAACCGCGAGCGGATGGCAAGGACTCTCATCCTTATTGTTGTTCTAAGTCTCTGCCGCGTAACTAACATAACCAATAAGGCTAATTGTTTCTCCTATGGAGACGTACTGATTATAAAATAAGTTACTTATTAATATTATGTAAGGAAAACGATTTGTTTAACTTAGGAATAGTCTTTTAGAGGTTTTTATACATCTCTCGGTGACGAAAAAATGTGAATTATAAAATAAATATTATTTAATATATATATATTTTTTAATAACTATTTTTTATAAACTTTTAAATATTCAATTCCATTGAAAACCCGCAATAAAAAAGCGTTTTATTAACTAATAATTTCATTTCTTAGATGTACTGTTATAGTGAATTCATTCGTTTGTATACTTACATTGTATTTGTAATATTTGTTTGGTTTTCTCTTTTAGAAAAATAAGTAAATCCATATTCGTAATATTCTCAAATACTAATAAATTAGACAGCAATTAATAATATACAATATGTTGTAGATTATTAATTAATAATAATGGTTTTTAAATGAGTTGTAAAATATTCTATGATCGTTCATTTAAACAAAATAAGATAATAATACTACTTCTGAGTTAAATAATTTATAATTCTTACGTAATGTAACGCATCGAAATTATTTTATTATTAAATTTTATTATTAAATTGTAGTTTTTTAGTATCTGATTCATTATTTTCACTATACATATGTTACTTCGTTAATAAACTGTATGAAAGATATTTTATACTGGGTATCCTTTAGCTTCATATCAAAGAACGAAATATTACATATTCGTTAGATTCGCCTATCGCTGATGGCACGCTACTAATTTGCACGCAATGCGCAGCATTTGCACATCCTCTCTTGATGCAGTAGTGCCCCGCGCATAATAACGTCATTTAGTCGTCAGTGCTCACTTAATTACCGGAATCCATGAGGATCCGTCCTCGCGCTCGTACCCTCAGAACGTACGGCCCGAAGCGTTAACTTTCAAGGATCTTCTTTCATAATTTACGTCATAATCATCTGGAACACAGAAGTGCGCCGGAGACACGAGCCGCACACCCGCACTCGTCGTTCCTGTCAGCGCGCCATTCTTTTGCGGAACACTGCAACAAAGTGAGCCGCGCGTGCGAAGGCGCAGGTCACGTTCATAAAGGTGAAGTGCATTTGGCGGTAATGTGTCGTGTATCGTACTGTATGCGGTGCTTTCAATCCCGTTGGAAAACACCGGCTCATGTAACCTCGAGGAACGTTCCGCGATACTCTCGACGGCCGCCGTCTGACGTTGGAACGTTAAACGTTATATATCGCGCGTTCACCACTATTCTCCCTTTGCAACTGCGCTCTTTTTCGAGCGACCTTACACGTCGTTCGCTGCGTATCACTTTGCGTTTTTGCATTACGATTAAAACGTCCTTAGATCATACGCGCCCGTGCATGAACATTGTAAGAGAAGATACATAGCGGAAATACAGTAACGTAATTATAATAGAAGAGGAATTTTAAAGTCTATTCGTCTTTTATATTTAAAACCCGTAAAAACATGAAACATATGTAAAATACTTTTTAATCTTTACGATGAGAAAGCCATTATAGTGGTATTGAAACAGTCACATTTTGAGAAATATACGTATAATGAAATAGTGAATTATAATATATCTTGTTCAAGAAAAACACTAAGGTTTTTAAAAATAGATTCTCTCTTCTCTAAAAGTTAATTAAGAAACAATTATATTTAAAGCATTTTGCACACGTTATTTTAAAATATTTATGTCGCAGATGTATAAGAATTGTATTGTTTTACTTATAACAAAGCATTCGTCAGTCTGATTAACTTCACCATTGCTGCATCGTGAGAAATGGAAACGAACAGGGGTGATGAACGATAGTCGCGGTAAGAGCGACATATCGATATGATGCTTTTATTGCCGTTCTCGTCGATGCTTCCGCGTTGTATTAGAATTCAAATGGATCTCATTGCGAGAACAATGATAAAACTAACAAAGACAATGCTGTGATGCCGCTTGGCGTTGCGAAGGCTCGTTTCGAAAGTTGGAATTGAGAAGTAGTTTCGGAACGCGAACCTAACATACTATATTGGGATATTTTTTCCGAGTTTAAGCAATTATCATTACTTCTACTTGAAGATTTTTTATTTATGTGTTCAGATCTTTTTTTAGTTAATCATATAGCCTCTCTTATTATTGTCTGTCAGAGCATTACATTTTTCTTAAATTTTTCTGTTGATTTATGAGTTTTGTTGTTAATTGATGAAATAAATGTAATGATCTATATATAATAGTACATAAAATTTAATGAAAAAATATACGGCGACAAAAGGTTTTTGTTAAAAAATATGTAATAGTGACTCACAAAATAATCACACAGACTGCACAATAATTATATCTACAACTAACTAATTTGAATAAAAAAAACAATCGAAAATGATATCTTTTAATATCAACAATGGTACCATTTGACCATTTGCAAAATCGTTCTTTCCATGTCAGTTTCATGAATCACTGTATATTTACTTTTAAGTGAGTTATTTGAAATTGAACGTGTTTAGTTTAAATAAATGTGCTCGTATTTTTTTATGGAACGGCCGGTTCCGCAATTCCATGAATTCGAAATAACTTCACGCGGCTATTTCACGAAGACACTTACGGCAGGGCGATATTTTCTAAAAGAGCAGAGCACTGCGCATCCGTAGGTAATTCGTGGATATCCTGTGCCGTATTTAAGGCAGACAAACTCGTTCCGCAGCCGACTCTTGCATTTTCAAAACTAACGATAATATTCGCTCGCGCCGAAATTCATTCATCTCTAGATATGATGTGTGTGCGGGCACTATTACATATAAAACGCGCGTTGTGAAACGAATGCGAGTTACTAGTACCCCGGATACCAAGCCTCGGACATACACACGTCCTCTAGTCGCATTCTCCTCCCCCTCGCGACCCTTATCCTCGACAGAAGTGTACGAAGGCATTTAGACCTTTCCCCGACTCATCAGCTTTGTGCTTTTGCCGGCAGCCTCCGCGGTGCGCGCCACGGGGTAATAACGCAGCTTTTGCGTTACCTCAAAAACACGAATTTTCACTTCAACTTTCCGTTAACTGCCCTCTCGCGCACCTAAGTACAAAGTTAATTTTTTAATTATCCCTACGGTGTCTGGCATCGCGCATTGTGTCGACCTCGAGGACACCACCACTGTCGTTGCCGCCATCGTGTCATCACCACCTGCGACAAGGCCGTCACTTCGCGTCTTCGCGCGCAATTGGGAAGTTGCCTGCGGCAAGTATATCCGACCGGACTGCGGGCTTGGTAGCCGCGGGGAGGGGGGGGGGGTTGGTTACAGCGATTATCGTTTCGGTAACTCCGCGCTAATGCCGCGTCGTAAATGCCACCGTATTTACCTTTCCACGTGAGCGAGCGAGTTGTGTAGGCTTCACTTAAAAGGGAAGTTTCTTGAAACGTTTCATTAAGCTTACCACGAAAGTTTCGCGCGAACGAGTAAATTCTGGACGGCAACGGTAAGAATAAAAATCTAACAAATCTGCTGAGTGCGGAATGACGCGGAGACAGAGGAAATTGCAATCGAAAGAACGAATGATTTTAATGAATACAATGGTGACTCGATGACTCGATATTACCGATTATTCTAGATGTTAATTATTTTTTTTTTATGGTTCATTTATTTTAAAATAAAATAATACTACGATATTATGTAACAATAATAAATATTAATAAATGATATTCTATAGTTTAAGATATATTATTATACTGTGTTCCAAGTTATTAATTTTCCGAATTAATAATGCAATGCTTGAACATAGAATTGTAGCGAAAGAAATGTATAATTACTTTGAAAAGAGAGAACCGTAATGCATCAAGAAGGCAACATTGTATAAAGCCTTGATACAACTTCAGCTAGCACGCAGGTGACGCATAACGTTTTGTTAGTACAGCGTTGGTTCGTGTAGGCTGTCGGCGTTACGTCGGCGATACTGTAACAAGAGACGATTTTGTAACCAAGAGACGTAGAGGAGGGACCTCGGGAAACGTTGACGCAGGTATAAGGCCGTTTCGTCAGTCTCATTGTCACGGTTGTCGCAGAATGAGAACGTACGGCCGGGTCGTATTTTAATTCCGCGGACAAACCACCCCCGCGGTCGCCTGGTCCAGACCCACCCCTTTCTTCTTCGCGTTTCCTCCGAGCCCCTGCCGGCGATGGTTGCCGGTGTGTTTCTACTACGTCGCCACCGCGACGAGCTGCTCACGCCGGGGTCGCGTTGACATTACGGCGCATAATATTTAATAATTATTTTCATTAAAGTCATAATAAAGTTTAGGATACTTTATTAATTTATAGGCCAGGGAACACGTTTAAAGGGTTCGTGGCATTTCTCGCCGTCTCGCGGCCATTCGTATCAATTATTGTCCTTCACGCGGCGAGATTAAGGAACCGCCCCTGAACGTAGTCTCGGTGAAAACTTCTTCGGCAATCTTTATCGGTCGCTTCGCAGCGTGCTGACTCTTAATGAAGAAAGTAAAGTTGTGTCATGAGCAAGAGATATGTATAAATGCTACAGTTTCGTAGATTGTAACGATGTTATATATCAGTGTATATGATATATTGGTGTATTCTATAAAAAAATACTAGTTTCACAATTAAGTGTCTAAATATAAACTATTAATGTCGTAAAACCGCAATTGTGTGCGTGGAACCACAATTTTTAACACTCAATGTAAAAATTTGAAGAAACCACCAATATAACACTGTTCAGACAATTTCGTGATTATATATCTTACGGAATTCGCTTCGGAATTTTGACTTCAATGCGATGATGTGGCTTATCGTGATTTAGACGAGAGAATCGTCTTGAAGATGAACGCACCCTCGATATTAGCGAAGGGTTGTTCGTTATCCGACTCTCCAGGGCTTGTTTATAGCGCGGTGACGTTAGAAGAGGGAAGGTGGCTCGCATAGGGGTCGGACATTTGCCGACGAAACACGTGGATTGGCTTTCATTAATCCGCTAACCCTATCCGCCTCTGACTTCTCGCACCCGCGCACCTACATCCGCGTATGTATTATAAATCGTAACGCATTCAGGACCATCGCCGAATATCTACGGAGCCGCAGATTCTCCGCGCGGCGGACGGACTCCGGACTTGAATATTTTAGAACGGAGGCACATTAACGCTCTACCCTTCTTACGCTACATATTAACCTCAACAACCGTTTCCACTACCGTTGTCGACTCGCACCAACACTGGTTGTTGCTATTAGTTCACCACGGACGATAAATCGACTGATTTTCGGTTATCCAATGTTCGCTATTCTATTTTCACATCACTCAGATATATATTTCTGTAGTTTTAAATTAAAGTAAGCTAAGTAAGGATTTGTAATGTCTCACAGCGTGAAATGAAAATTTTGTAATTATTTAGACGCTACTATTGTTATTAAATTATTAAATCACGCTTTATTAGATTATTGTACATATCAGATTCGTTATTTAATATCTTTAAAATTATTTTATCTCGCTTGTTGCATTAATGTATATTTATAATTATTTATATATATATATTAGCTGTTCAATTAATATACAATTATGTTTTTTCTTATTTTACGTATTTATTTCTATTATAACGTAAATCAGAAATATATGCGAAGCAGTACGTGTTTCGTGTGCATCGAACGTAAAGTCTACCGATCGTTGTTACGAATTAACGATCCTCTGCGAACGGGGAAGTCTCTTTGCGCATAGGGGTATGAGGGTGCTCGAGAAATATCATCGAATAATGAATATTCATGCCGATGAGTCGCGGGACCAAAGCGAGAGATAGGGGGGCGTGGAAGAGGTGGCCGGGTTGTAAAGTTGCCCCGTGGAGAATCGCGCATCGGCCGCCATATTTTGCACGATGTATTCCGACTGGCAGCACCCTCCACGGGGTAGATCTAAATGCCGTGCCCTCTTTACACCCCCTTCGCTCCTAAATCCGCGCGAAAGCTCGCGATCGACGAAACGACCCGCGCCAACTTTCGAAGTATCAACCGAATTCACTTTGCCTGCAACGCGCGATGTAGCCAGAATTAATTATAATGAAGCCTTTACTTTAATTCCATAATTAATTCTAACTCGCGTCAGTGCGATACTCATTATAAATTTAATATGATTCCCGCTTGTTGTTCCTTTAGAATCCTCAAATTAAGCTTTATAGGAAGAATCAACTTTGAAGTGACGCGTGTTTAATAAATAATAAATAATTTACAATAACATTTCTACATCCCGTAAGAGCAAGTACAATTTTGATTATTAATATTAAGAAATATACTTTTTTTCCTTTTCCTTCGTTTGTTAGTTAGATAATTTCCAAAAAAGCAAAGGTATCCTGTCGATGATCTCGCAAGAATCCTGCAGGACAAGCATCCTCCTTCGAGAGAAAAAAGAATTCTTTTCTGCGTGTATTTCCCTTTTGCTTTTACGTTCACGATTGCGATAAAACTCGAACAAAACTCAAGATTTTATAGGCTAATACTATGAACAGCGGGTGAGTAGGTGGTTGGGCTAGCTTTCACCCCCGTCGTGGATCCGTGATTTTATATAGAAGTATGTTTTATGTATGTGCGTCAAGTATACGCGGCCGGTTTCTCTCTCTCTCTCTCTCTCTCTCCCTCTCTCTTCCTCTCTCAATTCCGTCGTATAAAAGGGTTTTGGATTTTATTCTCGCGGCTTCGATGCCGAGAAAATCGAGGAGCGAAACGTTCTACGAAACTGTTCTCGTCGCTTCCGGAATTTAAATTTCATACGTATGTGTCCGTGATATCAGCATGCAAGCGTGACTTCCGTTCTCGTCCTTCGTCTCTGATTGATCCATCTTACGCGCTGGCATTTGCCGAGGTACGAAAATACGTCCAAGGAGTAACGTTAAAGAATTTTGTCATATAGTCATATTATTGTAATACGGTACTTTATATCTGAATTTCGATCGTTTCTGTATTATGCTGGAATAATTTATTGTTCATTTTGCATTTAGTTACCTCTTGGACGAAATTCTACACTCCGGCGAGAGTAAGACAAATGTAAAGTGCTCTTTGAAAAGCGGATTCTCGATTCTCATTGACGTAGCTCGATATCGAGGAAAATTTCTATGGTTTCAATGGAAGATGTACGGGGAGGGACGGAAATAGGGTGATGGTGAAGGACTGTCCGGGGATGCCGCGGAACCGGACACGCGGATGGCGCCGTTATCCCCGGCGAGAATTTCAGAAAATATTCCAAGGCAAAAAGTATAGAGCGAGGCGTTTTAATTATCATTAACAAGGCCGGCGTATAACTCAGAATTACGCGTTTATACGTAATAATACGTAGGTAGGTAGTGCCGTACGTGCCAGTACCGGCCGCGCATTTATACATATCCACGTATGTAGACGCGTGTACACATACGCGTTTATATTCCGCACGGAAATGGCGCGCGGGCACGTACGTGTACGTACGTACGTAGAGTAACGTACGTGTACGTACGTACGTACGTAGATACGGACAGTCGAGCGGCACGGACGGACGAACGGACTGGACGGACAGAGAGACAGACGGACGGACAGCAGATCTGCAACGCGCTGACTCCGGTGCTAAATGAGATGCGTTACGGAGGGAGGGAGACGGTCAGCGGATGGTCAGCGGGCAGAGGGAACGATGGACCACAGGGTGGTGCCGGCGATGGTGGGGTTTGGAGGGTGGTCAGCCGTCGGGGCGAATTCCCACCTTACCAATCCTATTATTAACAATTAGCTCTAAACTACTCTTTGCATATAAAATCATCCCGCACACCTCGTAACGGCGGAATGGAAATATACATACTGCATGGTCGTCCGTCGGCTCGGCCGTGGAAAATATGCCGCGGCACGACGCGGTGCCGCGCATATCGGCGCACTCGTGGAATATCGCGAGCGCGAAGTTGCATTTGCAAATTTCAGCGAATAACGATCGACATCTTGAGTTCATCTGAGTTCATTGTCGTGACAGGTTCATGTGGCATGATCGAGTGTATATAAGTTACGGGGATGGGGGGGGGGATAGGAATCTATCTTTATATTTATCAATTAAACTTTGTCGATAATCTTCCTTATGTAAATTGACGAAGTTCTATTTATATCAGAATTATTTTTAAGATGTGTATTTAGCACCTTTTCTGCTAATTGAAAAAACGAAGAGGAAAAAACTGAATTCGTATTCATGTGATATTCATATATCATACACGATAACTTGCGTTTTTAAATTTTTCTTGCCATAGCAAATGCATTTAATTGTGCATTTAGAGTATTTGCATGTTCAATACATCTTTACTATGAAACTTTTCGACCCAAGACGTAATTATAAAATCTCTAAATATACATACAGTCGACGTTACCAAGTAGGCGACATAAAAGGGCAATTCAAGAGGGCCGCGAAGCCATGAGGGGTTGAAGGCGGGACAAAAGTAATGCAATGCCGGAATATGTCACGAATTAAGCGGGGAGAAACCGGGAATGCTCTCCGTCGTCGTCTTCGTCGTTGTCTTCGTCTTCGTCGTCTTCGTAGTCGTCGCAGTCGTCGTCGCTTTTATTAGAATTATCTTTGTCACTTTCCCAAGTTTATATTTACTCCTCCTGCGAACCTCTTAAAGTCGTACCACCCCCCGCGGCATCCACCTTCCGCCACTTCCTTCGAAGCTAACCCCTCCTCCAACAATCTTCCTATACTCCTGTATCATCTCCGTCATCCCTTCTCTTCCTCCCTGTACCCCTTCGCTCGCATCCTCTTCTCGACACGGCGAGCAACCCCTGCGTGTTAGCGAGAATACAGCGCGAAGCAGCAGCCACTCGCTTATTATCTTTACGACTGGGAAGATGGAATTAAACTGAGTGTGCAGCCGAAATGTAATAATATTCATTACTATGCTAATGTCCGCACGGGCCCGCGGGGTTATGGGCTCCGAAAACTTGCCTCGTATTTTTGTTATCTGCCACCAACCGACCGGGGAGGCCTAATTCCCATAGAGTCGGCGATCAACATGGCACTGTGATTCCGCTGGAGATTACGGATTCGTTGTATCTTGATAATGCGACAAGAATTATTGTGCTAAATTGTTTCTAAACAGATTATATCTTTTCTGTTATTAACAATACATAAAACATAAAATTGCAGGAAAAGATGTCAAGATTAAAAAAGTTGACAATATACAATATATAAAAAAATGGTTTGTTAATTGACATTTTTTAATATTTAAAAAATTTGAAATATTACATATCACAGAAACAATTAAAAATTATAAAGTAAATTTCTTTGACACGGAGCTGCTATATTTTTTTATCATTCAATAAGTATTTTCTGTAGATTTCGAGAAAATGTACGTGTACAATGTCGTGTGCAGCAAAAGTTCGGACGAAGACGCTCGTCATATTTTCCATACAGCAGTTTCCGTGAATCGCGATGTTTCCGTGTCCAAGGACTTCCCGAGTTTCTAACTAGGATGGCAAGCGGCACCGAAACGCGCAACAGAAATCACGGGGACTTCCCAGCATCGTACCCCAGTCGCGCCGCTCGCAGTGGCTTATCTGGGTCGTCAAAATTATAAGCTTTCGGGTAGAAACTCGCCGGGACCAACGGTGAGCAGTAAATTCGCTGTCCCTATCGGGGGTGAGCTTCCTTGGCGTCGACTGTAACGCAGAGACCGAAACTTGTGGCCTTAAATATCAGCTCTGCCTGTCCAAAGCGTGGACGAGATAAAAAACAAGCGCAAGCTGGTCAATAATTTTTAGTAAGATAGCGTCACATTGTTGAACTTATTTTATTTTCGAGTTTTGTGAACAATATATCATTAATCCCACGTGACCGTTTTTGTTCTTTAATGCATACATGTTTTAAATATCCAAATGAAATCGTGCATTAATTCTTCTGTAAATTGCTAAACTATTCGATATATTGTGCAACTTCAAATGTTATATAAAATATAGCGTTGCTTCTGGGCTTAACGTGTGTCTAAAATTTTACCGTTACTCATGATGTACGATACAAGCTGAATCGCTAGGAGAAGTATTTAATCAAGCGATCACTTTGGCCGGGTTTAAATAAACCAACGTTGAACGATGGGGTCGCAGATTACAGCGTGAGGAGAGAAGTGATAAGACGACACGGTGGCTCGGTGGCGAGAAGGGTGTGGCGAAGACAAGACGAGTCTAAGAAGGGTTAAATTACTCACCTCTTCGTTATAACTACAACGCGTTCCATCCCCTCCTTTCTCGTCGTAAACTTCTACTATCTGCGACCCTCGAATGTCTTTGGTACGATCGTGGGGTGACCGAAAACCTAAATAGGAGCCGTAAGTGATATCTATTAATAAGCTGGATCGCTATTAATAAGCTATTCATAGCGCTTTCTCTTCCTGGATTTCTTAGTAGACATAGATATGAAAATAATATTACGATATTATTTTATTCTGTGATCCCAAAACAAAATGGCTTGACACAATGATATATAAATTTATATTTAATGTGAAGAAAATTAAATTAATTTCGTTTTTGTCAGTTATACTTGCATGCTATCATCAGTGGCATGTTTTTTATTAGCTGTTACTGTTAGTCAATTAATTTTGATACGAGGAATGCAGATAGATTAAACGCCAACTCATTAAATTTCTCGCAGGAGATATTGATAAAACAAAACAACGAACTTCATGAAGATACTGATATGCCTTCCGCCGTAGTATCGTTATGTCTGAAAGCATTTCACTTCATTCTCAGTTTTTCCGTCACGAACCGAATTTCATGCAGCGCTCACGTACCGTGCCGTCATTCAAATTAATTGCGCTTACTTTGAGCGCGATTCGTCGGGATCTCTTCAGTGGCAGTTTCGGTTTCAAAGCGCCGCGCGGATGAGTACGAATGTCAGGGAAAGTACGCGTGTACCAAGGCTGTACGTGTGCCGGTGGGTGAACGAGGGGGGGTAGATGGAGGCGGGATGGGGGAGGCAGGAGGCTCTCTCGTGTACACCCGACTCCACCTTATTACAATTAGCTTCCTTATATATCTAATTAGCAAGATTCTTGGCGCACGGGGTTTCAGTGCGAAGTGAAAGACGGCAGTTGCCACCAGAGCTCTTCGCTCCTGTCTAATATAACTCTGCCATGCTCTAGTCTGTGAGACGTAATATCTCGCGTAGGTGTGCGATCGTCTACGCGCGTAGATGGTTTACGCCAAGTTTTGGGACCAATTATCATAACCTGACGTGTTGCACGCTTATAAAAGATCGCGTATTGAGAGCGAGGTCCCGTTTAGGTCGAGTTTAAAATTTTAAGAACAAGAGATCGAAAAATTGACGCAAGGCTTCTGTAGAAATATTTTATCCCACGATTCACTTACTGATCGCAAAAAATTTACGAGTGAATAAAAACTGAAGATCTGGGAAGAATGAGGTATGAATTTTACACCAGAGTTGCAATCCGAGGACAGCAAGAATTTCATTTTAGCTGACTTCACCTTGAGAACCACCCACCGGTTGCAAAATAATTCACAAGTGAGGGTAAACTGACGGAAGATAATTTTTAAACCCTTTCTTGGCCGGCAACCTAGCTCGGGGCGAACATGAATGGACGACCGGCCAGCGGTTGGCTTCAGCTTACTTAATTATCGCACAAAGAAAGAATGGCCCGTGGAAATGTAAAATAAAGGCTGCACCGTGTTTCCCCGGCGCTTTCTCAGCCCCTTACAGACTCCCTGTACCTTTGCTGTTCGTCCATTCCTTTGCCACTAGGGCTCCGTCAGTCTCAAAGGACAAGCGCGATCTCTCGGAGGAACATGAGAAGGAGAGACAGAAGGGCGGAAAGAAGGACGAGGGCGGGAATGGGGTAAGAACGGACCAGTAAAGGAAGGGGTTAACTTTCCACAATTAATAGTGACTAACGTCCATTAAAAACTAATTCCTTTATTTATGGTTCACTTCCCGATTCTCCTGCGACCTTCCTTCTTTCGCTTCTCGATTCTCACTCTTTCTTGACCTCGCCCGCAATCTCGGTGAGGTGTACTTACGCCCCTTTATTTGCTCTTCCCCCAAACGACAACTTGTTACAGGACGAAAGTTGCCGCTTTTTTTTTTCCTTGATATAGCCGGTCTCGAATGACGGATTAAAATTGGGAAAGTTCTTGCTACCGGGTCATATTTTTCTGCGGCTGGGGTCCTCGTTAAAAGTAATTGCGCACCGGTAGCTTTGTCCGCGTTCTTCCGTCGATTCGAGAGGTACGATCGCATTAAATCTCTACGACGATCTAGTGCGGTCAAACTTATCGTAACTGACAATGATTTTATAGTATATATAATAATGTATTTTTTGCATCGTATTAGATTTAAATAACATTATGTTAAATCTATCTTACATTAATATAAAGTTAAGATAGAAGTGGAAATTATATTTAAAAAATATAAGCAATAAGAGATACGTATTATTATAAGGTTATTTTTAATAATAATAATCCGAAAATGATATTGCATCGTACAAGTCGAATAATATCGCTTTTCACTCCGATTATATAATAACTCCATATTGTTCTATCATTTTTTTTCTCAACTCTTCGTCTTTCGACGGCTTTCTTTTAGCGCTGCACAAAAGCTCGTGCGCGTCGACAATACGAAGAACGGAGAAAGATTGATGGCGCAGAGAGGCGGCCAAGTCCGAAGCGCTTTCACGGCGTGAAGCGAGAGCGCGTCGCCGGCGGGTCTGCACATTTTTAATTGTAACTAAAATAATTATACTTTGAGGAGAACCGGCCGCTTTGACACCGCCGTGCGCGGCCAGCAAAGGCAGCGGCGAAATAAAAAGTCCGTCCCCGTTCGTCTCGTACTGCTCGCACGTCTCGACGCGGTCGTTGCGAGGAATATGTAATTTCGCCTCTGCGAAACTGACAGCCCGGAAGGGGCCACACACCGGTGTTGCACCCCTAAATAATAATAAGTACGTCTAGTTACGTCCATCCGCGTCCATCTCCCTCTCCACTCTCGCGCACCCTCTTTCAGCCCATCCCTCCTCCGCCCCGTCTCCTCTTTCGCAGTTTTGGATCGCTGTACGTTAATTTCTGTACGTCAAACGAAGTTGCACCAGTCGCGTGTTTACATGTCGAAAACGAGCGTAATGGGCTGCCGCTGCAACTTAGTCGCGTGATTTCGCGCGGCGCGGTGCGGCACGGTGGCCGGTGACCTTAAGCACCGTTCACAAATGCAGTATGGGGGTGCACCCTTTGCACCACTGCGTCGTGAGAGAGGATAGGGCGCGCGGGGGTAAAAGGGCGAGGCAGCCGGCGGCGCACCCTTTGAAAAAAATTGTTCCGGGCTCGTCACGAAACCGGCTGGAGAGTTTCGGAAAGTATGTTAAACGGATTTCGCGTTCGACGAAAATTAATTATACGGCCAGGCGGTAACCGGCTCGCTCGCTCGCTGGCTCGCTTGGCTCTCTTTCCCGATGTCCCTGTCTTTTTCCATCGTGTTGTCGGACCTTCCTTTCGACGATGAGGCGGCCCACCCCGACGCTTTATCATTCATAAAGTCTCGGATTTCAGAATTCGCGTAACCCAATACGCCCGCGGCTCTTTTCCCGTTTTGCGCGAAATTTCACCGAATTTCTTGCGCCACCCGTCGCCGCCCACTTAAAAAGCTCCGCGTGCACACCGCGAGCTGCCTGCTTGCCTTTTTTTCCTACTTCTCTCTTTCTCTCGTCGAATATATTTTTCCGAGTGGACGCGATGACGAGGAGGAGAGAAAAATGTAGGAAACACGCGCAGAGGGACGAACTGAATCTCCGAGAAAACTCTTAACGCTACCGACGCTCCAACTGAGAGAATCAAGTTTGAGATGCAGCCTGCGGATATTCGAATGTGCATATAAAGAGGAATAAAGCAACGAGTGCGATAGTTCCATATGTATAATGCGAATATACCGGGTGATCGAGTAGGATTTTTAGACAAGATTCAAGTCGTACTAAAAATTTGAACGTATAACTCTTATATATTGAATTCATTTTTTATTTGATCTTATTTGCTTTTATTTTCTTGATATTATCCAGTAATAGCATTGACTATTTTGTTTGCGTTTTCTATTAACATTTTTTTTCTTATCGGATAAATAATTTTAATATAATATGAGTATTTTTCGTCCTCCTGCCATTCTATGTTGTATCATTTTTAGTCACCCGGTAGGTGGTACACCGGAGCTTAATTAAGATATGTATTTATTTTAATTCCTCTCGGGCCGCACAGAGATGGCCGACTGGCCGGGCATAGGATAACACGATTTGCTTAGAGCCGTCGGTGCGCATACATCTCGCACGTGCAGAGAGATTTTCAATTCAGGTATAAGGAAAGAGCCGACGTGCTAGGAACGCGCCAGTATAATATAATAAATAGAGAGAAAGAGAGAGAGAGGGGGGGAGAGAGAGGGAGAGAGCGAGAGAGAGAGGGAGAGAGGTGCCAAGAATATAGTTTTTTGTTTCTTTAACCTGCTCTTTTTCGAGATCGTATACGGCGAGTATTCTTTTGGAAGATGCACCCCTCGCGCGATTCGGCCGACGGTAAAGGGTCCACTTCTTGCAGAATAAAATTAGGAAACTGTATCCTTCAACCCTTTGAGAAGGTGCGTTCATTCTTCTCCGCACTGTTTTTCTTTCTGCCTCGTTATCCCTTTTTACCTTCTGAGAATGAGCTGTCTGAGGGAGTCTTTACTTCTCGTGGCTTTATTCCAAAATGTATTATGCGGATTTCTAATGTTTCCGGAGTTGTAGTAAATGTTGTTTCAGAATATCTACTTACAAATAAGAAATAAGAAAATTCTGAAATATTGAACGTGTTAAAAAATAGCTTTATACAGTAACATTCAATATTTTCTTTCCGAAAGAATCATCATGTGTTCTTGTTTGTTTCAGATTACAGCGTCTGAGATTTGAAGGATCGTAAAGTGGTAAGTCATAATTACGTGGCACTTTTATACTTTGCCAACTTTACCGTGTATTAGACGAGAAAAAGTCGGTTAACCATGTACAAGCAAACTTTGAAGAACGAATGTCACGAGATAGAAGTTAAAAACCGTTGGGTTCGTACGACGCGGAAAGGGCTATACTCCTGAGAGAGATCTCGTAACTCTCGTAGTCCCAATTCGAAATGCGCTCCTCCGGCTCGTAAAAGCTGACATAAAATCGTCGCGTACGGTCGAACGTGGCGGTTCGTTGAACAAAAGACCAAGTGACGTTACCGTAAATGCGAGTTATGAACGTGTTCGATGCGCATACGATATTATAATGATCGAGGTTGCTGAAGGAATGAATAAGGATTGGGTTTAGACTAACGGATTCGTTTCTTGAACCTTCGCAAATCGTTTGTTTTTTTTTATTCTTAAAATTAACATAACTTAGAGTGCGTAAAAGTAAAGAGTGCTCTTTTGTGCCAATAAAGTCGCAGTATTTCTCGAAAGTACTCAGGCTAGGAACGCATTTTATGATAACGTAAAGTTGAAATTAGCGACATTTACTCTTCTGCGATCTTCTGATCTTGTGTTATTTTATTTCACGAATTTTACAGATAATCGTAACTTTTCAATTTAATTCAATATGGAGCTAAGAAATTGGAAATCGAACTTTGTAAATAATTTCAAAATTCTAATTTGCATTTATAAATGGATGTTAGATGGAAAGGAATGTTCTTTTCACGTTTGCATTTTTCTTACTTCCATTATAATTCTAACATTCTGAATTTTTTATATGGAAGTTTAGTAGAAATCTTGCGCGAATCTTATTATTAATCCTTAAGCATGTTTAAATCGATATTGATAAAATACAAGCGTATCTGGTTGTGTCAACCCTCCAATTTCTTTTTTTTTCCACCCAGGACACGTCATCAGCGACCGTTTTTAAAATCGTCTCGATTTTTCATTGCCGCTACGTTTCCTTCGTGCGATTTCTGCGGCTTCGCAGGCTTCCGCCTTCGAGACGCTAATGGGTGCGTACGAATATTTCATTCCCTGTAAGATGCCATTACGAAAGTATATAGGATACGCCATGGCTGTATGCACGGTGGAGTCGCAGGTTGGAGGGGCGAGGGGATATTTAATGACGCGTGGCGATATTAAAATGGCATAAAAATGAGGTGTAATTTGTATCTGGCCTCAAAAGTTGCCCTCATCCTTCGCTAGCAGTCAGATTATACCCTGCTCTCTTTCTTTCCTCTCCCCCCCCCTCCTCTCTCTCGCTCTCTCTTTCGAGCTTTCGCTCGACGTTGTGTACTATTATTGTTATTAATACGAAAGGTCGCAGGCTCACTTAATACCTTGAGAAATCGCCGTATTTCCGTATCAACTGTTCCACCCTCAGTCGCGTCGACCGACGCTGTAATTTTACCGAAGGATGCGAAACAAGTTGGGGGGATGATGCAATTCTCGGGGAAAAAATGATTGCGAATGCTGTTATTATTAAATGCGGACAATGTTTAAATAATTACGAGACCGAAATATGAAAATGACGGGAGCGGCTTTTCAGAGTATATATATATATATATATTAGGTGTTGGAATTAATTCGTAGCGTTTTTTAATGAAAGAATGTTATTTATTTCACATGAGCATTAAAAAATACATTAATGAAAGTACTTCCCATCACTTGTAAAACGCTACGAATTAATTCCAACACCTAATATATATATATATATTTAGTATATATAAGTCATGTGCAATCTTGCGCGAATACCGAAGATATTCGTATAGCTTAATGTCTTCTTCGATATAGAAGTATCACCGTCGTTCCCAGCCTATTCGGATTCTCCTTCTGCACGATCCGTCGAAATCCTTCCACTCGAAAGGAGCCGCGGATAAAAATGTCATTTGAATATTTGGCGTACGTCCGCAACATCATTTATAACGCGTGACAATAAAGTCTCGAGCTGGTAGTAATCTTTATGACGCGATCCACGACGCGCGCCTCTCGTCGTCTTCCCCTCGACCGAACCTTTTTCGAGGCGCGGTTACTGCTTTTACGATATGCTAAGCGCCGGCACCGTCGCCCTTTTCAAAAGATATCTAAGCTCTCATCGTCACGGGCGGAATATTTTCTGGCTGCTTAAACATCGGATTAACGATCTGCAATAACAAACAAACTATTTATGCAGCTATCCCTCCTCAGCTCGGGCCCCGATTTCGTTCGGGAATCAGCTATTTAGGTCATAATGAATGCATTTGCGCATTTGTACTGGTTGCTATAATGTATTCGTTACAAAACAAATTTACATTTACATTCGGGAAGTACCGAATTTAGATACAGCACTTCATATTTCGTATTATGACTTAATTAGAATTTTTTTCTTATGCTTAAGTTCATGAATTTTTATATATTATTTTATTACAATTATTATAGATAAAATTAAATCGCATTTTGTACCAAAAATATTTCTGATTTACTTTCTTGTAGAATGCATATATCACATATTCTTTAATTATAAAATTTTCACAATGTATAAAAAAGTGCTTTTCTTACGTTAAATAATAAAATATCATTTTATAGCTATTTCTGTAAGATCGTAGTTCGCAGATTGGTGTGGTGAGCGTTTGCTTCCGACGAACATCGCACGTCGCGGCGATTCATGGTCGACGATGGGGAAATAGTTCGGTAGACGTAAGTCGCACGACGAGGGAAGGGGGTCCGGACGGTCACTTGGATTTGTGTGGTGTGAACGCGGGACGGACCAGTAAATCCACCCTTTCGTGGTCTCTTAGCGAACTCGGGTCATAGATCGTCCAAACTATCGTGAAACAACCCCCACCCTGCATCTACTGCGACCTCCGAACTACCCTTCGGGGTGCTTTGGCACCCTCGTAAGGAGCACGGTATCCTCCCCTCGTCCCGGAAGAAACTCCGATTATGCGAATGGCTTTGGAAATTCACACTAAACTAAAGTGTCTCGCGTCATGTGGGTTGCAATATTGGGAATCACAAGTCAACAACTAATAACATCGACCCATATTTATTAAGATTTAAATCTAATGAAATTTTGATTTGAAAACTTATATCTTCGATTAAATAAATTTTTATTCTTAAATTTAAAGGAGGCGAAACTTGGATATTATCGCGCGATTACCTTTGCACTGTTCTTTTCACGAGGCGTTCCCGCTTTTCTTCTTTTTCTTGAATCGGCTATGATATAGAATACACCGTGGGTTTGAAAAGAAAAGCGGCGCTCGTTAGTTCCGTGAGAAATTAATTATTTGCCCGCCATCGCTATGGCCGCTCGAGTAATGGTGAAAAATGTCTGGATTGTGCGGGATTACATCACGTTGAAGGGGGGAGGATGGCAGGAGATGAGTTAGGTAAGTGGGGGTGAGAACGGAGACCCGGAAAAAGAATAAGAAGGAATGTATCGGTGTGGCTCGTTACACTTAAATTGGAGGGAATGACTGAGTGGTCTCGTTATTCATCGCGAATAATATAGAAAAGGGCTTCCGACTTCGCGCTTCACCTGAGCAACGATTCCTGGCAGGATATCTGACACGGCTAGATCGCGGGGGAGTCTTTTCTCTTTGGGAGATGAATTGACGCGGCCATGTCCGACGCCATAATCAGACATTGAAAATGTCTTGTCTTTTATTCGAGGTCTCGTCGAAAGCGATATTCAAAGCTCGACGGAATATTTTTGATCATTAGCGGGATATCTACGTATATATATATATATATATATATATATGTGAAACATATGATATACGTACTTGAACTACCAACTTAAATTGAAATATATGAGAATCTTTTGTTGCGTTGACATCTGTAGTTTGTTATAAATCAAGAGATAACAAATGGAATTTTATATTCATATTAATTAATAAATTAATTAATAACAACATTATTTTTCTATATTATTTTATTATTTATATTAATGATGGATAGTTACATATCAATTTTACAAAACTGATATTATACATATCGGCACGCAATTATCATTTTTGAGATTAATCCATTTATATGAATATATAATAATAGTTCAACATCTTAACATTCAAACCGTAGTGGCGCTTCGTATTTAAAGTAATGTATTTAACATAAACGATCTTGTTTCCGATCTTATTGTTTACTGATATTATTGTTTCATTTACTGGAAGAGAAATGTTTATCATATTGCATTGAAACTGTCAGTAATCGAGACGAAATAAAACATTGGCATCCTTATGCATACTTTGCTACATGTAATTAATGCACCCCGAGGAATGGCGTTTCGCTAATTAGTTCGCTTTGTGCAAGAGTCGCGCCGAGCCAAACAAAAAGACATCGAACCAAATTGTTCACAAATTGGACGGATGACATTACCGTCCTCTATTAAATGGCGTTTACCCAACTCGTTGGCGTGTCGGCCTTTAACCCTCTCTCGGCACGAGCAAAACCACCACCGGGGAGGCCGCCTGGCTTGGGTTGGCGTAGTTTGAGCTGCCCATAGAGGTGGTCGCTTCTCTAAGATCAAGTGCTTTCCAGTACCGCACTAAGCCAAACTCCTGCCGCTCTAACGTCCGTTCGTCCGGTCAGATCTGCCATCCGGGAAGGGGTGGATTGATAAACCAACCGCTCTCGTCCCTCTTGACCGGGCAAATTCTTGTGGACAGCCACTGGACTTCAGTGGATCTCAATACGCGATCTTGTTTTCGTATCTGTTGACGTCGATTGCCAAAGTATCTACGTTGAAAATAAAACTGATGCAGATAAAAATATTGAAAAACATTTTAGATTATGTGATAAATATTCTGTTAAGATTGTAAAAAAATATCATTGAAGAATTTGGTATATCACTTTATTTCAACCGTAATATAATTACTCCAATACATTCTTTATTACTATTTATTTATTTATAAGCTCTATACATTTTCTTCTAATTCCGCAATATTACTTTACCCAAAATTTTGCTTCTGTCTGCATTGCATCTATCTCTTTAAATAATTTATTAGAAAAAGAGCTAAAGCTCTTGGGATATCCGAACATATTCTCAACACGTGATCCTACGATCACGCCACGAGGACGTCGACAAATTCCCACCTGAGTCTGTCCCCTGTAAGATGTCCCCTGGACCCGATCTACCGGGTGTCTTGTCATCGTTGGCGCACGTAAGCCGCCTGCACCTTTCGTGAGAACGACGTCGTGACGACGGACGATCTTCCGACCGGCTGCGTGTCATTCTTCGGGGCAGTAGGCTTGCGTGCCTGTTTTGGTTGTTGCACCTCGTCACGAAGGAGGTCGGCGCGACGTCTTGACGTCTTCACGACGTTGAGCACCTCCAAAGTGAAATACTCGAAGTCGAGGGATAGTGGGTCAAGCGGCATCAGGGAAAATCGGAAGATCCAGGGGTATTGTCGCCGGAAGTCTCCGTTGGTGAGCGTCGATGGTCGGGGTAATTGGATAGAGAAGATCGAGCACAACCCCACTGTAGCACTTTGCCTTGTCCCCTTGCATCTCTCCCCTGATTCAAGAATCTCCTACGAACCATCCCCACTGACTGTCGCTGGTTCTTCGACATCCGAAAACTATAAACCTATCAAGAAAGAGAGAGTCAGGGTATCTTCTGGAATGATACGATAGGATGTCATGCGATTGGGACAAGACGTTAATCTCCCTCGGAATGAGATTCGATTACTGGACCACGTGGCCGGACGTAGCCTCTGCATGCATATATAAAATAATAGCATTATTCAAGAGAAGTTTGTTACCATCAATGTCCGTAACTGAGTATAGAATAAAATTGTCAAATAATTGAATTAATAATTATATTTTTGGACATCTTTAGAAATTTTTTATTACAATATTTCAATACGTATCAACTTATCATGATTAATTATATTTAAAGATTCAGTTTAATGACTTTTAAATTATTATATTTATATAATTTTGAGCGACAAGAGTATTTCTTTCTATTTTTTATGCATTATATATATTTTTAAGATTATTTTTTAATTTAATGGAAGCGCGTTGACTGAAATTTTAATTGGTTGTAACTTGTGTTCTGTATTTTGGCTTAACTCAAATTAGTAGCGGACCAAATTTTTCGCTGAATTACAAAGCTAGTCGGAAATATTAGGAGAGAAGATTGTAACGTATCCCCTGATTTTCAACGAATTGGCGCACCGATTGCACGAGTTGGCGTACTTTTGATTTATTCTAATTGCTATTTCGATAATGGGGGCCGGGTCAGCGCTTTCGCAGCTCTTGCATTCCCATTATCGGACTCGAACGCCGGAGAAATATAATCGCATTCGAGTTAAGGTAACGTCCGGTACGGAGCTTGCTAGTAATTATTAGCTAATTTGCCGTTAAATCTTCGCTGACCGCTAAATTATCGCCGAAGGACGAGTGCGAGGAAAGGATATATTTTAGCATCCTGATTGCGCGTCCGTTTGTGAACGTACGAATATATTTTATATAATGGAATATTTTTTTCACGATTTATAGGTAGAATTTGAAAATTTTATTTTCCGGTCTTTCTAAAGGAGCATTTTGGATTTTAGGATGAAGAAGACAGAAGTGCAATGCATAGTTAAATTTTCGTGTGCCGACTTAAATGTAACGAGTGGCCGCTGCGGGATTGAATAGCCTTCTGATGGAAACGGTCCTTTGCGACAAATGAACCACAAACCGAGTGGTAACCAAAACCACTCGAGATCGTTGGTCCACGTTTGAACGTCATGTATTGTTTTGCGCGTCTCAGAAAACCATGGATCTGGAATTAGTCGGCCCCAAAAACCGCTTTCTCTCTCTCTCTCTCTCTCTCTCTCTCTCTCTCTCTGTTACGAAGGTTCTCCCGTTAATAAGATTGGAACATGTGTTTCGTATGCATTATAGATTTTAAATACACCACATTCTGTGAAACTTGTAAAATTTATTTAATGTTATTTCTGTAAATATTTACTGTAAATATTTACAACAAAATTACTTAATTTCATCTCTTTGATCATATCTATTTAAAAATTTGTCAAGTTATTGAATTAACACATTCTGTAAACATATTGTTTTATAAGAGATTTATAAATCTTTATATATTTTACAAAACTTCCAAAATATTTCATCAATCAATGTTTCTAAGTAACAATGAACCATAACCGGCTATATCAAATCTATCATGACAGTCCTCCATTCTTGGGGTGACAGGCGAGGTATATACAGACGCGGTGAAAGAAGAAGGAGCAAGCGTATCTGAATGGCTCCCAAGAGTGCCAAGTTCGAATCCCATTACCGGACTCGCGCCCGTTAAATAGGTCTCGCATCGTCAACCGGAAAATATACACATCGTCCCTGAGTTGTCCTCAGAAAGGAGGAGAAACGCGTCTTACACCCCACGCGACGGAAATCGATGTAGGTCCACTGGGAGGACCGAGCTGAATTTTCATGTCTTCATTGTTTATTGCATACGAGATGCTCCCGAATATTGTCACATAAATTTTAAACAGAAAACACATTTTCGTGGCGTAAGGGATAGAGAAGTAGCAGCGACAGAATTGCCTATTAGATTGAAGATATAGAATTAAGTCATATTTTATATAAATATTTTTCTACTTTCTATCATATACTCTTCTTCCATTTGCATAATATCGCAGTTAATGTTTTGATATTTTCCACGTATGTGTGTGTATAACTTTTCTTGATTCACTATACGTTATCATGACAGTTTCTCTAACGCACAAAGAGGTCGTCGTTCGTCGTCGAAACGTTCCTCGATGTTCCCCTCCGGCATTTCAGTCACCTTACGTCTTCCTTTCTCTTTTTGCAATTTTTTTTCCTTCGCCCCCATCGTTCGTTCGTACACCGTTCCATTCTCGAGCCGTTACGAACGAAACGAAAATAAAATGTAAGTGGAAATTTATTGCCGCAGGCGATAGGAGACGTTTTCGTACTTTTAAATATTTTATAAACTTTCTTCTTCTTCTTGCCTCTCTTCCTCCGCGCGCCTCGTGGTTCCCAAGAGCGCCTGGAGAGCACTGGTGACGATAGAAGGAAAGAAACGAAATGTTCTCAGGAACGGGCGAAAACTTCACCCTGATGTCGATCTTTTTGTATCTCCCGACACGCATATTTGTCGTAGTGCTAGGAAGTGAAAAATTCACCTTTTAAAGTACATAATAATAATACGAACCTGAAGGGTGGGCCTTCCTTAAAATATATTATATATATTTTATTAACGGCCAGACGTACCGTTAATTTCGTGTACAATATTATTAAGTATGAAACCTAACAGTCTAAGTATATAAATAACAATTTTTTTCCACGCATGAAAGAGAGACTTTATACGATTCGAACCCTCAACTATTGTTGAACCAGAGTACAGTTCGGTATAATGGTAATCATCTATGCAGGCGCTAGACCTCTTCGCCTTTTTAAATTAATTTTGATCTTTTTACATGAGTGTATTATATTGTAATATTAAATTAACATCAAGATAAAGCAATATAATCTGCAATAAGTTGATCCACACGTTTGATTATTTCTTGTGAGTGAATCTGACAACGAGGAGAGGTACTATCGAAATCAATAATCGACAAGCATAAAGAATTTATTGTGTTTCTCTATTTCACGTGTACTGACATTCGCCATTATTCGGCAACACGCGAGCGAACGGTAGAATAACGTCGTAAGGGCCTGTCGAAATCGTGAATATTTGATGTGAACCTATTACCGGCTCTCAATACGGTTACGCGAAAATTGACAGCTCCCTCTTGAACGCTCGAGCCTCTTCTCCGTCTCTTTGACAGGGACATAAGCGTTCCTGATGAATATTCTTCGAGAGGCGAGATGACGATGGAACGGTGTAGATAAGTAATAAGTTCTTTCTTTATCGTTCTCCCAAACTAATAAGTCCCCTTGTCTGCTCGAGTTCCATCAAACGTTCTGAATTATTCAGATCAACGCGGAGTTGATCTATATCTACACTATTGCATCTGCTCTTAAGAAGATCTATTTGAAGATCTATCTTTCTACGTTTTATATGCGTTATTTCGTTAATTTATAAGTCTTGTTTTGACAAAAAATTACCTTTCGATGATTACATACTGTTCTCTTGTTTTAATGTAAGGAATTGATAATATCTTTTAAATTCTAAAATTCCAAATTTCAAATTTTGACATTCTGCTTAGAACATTGCGCTAACTAATTTATTGACGATGACGAATTCATATACTTTGTACTATTCTGCGCGGATAAAAAGGAGCAAAAGAGGATCGCAGAAATGAAAGAGAAGAGAAGCGTACGTCGCGAGATCATGCACCGCACGAAACCGCTGCAAATGGAGACGGTGAATTACGAGACTTCGTGTTAACCTCTCGGCATCCTCTCGCACGAAAACGCGCCGTTACGGCCGCGGAGGAGAAATGGAAGGCGGGCAGATTACTTTTCGATAAGGAATAATTAAAAATTTTCTCGTTTAAAGTAGCTAATTCCATTTCTGGCGACGCCCACGGAGGTAATGGGCGGCCGGAAGTGGCCCGGCAGGCCGGAAAAAATAACCGCTAAAATACTTGGTAGATAAAGAAGATAAAGTCGCTAGCTGGCTGGCAGTAATTTATATCGGCGTGTGATTCCGGAGTGAGACACGAGGAGAAATATTTCAGGGCGGTACACCCTCCAGATAGCGGTAATTAAAAATTACGGGGCGGGAGAGGGGGAGGGCGGGTGCCGTTGGTAGGGGAGCAGGAAAATAAGAATATATTGATTATACGGGATGAATCATCCCCTGTGTGGATGAATCCAATCTCTCTCCTATTATATCTTAAGAAGATATAACGACAGGGTATTATTCTTTCTCTGACGTTTTAGAGTTAAAAGATATTAGAAACTTCGCGTTATAGAAAATTGTGCCAAGGAAATATATTATATCTGCTGATTTATTAAAGAATAAGATATTCGTTTTTAGATTACATATCTTTGCGATTAGATTTCCGTTGCACATAGAAGAAAACTCTAAATGTAATCGGTATCTGTATTACGCTGTGTTCGTATTCTGGTACACCGCGGCAGTCGTTGAGTTGCAAAACGCAATGGTCGCATTGATATCCTCTCTATTGATACCACGTGCTTCCGGTCGATCCGTCGAAAGTTTCGGTCAACCTGGAACTTGAACAAGGATCATAAATCCCTGCAGTAGAGACTAATGTAGTGGTAATAGAGTATAAATGGGGGTCACGACCCGAGGTCAGCCCGTCTTACACCCCTAAACTGTCGTCCGCCACCTTCGCCCTCGTGCGAGAACCGGCCGAGACCTTAAACTCGCGTAACACCCACCTACCATTATTTCGAAATGACTTATCGGGACTTCATGCTCCGAGAATGTCGATTCCGGAATCAGTTTACCTCTGAACGATGTAACTATAACAGGAAATGCCGTCCTGAAACATATACAATAATGTTTTGTGCAATTTAAAAATAAATTGCATTTAATATTACTTCAAATTATCTTAAAAGATAATCCTGTTATTATCCAAGATATGCTAATCATTTTGTTTTAAATAAAAGAATAGGTGTTTTTTTTTAAGAGAAACGTTGTTAATAATGAAAAATGTTTGTATTAAAAACTATATATTTTATAGTTTTGTTAAGAATATCTTATACTTAGTTGAGAGAGAATATGAATGTACCGTGCAGTGCTGCCGTCTTGTGTATCTGTAACGTACTAAAAGGCCACAGGACAAAACTTTTTCCGCTCGTTTATGCGGCACGCTCACTCAATCTCGCGTTTCTTTAGCATTTATCAATGATAAAATATGTAATAGTGTTAACTTCTTTTAGCCAATTTGTGTGTAACATTATGTTGCTAGTTTATTTCTCTGCAATTTCATCCTTTTTTTACATACGTCTTTTGGGTTGTTTTGAATCTTACACTCATATCTCTATTTTAAAAAAAATCAGTAAGTCAATGAGGATACCTCATATTATATATTTCTTTAACGTTATATGTATCTATATTTGATAATAGCTCGATGTTACTATACGTTACTTTTAAAAAGTACGTTACTTTTATTACATATATGTACATCACATTGTATATTTTTTAACGTTAATATATGCCTACATATATATCTATAACGTTATACATTTGACAATAGCTCGATGTTTCTTTTAAAAAGTAACGTCGTACATTCGCGAGCTTTTGCGGTCGAGCGATCGCGGCCACATCATTCAAGTTACGGCCTTCTGGTTCCCGTAGGTGCTGCGCGTGGAACTCTTTTCCCAAAAGTTGTTTCAAAGTTCACGGCACAATGGACACGGCGCATTATATATCCCCCTTCGCTATTTCTCTCCGGTTGATGGTAGATACACACCACACAGTACAAGGGAAAGGCGTCCGCGTGTTGCGGGGTGTATACCTAGCGTAGTGCTGACCAATGTTCGCCCGAAGATACGGTTGACGGGTCCGGGTCCGGCCTTCACGTCACCTCCACTTCAACAGTCTCCCGCGCCCTTTCTCGTGAGCCGCCGCTCTTCTCGGTCCGCATTCAATTTCAACACCTACGTCCGCAACCTGACCCAGCGTGCTGAACAATCGCCGAACCCATTCGCAACTTGAGACAAATGAAAACTTTGCGCGACGCCGAAACACTTCTGTCACTGTTGGAGGTGCCACGAGAGCCGTTTGAGAATCGACGCACGCGACTTATGTGTAACGGTACATACGTGACTCGGTTTATTTTGTTGTAAACTCGACAAGCGATAGGTATATGGCAAGACAAAACTCATCAAGAAAAAGTATAAAAGAAATTCACCTTTTATTATTGTTATTAACTAATAGAAGAAATATTTTTTTTTTTCATTGTCTTTTTAATAATGAATAAAATATATTTTATGGATTTAAATTAAAATCGTCTCAATAGTAGTGATTGTTTTATTTAAATTTAATTTACTAATTGCTAATAAATATATATTTCAATTATAAATATATAAAAAATGTATATACAAAGATTTTAAAATTTATTTAGCAAATTACTGCAGATCGATATCTAAATTTATTTGACAGCTTTATTTGCATTGCATTCTCACTCAATAGCTTCTAACGCTTCGAAAGGGTCGAAGGAAGATGCCTAGACTATCGTGAAAATAATTGCAGTGTTCGGCGATGGTAACCCTTCCCTTTACTTTTCTTTATCTTAATGAAACTCCATAAATAAAGAGTCTAATGTTACGAAAACAGCCGTGTAGGGGAGAAAAAAGCCACGGTGCGGTAAATTATTGGGAATTGAGAAAAGCGATGTTAAATTATTAATTCTTTTTGTAGATTTATCGATATTAGTATTTTAAAGTGTTAAAAATCTCAATTCAATTTGAAAATTGATTACACATTTATCACTATTTTAAATAGATATTAGGATTGGAAATTATAGCAAGCGATATAATGTAAGTGACTTATGGCATAAAATTCTAATCTTTTATTATATTTCAAAAAACTACTTGAATGAAACAGCTTTTCAAAATGCTACATTAATAACTAATTAATAACTAATGTAATAGTTTATTAACAAGTGAAATATTGACTTTGGTAGAGTGATCATTTAAAAAAGATCAACTATTTTTGGAACAATTGTGCTAAGGATGCATAGTGTCGTAAACATTTTTTTTTTAAAACGAATTCGGGACATCTTCGCTATCGAGATTTACGGGAAGGTTTATCCCCTGAGGCGAGTACATTTTGACGAGGCGAGGGCTTTAGAAAAAGGGTTGATGTGCAATAAAGGGGAGATGCTTACATCTGTAAAAAAAACGAAAACGCCAATAATTCATTGACAACAATCTCGTTGGCGGAGAATAATGGGCACCGTTTTCTCAGAGGAGGCAGTTCCGTTTTATTAAGAATTAAGCATAAAAATAATTATTTTTAATTTGTGACCATGATAAGGGCTTTATTGTTCTACCCTGTATATGGTCCGTTACGGGGATGATAAGAGCGAGCGCGAAATTGATCTTTGTATTTCACGTTAATCCCATTAGTTCCGTTAATATTCCCATTCTTAATACTTTATAATTACATTCAAAGTTGTGTTTACAATATTCCACAAGAGAGAGATACTTATATCTTAATATATTTTGTTATGAAGTTTGCTTGTGTTGTTCTTAGTGTAAGATGCAGTAATTTATTTTTATTAATTACTATTAGCACGACACTTTTATTACTCAGCTAACGCTGTTTGTACTCTTCTAAGGGATCGATATGTGATAAAAATAAAATATGCACGTTATATTAATTTTAATTAATATTAACTCTTAGTACATACATTATTTTTTTGAAATACTAGGAGCACCATAATTAATTATAATATTTATATACAATTTTTTAAATATATAATCTTATAAAAATGCTTTCTGAAAATGTTAAAGTATAATTACCAGTATAATTACCTTAATAATTTTTGTATACTTGTAAAAGTGATGAAAATTAATTCGGGACACGAACAACGTATCATGTGTAATAAAAGATAGGAAAATCGTGTACTAAGGATTAATATTGGTGCTTAGTATGCTTAAAAAATATTAAATTAATTAGTAAAATATCAATATGTAATGGTAATGTTTCATCAAAGCACTAATTGCAAATTATCATTTTTGTATGAGACAATTAAGTTATATCTCGGATTCTTCTTTAGTCTTGTGTCTGTTAAAAATATCGCGTAAACAAAGACAAAGGTGACGTAAAAACGACGTCGGGCATTGAGAGACGAAAGGGATAAGCAAGTTAATGAGAGAGAGGTGCGCGATGGTAAAGGCAGAACGAAAGCTGGACATCGAGCCCTTCTCGGTGGCATGGTTAATATTACGAAAGAGCCCTTTGGCAGCCTAGACAGCGACACCCCTCGACAATATACTCCATGACGGGACGTAGGTCTCCATTAATTTTTTTAAGCATTATAAATATTTAAGCGAGCCATTTCTCATAGGTAAAGTGAAATGGTCTTTTTCAACGAAATTTTTTTTTTATCCGGACCAATGCGATGCGACAATGAAATTCACAATACCCTTTTCTTGGCTGACACGATTCTGAATTGTTAACAATAATGCGGAGATTTACGACTGGTATTGCGATTATGTGTAACTTTCCGACAAAAGTTATTCGTATTATTAAAATAAAGTGATGCAACTGATCGTACATGAATTATATCATCATGTTAAATATAAAATGTAAATATAATTGAAGAAATTTTGTTTAAAGTTAGACATATAATAATTAATTGTTACTAATTATTTTCTATGAGAAAATGTTTAAATAAATTAGAAATGATAAAAAATACAATAAAGATATTCTTTATATCTAAATATATTAAAAATAGACTTAATATATCTAACAATAAGAATAATTTTTTATATTTTTTATATTTTAATAAGTAACAGAAAAATACATACCAAAAAAAATAATATAATATAAACTAATACATACAGATCCTAAATATATAAGATAGTGATATATTAGATTGTGTGATAGATAATATTAGTAATGAAAGTATATTCTTAAATGAGTCGGTCTTTTCATTCTTCATAATTGCATATGTCGGCAAGTTACAGTCACGAGGCGACCGTTACCTTTCGGTGACACAGTTCACGATGAACAAACTGTCGACGCGTTGAAGCGCGTGCGGAAACTTGCTCCTTAGATAAATAGGCGAGAAGAGAAGAGGAGGACAGAGGATGGGGCGCAACCGCGCGACCAAAGAAAAGCGGCGTTCGCGCAGCTACCTGCGCGCGAGCGAGCGCGCTATCGCGCTATTGAAACGACAAGTGAAATATACGAAATAAATCTTGCAAGACCCTATTCAGCGGAGACAATACGGCGTCCAGTCTATGGACGCTGTCGAGGGTAGGCGCACCGTATTGTGCAACGTCGGGGAGGTAGACGAACGTGAACTCACGGACCGACTCTCGCTCTCACCCCCTTTGCCTTGCACTTCGCCTTTCCTTCTCTGCCTCCTCTTTCCGAGCAAACTGAACACCCAGCCTTTTGCCCTGACCACCCCAAACCTCGTTCCCTCTACCACCCCCTCATACCCTCTTTGCTCTTACCCGATAGCTCTCTTGGCCCCACTGAAGCTCCCTACATCTATCTTCCTCTTTCTCTCTCTCTCTCTCTCTCTCTCTCTGTTTCTGTTCGTCTCTTTCGCGACGTCCATCTTTCGTTCTCTCCTTCTCTCTTAGCAGCTTCCGTCTGTTTCGCTTCGATCCACGAAACGGCAAGTCGCGAGTCGGTGTCGTTGGGTAAATACCGGTGGCGTGTGGGCGATCTTTGGACGGGGTGGTCGTAAAGAATGGTCGTATTCAGAGTCCGGCAGCACTTCTGCTCCACCCTTCCCAATTCACCCCCTTACGTCCAGTGTCGCCCGTTCTACCACCAACCTACCTACCCTGTTCGTTGGTGCGGCCGAAGCGACACCACAGTGCAAAGTTTCTGAAGCGAGACAAGCCGCAATATAATGCCACCCTTGGTACACGGTAGCACCTCACCCTCCGTTCAATAGCGATCCTAGATACATCCTTTCTTGCCTGGTTGATATATGATATGTATATATATATATATTCTTTACTGTACTATTGATTACAATCGCCAATGACTTTAAAAGCGTTAAATGGTTAAATAATACAGAATTCAATAACGCTGTACATTAACTATATCGAGTGCATTCTGTTGTAAGAAATATACATAAAAAATAACTGTAACAAAAATTCATAAAAATTTTAATTCTACAATTACTCCAAGGAAACTATTTATTTTAGTAAACTACAATACATATACTTGATTTAAATTTGATTTTCTTCGAAATTAAATTTCGATTTAACATTTTTATACATTTCTAAATGTATATTGCAATAGACAGCAGGTCGAGAGAAGGTGTTGAAAATGAGAAACGTCGAACCGTGCGACTAATGATTCCTGCATTCTGCGTTTCCGACACCACCGAATGCCGTCGGTGCATCTGCAAGTGGCACCGGCGCTGCGACCTTACCGTCGTCGTTTCGTGGACGATCCCGTGCGTTCGATAACGGCGCGACTCCGGCGCGATGGTTAATATTGATTTACGCGTAAGGCTCGCCGGCCTAATCCGGCCGGGCCATAAACAGATCAAGTCCAGACTAAATCCGGCGCAAATTGTTACTAATTCGCATCTTAATAATGACCACGTCAGAGGCGTCACCGTATCTCAGAACGTGGCAAATTAGCCGCGATGACAAATGACAGTCGGCAGTGCACGTGCGCCCGCGGGCAACCCTCTCCAGGCTCGTCGTCGTCGTCGTTGTCGTCGTCGGTGGTGGTCATACGTGCCGTTCAGGGCTAGTCGTTGCGCGAGTGGACGATACGCGTGTATACACGTGCACGCGATACCTACTGCGTGTGGGTGGACGGGTGGCGCGGTGGTTGGGTTACATACGAATCCGCTGGACATACCGCAACCGAGCCAGTGCGATACTGCTCTGCCTATTCAACATGTGCAACCGTCAACGTGCGCAGATACAATCAATCAAATCAATTAATGATTCGATTGTCCGATCGCACCGCGACACGTGCGCCTCATCCTGAGTTATAGCAGACCACGCGATAGTTCTCTATCCGGAAGACACCCTTTTGCGGTGTGGAGAAGGTTGGGGTTATTCCGTGGGATTTTCTTTCAAATACTTTATAAGAATGATTAATTCGACAAATGATCAAAGTCACTTTTGCAATAAATAATTGACATATTAATTGAGTTTCAGCCGGAATACAAATTATGACATCAAAGTGACGACAAAATGACTCCAAAATGATCACTAAAAACCACTTTTTAATCATTTGCGATTTATGTAACGTCATTTTAATATTATTTATGATTTGTTGTTTCTGCTTGGGTAGATCCAATTTTATTCTTTACAAAAGGAGAGTCATAAAATATTACAATGAATGATGATAATATTTTTAGGAACATTTGTATAAAAGATGATTATCAGCGATTATCATTTTAATACAAATCTCCTATTAAAAAATAAAATACTATTCTTTGAAAAAAAAAAAGTCAACTAATAATCGAATAAACAAACCTTTCGTTTGGAAGAGGCGTCCGCGTATATTAAAAATGGATCTGATGTCATTGTTCGATAGCCGGGATGAATCGAAGCACAAATCGGATTTGGCTTTGGGGTCGGGAGAGCTTTTAATAAAAACCTCGTGCCACAAGCGGGAAATCCGATAGAGCCGAAGTACGCGCAAATATTTTCTCTTCCTCTTCTCGGGGCCGGAACGCGCTGAGAGCACCGTCGACACATCAAATCGAGTGTGTATCGGTGCTGCAGCGTGCGGTAATATCCTTTGATAACCAATTTGTGCATCCTGCGAGCTTTGCACGGTCACCGTTTTGCTCGATCTACCGGGTGGAGCTTTTCATTCTGCTCATGTAATAAGATTTATCGATGTTTTCATAACGCGTACCGCGACGTGTCGCATTATAATGCGACATACCTTTGTGTCTCGCTTCTTTGTTAACAATAAGAGACGTATCTGATCACTTTATCTCGATAAGTTGCGCGATCGTGTAATTACAATGTTTTTATCATTATGTTTTTTATATAAATAGTATACATGCTGCTTATTCTAATAAATTTAATACTTTGTGAATTATTTCGTGGCGTTTAACGACAATATCAACATTGTCATGAATTTGAATAGGAAATATTTGAATATAGAGTATTATTCGTAAGAGTTCTTAATTATTCCAATACTTATACCTTTCTAGTGATCAAAATATTGCATTCCAATCGTATTTTTTAATCGAGTAACTGCATTTTACGTTACGTACAATACGTATGTTTGAAAAATGTTTCGCGAATCACGGTGAAGTGGTAGGAGTCGGTGGAAGCACCCGTTACTCGATACGGCGACGCAGCAGGCAATATGTGTATCAATTTGCGGCGTAAAAGGTTGCACTTGATGTATTTTTATTTATCGCCTCTCCGCGGACGATATGTCGACCGTACGGTTCTCCCCAGTCGCAGTCGTATACGCGCATCCATGTATATATACCACTCTCCGCGCCTACGGTCCGTTCACCACCCTGTTCGTTTGCCACCCGGCGAGCACGTTAAATCGTATTACTCAGATAAATTGCGACGCACGGATTTCCGCGGACCTTTTTCGCGACGTACGCGGGCGATGGAATTGTCTCATACGTATACGGTAATTTCGTAAATGCACGGCTGCGAGAGTACGGCCGTCTCTTTGGCTGGGATGCAGGAAGGACTTTTCGCCGGTGATAATACAAGGCCAGTAAAGCCGATTTCGCAGCCGTCCACCGCCGATCGTGCATTGTCCCGACCGTCATTATTCTTTCATCTCGATTATAAAAATGGTACGCTCAAAAATAGGTTGACGCATTCTACGCTAAAATCGTCTAATTTTTTAATAAACGATGCGGAATGACAATAATTACGCTTTCTTGTTACGCAGGCATCATATATTTTTATGTACAACGTTTATTACGGTTTAAGAGAGCCTCAAACTCAAATTCAAAGATTTTTTTTTTCTATATACTTTTATATTAGAAAAAAATCTTTGACAAATATTAAATATTATTATTTCGAATAATTGATAATGTTCTTAAAGTTAAAAATATTATAAAAATAAATGTTTTTAATACTGAAAGATTGTTTTTGTAAGATCTTTAACGAGTTAATATTTATTAATTTTTATATGAATTCCATTAATAATAATCTTTGCCTGTGCATTGCGTAATTTAATCCGTTATGATAAAGTTCTTTAAATTACGATAATATATGATAGAATTATTATCTCTCATTTTTATCTCAATCATCGACGGCACATCGAGGTCCGCAATCAAGCGGGAGCAAAGAAATCGCAGAAAAACATCTATGCCGCATTTTAAATCAAAGAGCTTTCCTCATTAACGATTTTCTGTGATTCCTTTCGAGGGTGGGATGAAATCGTAGCGCACCAATAGCGCTCGATTAAAACCACCGCGCGCGAGTAAATCGTAAGGGTCGTACGTGACCTTTTTCTCCCTGTTTCTCTCTCTTCCCCCCCCCCCTCTCTCTCTCTCCTTAAAGTTATGAAACCAGAGCATGTGATTCGCGTTCTCGCGGATCGCAGAGAGCGGCCGGAAATCGAATTTTGCTCCGTCATATTTCCACGGTGGAATGCGTCCTGCACTCACTGCGCCGCGTACGTTTATAGCCCGCGGCTGAGTTGCAAACTCTCCCGCTAACTATGTGCCGGGAGAGCCGTCAATCGGATCCGCCAACACGCGTATCACTTACATGCAAATCCCGAGCTAAAATCCCACGCGTTTCGATGATCGTGCAAACGGTCGGGGTGAGCCAGAGGAGGAAGAGGAAGAGGAAGAGCAGCGGCAGCGGCAGCGGCAGCAGCAGCAGCAGCAGCAGAAGGTGGGGTGGCGATGCGAGGGAGAGTGGAGGCAATGCCGCGAACGCAGAAGAGAGGAACCGAGCGAGAGGCGCGATGTATTAATTACCAGTATTGATGTCCATTTGCAGTGAATTGATGTGTGGTCAGTGTTGCATCACGCGCAGGGGTCGAGCGGCCGAAACACACCGTGTGCGGCAACCCCACGCACTCTCACCCTCTCACCTTCTCTCTCTCCTTCTCGCGGAGAGAGATGAGCCCGCATTGAAACCAGGACGAGAGTCAGACGGCTAAACAGGATTGGCTTGTGTACAGTCTGACCGCACGTCTCGCGTCGATCGCACGTATCGATATATGCATTTCTCGATCCGTGCCGATCCAGGCGTCACGCCGCTCCTGATTTCGTGTGTCCTATTCAGGATGCAACATTGCTTGAAATCAAAGGTCTCGGGCTATTGTGTTGTATCTTGACATCGCGCATACGAACGTGTGCTCGGGGAAGATAGTAATGCGCGTAGGTCACGTTGCAGGAAACATAGCGATTGCTGACGCGCATCGCAATCTCTGCTCTTTCTCATAATTGTGCAGATCTATTACGGAGCCGATATAACGAAATAAGGAATAGTTAAGATTGAAAATCGAATCATGATTTAAATATTTTAATTTATAATTTCTAATGTCATCCATCGCAACTGAATATTATTTTTTGTATTTTTCTTCTAATTGATAATAAAAAAATGGGTCGTAATATTAACGTTCAATTCGTTGTTATATTGTGCAGTCCGATTTACGCTCACAACATTCGTGAGTATTATTTGCTCTAACATTTGACAAATAATAAAGATGAACTTTCTTAAATGTCGTAAACATGAATCATATCACGGTCAAAGATGATATTGGAAACTCCGACGCATTGCGTATCGCGCGGAAAACAAGTTCGGAAAGTAACGTATTAAACGCTTCATCGTCTCTCCATCGAGCAAATTCTGCGAGATTTTCAGCAAGACATCCTTCTGACTTGAGTTGAGTAGTAAGAACAGACATACACTGAATAAATGACGACGACGAGGATGTTAACAACACCGGCGTCGCGCGAGAGCGTCCCACGAGGCTCTTCCAAGACGATCGTCGGTGCGGCGCTTCACGGCGACGCAAAATCGGTCGTAACGATTTATGGCCGGCCTGGCATGGTCCCCGGTCTTTAGCCGCTTATTAGCATGCGGTATATCACGGCGACCGGACCGGTCCGAGGTCCGCGACAATAATTAGATAGATACGGGACATAGACGACAACGGGTATGGGACGTAGGCGACGCCGTCGTGTTAGGTGGGCATCCAGGGAGTGAAACGGAGAAAGGGTCGACGGAAGGAGAGAGAGTCCGTAGGAGGGCGGTGTAAAGGGATAAAGGGAGATAGCGGGAAGAGACACGGAGAGAGAGAGAGAGAGAGAGAGAGAGTGAGAGAGGGGGGAAGAGGGTGAGGGTGGCGGCCTGGAAACAGCCGCAACGGTGCGTCGTATGCAAATGATGACGTCACACAATACCACCCTCCGCGACGAGGCTATAGACAATGCGTCCGCATAGATAGATCTCGTTCTACTACTATAGCCTGAGCAGTGCTACATGTCGCGACTACCTCCGTGCTCCGGATTTCTGGCCGATTCGTAACTCCCCTAGATGTCGGAGAAACTGGCTGCACGTCGCAACGAGATCATTACGGTGAATCCTGACGTTGGCCTTTTCCGCCATAGTATCACGATAGTCTCTTTAATGATCCTTCAAGTTTCTTTTGAATATCGTATTATCCCTGCAGTGCATTGCGAATGAAGTAAAATGGAGAGATTTCAATCGGATTGCAAAATAAGATGACGTTTCATCTAAGTTTTACTAAGGGACAACTCTATATTGATCATAAGATTCATAAATGATGGGGAAGTTGCGAAACGATAATAAATTAATCTAGATCACTATATGAATAAATTAAATAAGTAAGAAAAGGACAGTCAAGGTAGAGATCTTGATGTCTGATAATATTTTTAAATATAAATTCTAAATACATTTTTCTGTAGTTACAAATTGCGAATCGCTGAAATAATAATATATCCATTAAATTGATCATCGACAACGTTTGGCATATATAAACATACCCAAATATACGTACTTGTAATTTTTATGCATGAAATATTCGTCATTTGTTCTACATTATCGAGTTCTTAAATTCCATTTATTCATCTAATTCAGTTGTAATGGCGAGCGAACGACGTCGCGCTTGAGATGGCTGAATATTCGAATCCTCACGTTGCAAGCAATAACGCGGGTTGATGCAGCTTGCCGATGTAGCTTCAGGTATACATCCCCGTGCCACTGGTCCCTGATGCGGTGTCGGTGAATTCAACGGAATTTCGATGAAACGCCTGGGCGGAAAATCAGGGCCGGTCCAGGGGATAGACGGAGATCTTACCGCAATGACGTGCGGTCGAATCGACCCGGACGAAATGACGGATCCTGCGAGTGACATTCGATATCACGGCGGTAGCGCGGCCGGTGAAACGGCGAATACGAGGTACCGGACGTTTCAAGCGTTCCGTCTATCGGATTGACGCTGAAATCCGGATTAATCGCGGCTTCCTGTATATCGCCCTCGGTTTGTGGTCGGCGCCGTGAGCTGCCTCGTTTCGACCGTCGTATCGTCTCATTATTTTTCTTCGACTTACCTTGTCTTTTTATTCGTCTTTGGTACCTTTATTTGTTCGTTTGTCTTTCTCTTTTAAACTGTAATTCTTTTTAAAAAAAAGTCACGAAGAAATATGACAATTTTTTAATGTAAAAGGATAAAAAATCTTTTTTTTCGAAAAAAATTTTTTTAATATAGCAATAATTTTTTCAAACTTTAAAAAATATATACATAAATAGAATGAAGAAAATCATATGTGAATAATGAATATGAAAATATAATAACAATATATTTTTAAATTTTTTTAAAAATTTATATAAAAACATAATTTTTCATTAATCTATATAATTTAAAAAATCAACTCATTTATTTACAATAACTGATTTAAACAAAACTTAATACAATATTTAGAGCGTAATGTAAATTGATTCCACGCGTATTTAGATATCGTTACCGAATATCTAATAACAGGAATTGATATTGGATATGAGCACATGTCGATTAGTCAAATGACGGCAATGCATTGACTTTGAACGGATTCATTGCGTTCAAGTATCACATGTCTTGACCAGAAGCCATAGTTTACAAGTCTCTCCGCTTCCTCCCCCGCTATATTAATTGCGGACAGATTCCCCCGGTGTGTGGGCGCACGAAGCGGATCGCGACATTACACGGGGCAATAATCAATGATCAGGCTAATTGAGTGGGATTGATCGCATCGATGATAACGATACGAGCGCGGTAGGTTGCATCGCCAGATATACGCGCATTAGTATCGGATCATGATGCATGCCCCTTTAGTCCGCACGTCATTTGGCAAAGTTATTACTGCCTCCTCGATGACACGATCTATTTCGCAGAACTGTGGTTATGCGCAGTTGGTGGCTATTGTCTGTTATCAAATTTTACTAATTTTACAAAAGAAATCCACCAGATCAAGTGCTATAGACAACCAGATACAATTTTTATTTGACTCTAAATATAAGAAAAATTGAAGAAAAGCGTATAAAAAATTTTTTACACTTCATTTTTTTCATAATATTATAAATTGATGAAAAGTTCAATTAATTTTTTTGCTTTACCGCTAGACACAATTTTATTTTGATAACAAATTTAAATTTAGAAATTTTTCTATCGAAAATTGCATTTCTAGTCGTCATATGGCTTCAATATAAAAAAAGGAAATTTATAAAAATAAGGGAATTTTATAAAAATAATTCTAATGTTAAAAATTTATATTAAAGAGATATAAGAGTAACAGTGCAGAACAAGCATAGTTGTTGCGTAAGGATCGACGAGCATTGTTCTGTAGGAATTCAAGATCGTATCCGGAAGGAGCGGGAGACGAAATTGACGTCACACGAGCACTTTATTCTCCGGCGAAAGACGAGCTGTCAGGCACTTACAAAGGAGATCGGTAGTGAAGGTATTCGGATCTCGTCAGGTCGCCATGACGTAACGACCGCGCACAATCAAAGGTAAAACAATACCGCGTGACAGCGGTAGGAAATCTCGGGATGCGCGTATATGTGCACGCATAAAGATCGCCGGTAACCGATATCCACTTACCGCACAGGTGATTCAGCTGCCGCGGAATTACGGACTGCCAGACTCGTATTTTCCTTTATCTCGCGCGCGATTTCTTATTCTTGCCTTACCGGATCTCGCTTTACTATACGTCACATCCTGAGAACTCGTATTGCACTCGAGATCGATTCCCGATACGACTACGGGAATCGCGCTTGGTTGCTCCTTATTCTGTCACTTATTAGTTCATACATTCCAAGATTATATATATAGATGAAATTATACTATAGTTAATATTTTTCATATTAATGAAATATATTGAGAATATTTAACACTTTATTTTGATGTATAATAATAGACTTTGTTCATGCACATTAATACATATATTTATCTTGAAATAAATAAATTTCAACAATAGTGTTATTAATTGCGTAATTAATTACTGATTTGTACAAATTTTACTCATTTTATATATTCCCGATTTTTTGTTCTACATTTTCTGTTGTGATTTTATGACAATTGATTTATAGTGATTTGTTAATAATTTAGTGTTTTGATCACGCAGGATTGATTCATCTCGTTATATGTACAAATGACGGATCATTATTGGTACCACGCATAGGTTTCCGATGTCTAATCGATCGATAGCTACTGTCACCGGTTACCGCGGCGAATTAATGTTCGGTCAGTCGTGCGCGAACGAATAATGTTCGTGAAAACAATTCTTCATTTAATCATTGATCAAGAGAAACGCGCTCGCGAGATTATCATTATTTTTAAACATTATGTTAACATATGTTAGTTTTACAATCGATAGACGCACAATAAATATTAAAAATTATATGATATAAATAAGAACTAAAAATAATATATATAGATTTATGTATAGATTTTTTATTGTTATTTCTTGTTTTCTAAATTTATATATTTAGATTTAATTGTTGTATAACAAATTGATTACAAGATCTACTTTTTCTAAGATATTAAATGAGAATGTAATAAAAATTTGACATCGTGCATTGACAATAATCGCATTTCGATTATATTAAAATGAAAAAGTATGGATTATTTCTTCCTGATAGTGTTCACGTAATGTCGAGCGAACGGTGATAAATCCATTAGAGGACTAATCGCGACGTTCACGGGTGGACATCGTCGACGCATCCTCGAAGGACCTCGGGATGCAATCCGATGCACCCTGACACAAATACAGGCCGGCGGAGCCGCGCACTAAAGTCGGAGTCGGAGGTCCGCGCGTGCACGAGAGCAGTAGCCGGCAGATAATGACGCGATATTATGCATAGGATATTCGGCGCACATCCGCGGGCGTATTCTCCGCGTTGATTTATCGTTGTCTTCATTATTAGGAATGCACGTACGCCGCTCGGCCATTATGCAAGCGGGGTCCCCGGTCCGAGAGAGACCTGACGGACGGTCCAGCCTCGGACTCGGCTACAATACAATGTCCGCATATACGGGCTGCATATACGAGAGGGAGCATTGAGACACACACCTACGTCGGACCAGATATAGATAGACAATTAGCTACCGTCACCGTCTATAATTCTGGTAGATTAGTAGCCTCGGCGTCCTGCAGGAATACAGTCCTCCGCGCCGCGATCCTCTCGTCGTCCACGTCTCGTTGTCCCCGTGAAGCCTAGGTCATACGCCGTAGATTGGAATCTTGATGCATGTTGATCCCATGGTCAGCAGATCCGGATGCTGCCCGTATAATAGCGGAACTAAAAGAAAAAAGAAAAAAAGAATCGTGCCGATTTGAGCAAAGGCTCGAGTGAAATCCAGCTCGCTGCGTTTTATCGGCACGGATGATTAATTTATGATGACTGATAACGTGTTACGGTCATCCTTCTTGTGACGTTATCTTGTATGCGAATGCAAGGCCCGCTTGCAAGGAATATCGCTGCAGTGTTCTATATGGAAATTTAAATAAATTTATGGCTTATGTGTTTGATAATGACGCAATTTCTATCAAGTTTAAAAAAGTCTCAGATTTATTAATTATCGTTGCTCCTTAAGAATTTTGTAAAAGAATTATAAAAAAATTGTTAAGGAAGAAGATTCGTAGCTTCTGCTGTTTCCCTAGATCTTAGGAAGTATACGATAGCAAAATCGAACTACGTCCCTTCCATTTTCTGTCTCATTCCATGTCCCCCATTGTTCCGGCGGGAGAAGAAAAGAAGGGACGTGGCATCCGTTAGGGAGCTGCGGGAACGTGGACAGTGATAAAATATTCAGGAACGCACGGCGGTAATATTTCACGTAGGAAATCGGTCGGTTGATTTTTATAATACTGGTCAAATATAGCCAGGGGAGAGAACGCCGGTCGAGTACGTCGAGGGATCACTCGGCGCCCCTTACACCCCCGCGCGTCTACCGTCGCACAAAGGACCGCGGCATAACAAATAGATGTATAAAGGGTCAATAAAGGCCGATGTAGAAGGAGGATGGAGAGCGAAGGAGGTGGTGGACGAAGTGGAGAGTCTCCCGAGGCACCGGCGGGGAATAAATCTGAGCCCGTTTTCGCCCTTGGCCGCGCAGCGGGATGCTAAAAATCAAGGGTTGACGCGACGTAGAGAGGGCTCAGTAAAAGTCGCCCCCTTCGGCAACGAGTTGTTTGTCGATAGTCGAAACAAGATCTGCGTAAATTGTTTTGTCTTTGCAGTTATTGATGTGTTAATGATAAATTAAATATACATGTATAGTCTTTTGGATAAAATTTAATTTCGCTCTGAATTAAGTCGATGTTTTTTGGTCACTTTACTCAATTCTTATTTTATTGTATTTTTCATTTCTATCTTTTTTTTTATTTTTCGTACAATATTAATCAGTAAAATTTTCTTTTTGTGCAAGCAGTAGAATTTGGCACTGGATACAAAATTTTTTTATTCTTTGAAAAAAAAAAATAATTAAAAGATGTCATAGATGTCTAGACATACACAAGCTATTTTATAGATATATTATACAACAACACGTTGCTGTTATTATTTTATAAAATATATGCTGCAAGTATAATCCTGAGAGACGGCATTAGAGTTAAAAATATCTCTATTTATATTTTATACTAATAGTTGCACGAAATAATTCGCAACTCAGTTGTGATCTCTATTCAACATTCATGAAAATCTTTATGTAGATTCACGATCTCTCTTAAAAAGTAACTACGTTCTCCATCTGTTTATTACGTTTTTCAATCGCATTGGTTTTCCAGGTCGCATGAGCAAAGAAATATCCATGTAGCTATCTATCTAGCCAGTACCTATCTATCCATCCATCTTTGTTTGTTACTACGCGGACCGTGTAAAGTCTGGAACGTCACCCCTCGCGAGTCGAGTCCTCTGGGACTGTCCTACCCTTCACGTCTCTCCCCGCCATCCAATCTCGATGCCAGGACAAAATCTACGGGCGTACATCACGTTTATGGACCGCCAGAGGTGCCGCGTCCCGACGTGTCTATAAAGCCCGCCACCTCCGGGTCATTTTACGTCCTTTAAAGCGGAGTTTCCATATTTCTCGTAGTCGTATCCGTATCGCGAAATTGGTCTTCCGGGGTCTCCGAACGGGTGGGGGTGACCCTTCGCCACCCAACCGCTCGTCCCCGAGTTCTCAACACCCCCGTGTGACCGAAGAGGAGGAGACTCTCGCCCTTGTGTAAAAAAGCAAAAAGTCGACACGGAAATGCGTCCCCTCTTTCTCGTTCCGTTCGACCCTTCTCCAATAAAACCATCCGACGATAGCGCATTGACTCGATAAAAAGGCACTTCGTGGCTATCGCTGCCGACGGCTAACCCGCTCGGAGATGAAAAAAATATACGTCTTGTTAGGTCTGACCTACTGAGACGCATAAAGCGCTTTGATTTCGTTATTACGACCAATACAAGATTTGTCCGAAGCGAGAGGATTTTAGTAGAGTGCATTTTGGTTTAGTGTATCCTGTTTGATAGTACCCAAGATATTCGTGCGCGACAAGCTTCGCAGACCGTATAAAACACATTTTCCCTCTTGGGTTATGATGTTTTCGTAATAAGTATATAAAGTTATAATATTATACATGTAATATTTTAGTTTATATTACTTTACTTATATATTATAATCGTAAAGAAGTGTCTTAAGGAATTGCAAATGTTAAGACAGATAGAGCTAAAATAAGTATTGAAGAAAATTTCAAGGTATCGAAAGCTTAGGCTCTTCCATTGAAAGACCCTAAGACTATTAAATGAATTCTACGAAATTACAAATGAAATGCCTGCTTCTTCTTAAAAGATATCTCGAGAGATATATTTACATCCATTCTAACGATTGGAACTTTGGCAATGTTCGTGACTGGTTGGATTATCGGCGCTCGTAAAGCTGCGAGACGTCCGGAACCCCGCGAGCGTCGATTTAACATTTATAAACGGCCGTTAGGCGGGGTCCTGCAGGATATCCGCGCGTATCCTCGGAGGCAGTCGGCGAGGCCGCGGTTGGTACCGAAGGGCGCGATGCGAACAAGCGGGCGGACGGGGCCGGGTCCACTTCAGCCTCGAACTCCACCCCGAAATCTCATCGGCCCAAATGGCGCATCAACATCTATTATTAACCGGGTTCAGAATATTAACGATACAGTTACCGTATTCCAGAAGCTAAATTAGCGGAGATTATTACGAGTGGGCTCTCGCGGTACCATCCTCCCTCCCCCTTTTCCACCCTATTCCGCTTCGTCTCTCTCTGTCTCTCTCTCTCTCTGCCTTTCTCTCTCTCGCTCTCTCTCTCTCTCTCTTTCTCTCTCATACTTTCTCTTTGCCAATTTGTTGTCTTCGTCTGCGCACCGAGTGCGGATCGCGTGCGTACCCGACGGGACACACCCGCGTCCACCCTCTCCCCCTCTCGCCTCTGGTGTTTTTACGAAGACCACACCATTAATTTTAATATTATTGCATATTGCTCTTCAAATTGCCGGAAAGCGCGTGTGACGGCCGCGGCGCCGCTGATCGTGTGACGCATTGCCCGCCGCGGCGCCCAATCCATCTTGATTTTTCATCATGCTGGTATCTATTCGCAAACGCGTCATCGATTCTCTCTATAACGTTAACAATAACACGGCTTAAGCTGCATCTGTACTGAAATTAACACGATAATTCTGCCAGAAAATGCTTCCAGCTATTCTTCCAAACTGCTGATGTGTATCTATATTTATTTTGCATTATTTATTTAAATTATAGGATGCCTTTGTTAAATTTTTCTTCGAAAAGCCCTTTATATTATAATTTTTTATTTGTAGTTTATTATTTATTGATGCTATTTATTTTTAAATTTTATTGATTATATTAAAGCAACTTTTTGGTATTAGATAAGAAAATTTGTTAATATTATTTTGAAGAATTGCTTTAGTGCATAAAGAAACTTGCGAGAATATGAAATCATAATTCTTTCTTTTTCGAACACTAAATTGCTTCACGTCGTACTTTGACGTTATTACGTCACATCCCAGAGGAGATCGTGGCGCAAAGTATGGAGAAGGATTAGGTCGAATGTGTGTATGTAAAAACGGGATGTGGAAGGAAAAGGGCACCATGAAGTCAGGGATGAAAAAACGTAGGATTGGAAGTGAAGCCTTTTGATTGACTGTTTGAACGATTTGTGCTCGGCCGACTACGCCGTCGGGTTGGCATTGATTATTGCTTATTGAATTTGTACGCCAGGGAGAGATGCTCTGTTAGGGGTTGTCAAAGTCATGAAGTCGTAAGGGATGAGTGCGCGTGAAGCATTTCCGTTTTCATACGCGTTACCTAGTATATAGGAAGGCATGGTTTAGAGAGAGTTTCCCTCTATTAACCAACAATCAAAAGATTTAATTGTTTGTCAATTTTTTACGGAACGAAATAAAAAATGGATATAAAAAATAGAAATGGATATCTAAATGAAAATAAAAATTACACTTTTTAAAGCTGGTTGATATTCTATTTGTCTAAGAAATAGAATATTTTCTCATGTTTTTGTATAAGTATATTTTCCATTCATGAAATGCTTTATCTTATCATCTGCGATCTATTTAATTAGAAAAGATACGTACGCGAGACATACATTATGAAAATTTTAATTTCGCCGAAATCTTTCTCGGATAAGTTTCTCTGTCCATAATAGTAATTACAACTGTCACGTTTACTTATATTGCAGCCATGGACGTCACCATTCGCTGGTTGAATTTCGCATAGATATAATTCGACTGGCACTCTCGAGAGATTCAACGTAGCGCGCAACGAGAAATATTTTGTCAGACTAAAGAGGTAACGGATGGTTTCATCTCCTCTCCCTTTCTTTCACCTCTCACCGTTCGCCCAATCTCTCTTTCTCTTTGCCGTCGCACTTCCCAGCTCGTTTATGCTTACGCGCATCGTCCGGCGAGCACCACACGTCGACCCGCGACGTAGCCCTGAATTATTGAACGACGTGGGGATCAACCGCGGATCTCCGAACGGGTCTCCGCATCGTGAGCCGTCTCTCGAGCTTTAACCGGGCGAAATACCAGAATCGAAGAGGTTTTGCGGCCGCGAATAACGTCACTAGCGCGAACGAGCGGTAATCCGGGACACGCGCGCTTTTTTGGCCCCCCCCTCCCCCTGGAGGCGGCCGAGCATCATTAAACCGTAATTACGGCAACCACAGAATGGTCGTAGTCGCTCGTGACATGTAAATAAAACAAATGTTACACGCATTTGATCGATAAAAATTCATGTTTAATAGTAACGATAAGGAATATTCAAATCGTATTTCTCAAGTCGAAACGAAATATCGCGATAAATTTTGCTACTTTTCGCTCAGTTAATTGATACAATTAATTCATACAATTGTTTTTTTAAGTACAATTAGAGTTCATGTATATGTGAAAGTGGCGAAGCTCACACACGATAGCCTTGGAACGGTCGCTTACGCTCGCCCTTGGCGTCGCTTTCTTTATCAACGTGATTTCTCGCCGACGAGAAAGAACCGCGACGCGGTCGCCGTTGAAATCCAAGTGTGCACACGTCTGAGGACCTCCTCCGGGGTCCGGTAATAGAGAGAGACATACGGGTCGTGCGCAAATTAACCCGGGTAATGAAAACACAATGAAATTATAATAAACCAATTGCCAGGTTGATTCGCAGTCCGGGAAGGAGGCCATTCAATAATAAAACACGTACCTGCCCACCGCGCCCGTACTCGCGCGAGCGCACCAGAGTGGGTTCTTCTTGTGCGGAAAAGGGGGTGGGAGGGTGGCAGGCGAGAGGACGCAGGGAGGGCGACGGACGGCGCCGCGCCGTTCGTGTGGGCATCGCCGTCCGGCCGCGCGTGTACGTACCTGCAAGAGAATTAATTTCTCGAGAGCCTTTATGCTCGCTGACTGACCAAACTACTACGGGGCACTACGTTCCCTCTACGCACGTGGGAAGTACATGTGTGCGTCTCGGTCATTCGCGCGGATGCATTAAGGCGTATCTACACGGTATATCTTTTCACCATCACCAAATCGATGTTTCATCTCAATTACAAAGGAAAAAAAAAATAGATTTGTGTGAAACGTATTTTTACAAAAGAAATATACGTTAGAAGTCTTTTACTTTCTTTTTACTTTCCTGCGCCTTGTGTTATATAATTTGATTCTAAATTTCTTAGGACTATACATATGTAGAGAGATGGAAATTTTATTAATATTATAAATTTTTATTTTTGCAATGAGACATTAATAATACAATAGTATTGATTATCTACTGACTGAATTATTCACAGTGTAGATGCGCCTTTACACGCACTCACACCTCGCGAGGAAACGTTCACGGCGGTGCGGTGTTGCGAAAATACTGACGTCGACCAGATATAGAACGTACATACCACCACCGACGGCAGATTATTACAACGAGCGAAATTTCAAAATACACTTATGGCAAGTGTGCGCCAGGGGAACCGTATAACACAATGATCAAACACGACCGGCCGTAGAGGGCTGCCCGGTACGCTCAACATTGGACAGGCACTCGCGCGCTTCGTCGGCATTGCATCGAAATACATTAATATCACGACGTTCGTTAATATTAATTTCTTTGTTAGTGCCGCGGCTTGATGCGCAGCCTGGCGATTTTGAAGAGGAGTTTCGCATCGCGAGAGAGGAATACGAAATTCGCCTACACAGCGAGACGCAACGATTGACTCACCGTAACTGCGCGCGGGATGTTGATTGTTTGAAATGGAAAAATGCAATCTTTATTTTTTTGTTTGGAGAAAGACAAAATGTCGGAAGCGTACCTTCGCGTATCTAAATTTCTAATTTAACAAAGGGCCGAATAATCCGATTATAAACCGTAAAGAGGAGTTAAATACTGTTAGCATTCTGACCATCAACTTCGTCCATAGTACAATATTCACTTCGGGAACAATACTCTTGGTGTGGTCAGTAAAGTTATGCAATGACCATTCGGGGTAGGCCGTCTACACTTTTTACGTTCACGATTATTTTTATTCCTGACAATTCTTTGCTCATTTCAAAGATCGTTAGCCGGCGATTCTTGCGTAGGGGCGTCGTGACCCATACAGGACGCACACATCAGCCTTTTTAGCCGAAGTAGATACGGTTGGGTTAGGGTAGGTAGGTCATGGGGATGAGTCTCGCATTGCCAATGTCGGAATTTCTCTACGGCGCGGTTTGCATATACACTAACAGGAAAGAAGACGCATACGAGAGGTGGGTCGCGGAAAGGTCGAGCAAGGAGATCTTTGTTGCGGTCAGACGTGGTCAGAAACATGGATGCGAGGGTGGGGGAATATGTTTTCGTAAATGTAGGTGCGGTTCTCAAGCTACCCCTTATGAAATTATTTCGATTCTCCGACAGGGGTGGGGGGATGGGGTGGGGATGTAGGATAGCGAGGTCAAGCGGGGTTGACGGTGGAAGGCGAGCGGTGAACACGTTGGGAAAATAGCAGCGCGGCTGCAAGAATTATTAGAAAAATTAATTATTTTCCGAGTCTCTTAATTAATTTTACAATTGCTCTTCCCTCTCTCTCTCTACCCCCTCCCTTCATATCCTTTTTCTGTCTACGGATGTTGGTTGAAAAAGAAGCAAGGAAGACAGAGAGAGAGAGAGAGAGAGAGAGAGAGAGGGGGAGAGGGAGAGAGAGAGAGAGAAAACATAAAAAGAGAGAACTAGGAATAAGAGCTTTCTCAGCTATCTTGTTTGGATTGTTTCTCATATCTGTATTCATAAGTTTGAATACTTAAGGAGCTCTCGAGTCAAGTTTTCGAATTATCTAATAACCGCGAAATTATTTTACGGAAATATTTTGATGCGTATTAAATTTCTGATATTTTGTTTTTTAAGAGTTTTTTCTTTTGAGCTGTGTGTTTCTTCAGAACCTTCGTACTTTCGCACAATATATCAGAAGATAAAAATTGAGCGTGCTGCACGTGAACATACGCGTAATGTATCCTTGGAAATCTCGACTTCCGCTCGAACGAGAGGAAAAGGGTACTCCGCGAGACAGCGCATCCTTTTCCCTTCTTCCCCCTTTACCTACCTTCCTCCGCTGTTCCCTCTCGCTTTCTGGATTTTTTGCCGGTCTGGCCACGTCTCAATTATAGAAAGCCTTGCTTCGGCTGCCACGGACGAATTCCAATTAGTCGCCGGGTGGCCCGTGTCGCGGGGACCCCGTATGGGGTTTCCCGGATTCTGTACGAGTTCCTTTCATGGAACGACTCGTTCATTTGCCTTTCGTCCATACCTTCTCTACCTCTTGCTCCTCTTCCATCTCTCGCTCGTCCATCTCCCTTTCCCTCCGCCACCGCCACCCGCCATCGCCTCACCATCAAGCCCCGCCGAAAGTCTCTCTATCCCTATTTGCCTCTCTTTTCATCTGACGAATCCCAAACCTGGAGAGCCTTCTGTCGGGGACCGGACGGCTGGATTAGCAGGGCGTCAAAGCCAGCTACGAGTTGGCTCAAAGTGGGTGCGAGAACTAAATACACTCCTCCTGTCGTCCGGCTCGAATACGTATATAAACCGCACTCCTTTTCTCACTGCTCTGAAGATACGGCGACGTGGAATAGTTCTGTATCCGCGAATTCTTTCGAAATTGCTTCGAGGGCTGACGCCGGTTTTATATCCCGTACGTTCCACTGCGGCATTAAAGGGTGTAGGAGGGGAGGGGGAGGAGGGGGAGGAAACTGTGGGTATTGTTCCGTCTGATATGGCGTTATTAAATTTTTCTTTAAGCGGGAAACGGTCTCGCATAAATGCGATGGACTAATGCACTTGGCTCCCGTATTCAATGAAGGGACTAGGTAGTCATGAATCCTCTGTGAAACGGCTTTATATTGCGTTTTATTTTTAAAAGTCATGGACAATAGAAATTTATATATGATATTGCGCATTCTCAATTTATTAAATTTCAAAGAATTATCTTTGTCATTCTCTAAAAATATTGATTGATAACATTTTCAAAAATCAGTTATTATCTATCGGTTTTATATCTAAAATCCAGTTGTGATTTGTGGCATTGCATTTGATAAACTATTTTTACTGATAATAGAATAACGAATATGTATAAAATAAATGTTTATTTATTTATAAAGATATTGTGATATTATCATAATATTATGAGAATTTATGAAAGGTCGGTAAAAGAAGGACCGTTACGCTAGGCTCTCTCGGTATAAGCATCATCGATTTCGTTTGCTTAGTTCGTAACCAGACCCGGACCTTATCTATCGTTTATGGGGATGATTCAGTCCGGATTCTGCCTTCCCGTGCGCACTCGCCGTAGGGGACGATAGTTCGCGGAACGCTTCACGGGTGGATGAGTCGACCTTTAATATGCCGTTTGAATCGGAGCTTTATACAACGTTACGACGGGAGATAGCTCCCGGCCTGACGTGTTTGCATTTGAGCGAGCCAGAGAGTATTGGATGCATATGTTAATCAGCAATATGGCGCGGGATAGATATTACCCAGTGCCATCGTGGAAGGCCATCCCGGGGTAAAGCGCCCACACCGACCCTCCCCTTCACCCCCTCCTCCCCGACAACTCTCGTGACGACTGTATCCTAGAATTCACGTAATCCATCGGCGGTACCATCACTCCTCTATGTTTCTAGGATTTCTAATTTTGAAACCGTGATACAGTTCGCGGAACTATTGCTGAATTCATACTGGAAATTCGCTGGGTTATCATCGTGATTAAATTCGGCCCGACACTCTCTGTCGGAATGGTCGGCGAGAGTGCGAATATTGATACAGACAGAATTCTTGATACAACAATATTTGGCGTAGTAGAGCTTGACAGTCTTCTGTTGTTGTTTTTTAAATTTGCATACTATGCGCATAAAATGATATACTTACAAAAATGGTTCTTTTATTATAGAAATTTTCTAGAACAGTGTAAGAAAAAGAAAATTTGTTATGATCATATTTACGAAATTAAAATATACACTTTAGATAATATATTGAATATAATATCTCACGCAACACTTGCATTTATTATTAACGTATTTCTTATTTCGCGTTGCCTTTCTACATAATCTCATTTAGAGTTTTCTAAGAAATTTTTATTTTATTCAGATTTAAAATTCGTTTACATCGAGATTTCCACAGAACTTCTAACGATAACAGAATGGTTGTGCAGTAGATAACACGAAATAAAAAATGCGAGACAGGAGGAATGCGAATCCGCGGCCAAGGATTATCTCCAAAGTCTGTCGTCTGTCGGCACTTCCCGACCTAAAAGGCCAGGTAATCCTTTGCCGTCTGACGAATTTATCGGAAACCTCGGAAAGGAATGAGGGACGCCAAAGATTTGCTTTTCCGATTGAACCTCACCGCGTACGCGAGGAAGCGGGGAGTAAAATTGTGTAGCAAGGGTAGAGCGACTTTTAACGCTCGAGCGATCAAAGTCGAAGACGTTCGTAATCAGCAAAGGATGTTCCCTTATGGATTCCTTGTTCGATTGAATTTAAAGTCATCAGTCGTCTGCGTGATTTGCAATAGCATGGCAAGGAGGCACAACCCTAGCAAAATTGGCATTATCCTTTTATTGCAAATGTAAATTTAGTTTTATAAACTGTAATTAACACAAATTTTTCCTTTAATAAAAATAGGTATTAAATAAATATATTCAATATTTACATTAATTTGTATCTTATTGTGAACGCATTCTATATAGTATATGTTAAAAAATTATGTTTCTATTATTTAAAAAATTTATATTTGTACTTTACTTATATTTTGACTTAATATTGTTTATTATTATTTTTATGCAGAGGGTGTTTTCTAATTTAATATCTTTTTATTTGGCTAATATTACTTTGTCCACTTTATTGACGTCTACGGTACATTATCTTTACACTTCGGCACAGACGTGACCTTTTCTCTAACCTTCTCCTGCATTTTATTCGCTCCATTTGCTCGACATTTTCTTATATCGAAAAAGCCTTGTCTTTATCATTAAAAAATCTCATGGTTCTAAAAAGAAGGGAAACTAATTGAAAAGTTTAATACAGCAAACTAAATTTTACATTTTTCATATTTTTAAAAATATATATTTTTGTAAATATTTTTATAATACAGAACATTAATATGTTAATACAGAACATTAGCATTTCATATACAACTGTACAACATTGACACTGATGAAAAATAAAAGCGAATAGATAGATGTAATAATTAATATAAATCTTCAAAGAGATGATTTTTTTGAATTTTTTTCTCAAAAAATATTTTTAAAGTTACGCCTTCGCATTTGCGTTATAAATTTAACGCAAATTCTTGTCGATCTATCGTGTTAAGACGTTGCAGATCATTAAGTCAAATAGGGGCCCGATTGCTCGGTCAACAAACCCCCTACCTGATCCGACGGGACGGGTAGACCTGACCACGAAATCGCACGGCACACCGAGGAAGGTCGATCCCGGGAAAAGAGATATCGGTTCAAGGGATTCGGCGGGACGCATCCCTTTTATCCCGCCCAATCGTTCGCGATACATCGGGGCTCGGTATACAAGCGCACAAATCTCTGAGCCGGTTACCCTCGGCACGGGTGATTTAGCGGGTTTTCCGAGGGCTTCGAGGGCCACGATGCGGCTGGCAAACTCTTTTATATCAATCGCGGATTGACCGGGGGAGTCCATTGAACGCAGTCGCTTCCGGAAAAAGAAAGAAGAAAAAAAAAACTATCCGCTATGTGGGGCGACCCTCCGCGAAAGTGTGAACCGCAATTTGTTCCCCTTGCACGGCAGATTCGCAGATACGTACAATTGGTACTGGCATTACGCACTGCTCAAATTACGCGTGTTATTTCGATGGGTAGCAAAAGTAGATGTGGGGACGTGATACTTCTGCAGTTTATATCAATTTAAGTAACGTATCTGAAAAATTTTTATGAGCACGAGGTATACGTTTTAGATTGGGAGCAATATTTCAAAGGTAATAATATTTTTTTGAAGCAATAACGAAATACTGATGTTTTTGTTATTAAGCTATAGCATTTTTTATATCACATTAAATACGTAGAAATAATACCATGAATATAAGAAATATAAATAAGAGTAATGTAGGAAATATATAAATTAATAGGTATTTATAAAGAAAATTATATTAGGTGTTGGAATTAATTCGTAGCGTTTTACAAGTGATGGGAAGTACTTTCATTAATGTATTTTTTAATGCTCATGTGAAATAAATAACATTCTTTCATTAAAAACGCTACGAATTAATTCCAACAACTAATAATAATTTAATATTTATGTATAATAAAATATGTGTTAGTATCGTACGATTATTTCTTCTTCGTATGCTCGATAATGAGTTCGGTTTTCTTTTGGTTCTTTACTTCATCGTTTCTCTACATGGCAGCATGACAATTAGTCTATAAATAATTATTTATAATTAGATGGTGACTAGCTACGTTCATTAGTATTGTCCGAATTGCTGGCAATCACAGCTATAGAAATGATGGGCGTCTTTATGAGACTGAGAAATATAATTTTTACAGTCTTACAATTCCTTTTCTCTTTTTCTCTCTTAATTAAAGTTTTATATTTGAAATATTTTCTGGATGAATAGTTTTGTGAGAATAAAAATCGTTATATTTCAACTTGGTTTTTGCGTAAATGAAATAATTATATCTTAGAAATTATTTTAGACGGTATAAATGTGGAATCGTTCTTTTGTGTTAAAAATTAACTCAATTATTTCATAAATTTAAATGCATAATGTAACATGACATAATTTTTTCTTAAATATTAGTAAAATATGTTATAAAGCACAAAGACATACGATTCAAAAACTAAAATTATTTTAGTTTTTAAAGTATTCTATTGCGTATTGACATTTCTATTTTAATTATATACAATTATTATGAAAAAAAAAATTATAGACAAAGTAGAGAAAACTAGGCAGATGTTTTTGGTTTATGCCGCTGCTACTATTGTTGTTTGCTGTATTAATATCGAACATGGAGAAGTTTCTTCAAAAAATTTCAAGGATATGTAACAATAAGGTGTTAATAGAGGTTCCGTTCTATTCTACCTACATGGTTATGTTTGCTTTATAGAAAACAAGCAAAAGCCATGTTATTCTTCGATGGTCGCATGGGAGATATTCAACAGTTTGTTTCTCTGATTAAACTCGGTAGAATCCTAGTAGTATTTTCTTTCCTAGAATAAGAGCTATTCCAGAGAAATGTAATATTTTTTCTTTAAATAAGGAAGGGAGGGCTGAAAAAACATAGATACTACAAAAGATTTCTGTAGTGCATGATTTATATTTCCTGTTTAAATGCCAGAATATACACATAGATTTTTATCTAATTTGTAAAGAAATGTTAAATCAATTTACAAATTTTTTTTGATAGCCTGTATTTTATACCTATATAATTAAAACAAAGTAGAAAAAAAAGCAGATACATTTGTAAAGGAAAAGTAACAAAGTAAGTCGAAGGAAAATAAGGAAAATAACCTAGAGCGTAATCACGCAGTCGCATTGACGCGTTCTCATTTGCGTCTTCCTTATATGATATCCGTTGTTCATAAATGAAATGCTAACGAATCCGTGCGTCATCGCGCAACCTTTCCTGCTAGGAAACTGCACGTCGCGTCTGACAGTAGACTCGTAGCTTACGAAGATGAGCTTTCGCGCCGTGAAAATGAGAGGCGTTTTCGTGCCTGCGGAGAGAATTCCGCCATCCCCCTTGCCTTGGGAATTATTGCGTTAAATCGCATAACTAGCGGGCGAACGTGCGCTCGTAACTCGCGGCGTATTGCGCCGCGCTAGTTTCTTGTGAGAACTTTGGAATCAATCAGCGCCCGCGCTCTGATGCATTCGAGAGAATTAATATCACCGTCACCGGCGACATCCGACCTGCGCCGTAATCCGGTTAGCACTTCTGTCAGCCCGCTCGATTCGAGTCTGTGCCGTGAAAGACGACGGATTCAGCCGCGGTGTGAGAAGCACGATGTTTTGCGTGTAACGCCGCTTAAAAAGAAAAAGCTCATTACGCTAGTCGAAAAAACAGTTTTGTAAACGCGTAGTTACATAAAATGTTTTACTTATTACTGTATTATACAATTGCAATGGAAATGAATATGTTCCACGTTTCAAAATTTGTTCGAAAAAATAATTTAAAAATTAAGCTTTCATGTAAAATTTTTACAACATCAGGCTGTACTTTAGAAACTGTCTTATTTATTCAAATTAATGCGTTTCACATTAATGCGTTATCGCTTGATATTATAATAATAATTTAATAATATTTATATTTATATTTATGTCCACCATCGTCAATCAGACACACTTTTATACGATGTCTCAGAGGGGATGGAGATACTTATGTATATCGATTTTTATTCGATTCATATTAGAGTGAAGCGTCGCAGGACGGAAGGATATAAGAGTCCTTCTTCCGACGGTTGATCGTCGAGGTAACCGATTGTCCTGTTTCTCCGCTTTGTCCTTTATAAGGATTTGATGCCTCGGACAGAGACATTACATATATCGTGGGTAATCGACCGGTCAAAGTTTTGTCCGTTCTTTGCTCTGCAACGTTATCGCTGTAGGAACGTTTACTTATTCCGCTGGCTTATCTTTCGCGGCGAACGCGACATATAAACATCAATTCAATGTATGAAATCTGTCAAAATGAATTTCGCCTGGGAGCTACCGCTACCATTTTTCTTCCCGCGGCGAATGCGATCTTGATGTGAAATATCGCTGTATTATTGCGCGAGCACGTGAGGAGTATCAGGTAGGTCGATTTCCGTTTCTCCTATTTCAAGATAATCCGTTCGAGCGGCAGGTCGTGTCGTATGTGAGGAGAGATACGATTACATCAATCTGTTGCGTTTTACTCTTTATTCTTTCTCTTTTTTACGTTTAACTATTATTCCTAAAAAGTCACAAACGGAGAGATGAGAAAAAATTTTCTAAAATATAAATTAGAATTATAACAAGTTTTAACACTTAACTCATCATCAGTGAAACAACCTTAGTTCAATTCTTGCTAATTTGAAGATGTGTCATTTTTCTAAAAACGAAACAGTGAAATGACGTAATCATAGGTTTCTTTGAGTTGCGTTTGACCATCGTCCCACATATTTTATTTCGAACAGGCTCGCGTTCGTGTAGCTTTGAAATATTTATGACCGTTCGAGAGCAGCGAGCATTTAACGCATCAGTAAAACCAATTAGAGTTGCCCTCCTAATATGTCGTGAGAATTTGATGACCATAAGATGAGCCCAGTTTTACGAGTATGTTGCTTTGCCGTTATACCGATTGGTATTCTTATAAACGTTTTTATGATAAAAAATTCCATTGAGTTTATATTGAACTTAAATATTTAATTGTCAAAATAATGTCCTTTAAAAATTAGAAAACATTATCAAACTAGCAATTTCTACACTGAAAGAAAAGATTGGCTGAATATGGCGTAGCATTTTTAATTGGTTGCAGCGGCCAATTAAAAATGCTGTGTCATATTTTATCATCTAATTTGCTGTAGCAGTCAATCTTTTCTTTCGGTGTAGTGAGGAAAAATAGATTTTAATTTAGTCAAGCTAAAATCCACAGCTGTAATGCAATAGATTTGAAGCACATTATATACATATTGTTGTATTACATATACATATTTCAGCGGAATTAAACACATTCAACCCGTTCGTTAATCGAATGGGACGCGTTTTGGTAAAGCTGTCACGAGAAAAATGGAACAAAACGTGTGTAAAAAAAAAACTAATTTATCCGGTTTGATACGGGTAATCAAGTCTCCTTAACCGCATTAACGCGTACCCGCTAAAAAACGCGGAAATGGACGTACGCGACGATAATACCGCGGCCGAGCGAGAGCGCTTTGATGTAGTGGGAGGAATTTTATCGTAAATGCATACGGCACCGTGTGATACCGATTCGATTTATCCAACACCTTGTCGCGCGCGTGAGGGAAATTTTTTCTTTTTTTTTTTCATCCTCTCCGGTTCCCCAACACGAGGATCATGAACGGGCCCGAAGGGTGGCAACATCGAAATGTTTCGGAACTCGGACGGTCGGCCATTAGTCAGTCACGCAACTCGCCAATTAAATGTAAATGTTTGTTTATGTGTTCGACTGGGGCCACGGACGTTTATCGATGTCCGTACATTAAGCTGACGCCATTGAGATGCATCAGTATCGCACTGCAATGACGAAATTACACGGGAGGGATTACGGGAGGGATTGCTTTGCTCTCCACTTTGTATGAATTGTTTCTTGGATACGCGTAAAATATCTTGTAAAATAGTGTTGAGAAAAGTATATTTCACAGAAGCAGATATCGGAGCATTAACTTTATTTTCTAATTTGATTCTCTGAACACTAACTTTAAAATTGATTATAATTAAAACAATTTTTATGTATTTTTTTTCTGCAAATGATTCGCATTTCTTTTCTTTCCACGCATTTATTTTTAATTAAATTCTAACTAAATATTCATCAGAAAGAAATGCATATTCTTTATACGAGTATACTTATGAAATATTATTATATTTAATATTATTGTTAAATAAAAAAAAGATATAAGGATATGTTGTGTTTGAAACACAGTTCCATGGCAGTCGCACTTTAAGCTTGATATTACAATGTATTAAGCGCTAAGATAGCGTAATTATGCAGAAAATATTTGACAGAATTTATACGTAAAGGGACATCCCTTTGCGGTTAAAGGCGTTCGAAAGTAGGTCGTGGGTTTATCCGAGAACGTGGTTAGAGATCGAAAGATAATTAGATTGAGAACCAATAAGGACGAGTCACAATTTATGTAGTGTTAAATATGTGGTCAAATGTGTAGGCTGACCGTAGGACCTAGGATCTTTGCTTAATTGGAAAGCTGGGGAGTTTCCGAACAGTTTAACTGCCCTTCGGTACTATCGTCTGGTCATCGTAATGTCAGGAGGGCACCCTCGAATATTGCTTCACTGGACGCTACCGCGCTAATGCGATCTCCGCTTGTCTGTCGTGCTTCTCTTGAGAGGAGAATTATCCGAGATCCGGATTACTGTGGCAAACAATGCACAAGATATCCCGGAAGATGCGTCAATAACAGTTGTACTGAATGTTAAACAATGTCGGCGCGAGTTAACGTAAGATAGTACTTAAGATCATAATGGATTTCTAGTCATACATAAACATCTGCATTGTAACATTTTTTTTTTACTACATTTTATTTATGTAAAGAAAAGTGTTTTTATAAGGGAGAGAAAAAATGTAGATAAAAATATAAAATATAACCTTTTTTAGAATAGTTATAACAGTAAATTTTGACCTATGGTTTTGTAGTAAATAATAACTTTTAAAATTATCACATTGTAATACCATTAGTTTAGTGATTAGTCATAGCTGGAAAATCACAATTTTTATTATTATTAAGTTAAAAGAAATTAAGTCTAAACCAGATAATGAAAAAAACCGGGTTACAATGAGATATTTTCCATTCTTTCTCTACATAAAGTGATGATATGAGAATCTCTGCAACTTCATTGGTTTGATGAAGAGAGTGTCCCAAAGGTTGTATCAGGATGTTGTACGTTTACTCGAACGATCCTTCCGAGGGTAAATTGTCGAATCGTTTGGTCAGTTGTTACCCAGAGGCTCATTCGATCTTACGACGTACAAATCTTGCGTCCAGTAATTGCCTCAGGAGCTATGGATTAACAGGGTGCTTCTTTACGTTGCTTGTAATCGCAACCAAACCTTCATTGGGGTTGGAAGATTTATATTCAATATTGAGAACAAACAATATTACTAAATAAAAAAAAAACAAAAAGGATACTTATGTTGGCGAATAAATCAACATCAATTATCGTTCGATCTCGTTAAATAATTTTTTACATTAAACTTTTTTCAATGGAAATCCATTTAAGAATATTTATTTGACCATTTGTAGTATTCCCGCCAAAATTCGTGGCAATTAGACATAAGTCGTTTTCAGAAGTTTATTCAAATTGAGAAAGACGTTTATTGAAAATTTAGTTTACGATTAAGACGTTAACAGATCAGATTTAATTTCAATTCAACAGGGATTATAAGACGTACAGCAAGTTGACGCAAAATCAGTTATCAGCACAATTCACAACTTCGAGCTGCAACATCGCGTTAGTGGGGTACATATTATTCTCACATATCATTGTCTCGGGGATATAGACGTTACGTCTCACGCCTCCATATAATTCTCCTCGTCCTAACATGCGGGATCGCGCGAAAATCGTCCCACCGTGGTGAGATGGCGAACGGTATGAGAGGGGAGAACGTACACACGGGTTCGAAGGGGCGCGGATGCCGGGGGTGCCGACGGGTGCTGATATATTCTTGTAATATTTTTCGATCATCGCGTGCTGCGGAGATTTATAAGGGAGGAAAGGCGCGCAGGCAGCCCGCCACCTGATCGCGAGTTACTATCTTCCGAGTAGCTCCGGCCGCCCCATTCGACGAGGGTGGTAATATGCCGGGGCTTTTCTCCGGGTGTCTCGCGATACCGTCGATCGTACCTAAATTTGTTTGGCTTGGGACGGACGTGCACGCGCACGCGGATGATTTATTTCGGATAACTCGCGCGGACGATCGCGGAGTTCTCGCACGTAAATTATGTGAACTTCGTAAAATTGCGAGGAACTCGGGAATTTATGAAGCGCTTTATTATCTCCATGTTGTATTATATTCTCTCTGCCATTTATTTATACGTGTAGATTACGATTACGTATTTTATATATATATATATATATATATATATATATATATACGATTGTATTGTTGCATTGAATGGCTAGAGTCTTATTTATAAGACATATCATGGATAGAGTACGAGTATCCACGCTGTTCGATCGACGCGATAATAAAGTACTCGTGGTCTGCAACAGACTTTTCTCATCCGCACAAATTCTGTGGCGAAGGCGATAGGTAGTAATACTGGCTGAAGATCATTGAGCTCGGGTTACCGGCGTCGTTAATGAAGGAGAATAATAGTTCGATACCAATTAGCGAGAAACTGCGTCCTCTCTTTCCTCGTAGCGATGGTGGATCGGTCATAAAAAGAAACTGCCGTAGGTAAGTAGGTATGCTTCTAGCATTAACTACCCCCGTGACCAGTGGTACGGTATGGACCGAACTGGCCACCGTTAATTGAACGCACCGCTCGTAACAACCCTCCAGCAGCAAACCTTCCCCCGTTTGCTGCCCACACGCTCCCTCATGCGCTTGCTTCTTCGGTCCGAGCAACCTCGCGCCATTTCAAATCTATACCACTTACTTTTATGGTTTCTAAGCCTAGTCGAGTGTGCACACCTTCCTTCTGTTTCCACAGGGAATAAAATTCCACGAGCCCCTTACGCGTCAAGGGCGCAACCGCCCAATTTAGTCTGGCCACGCATTGTCCTGGCTCTTAACGGCGATCTCGCTCCTCCTCTGTTTTCTCTTTTATCGTCTTCTCTGCTCCTCAAATGCCTCTGTCTCTGACTCTCATGACAAAAGGATTTCACACGACATTGTTGTTTCGTAACAATACTGCACACTATTTTACTGCTGACGTAATTTGATATTTATTACATGGCTAATTGATACATTTTAACGCAAGCACACATTAGTTGCAGCTTGTTTTTGTTTAATTTCGACAAACGTTGTCTAATAAGTAAAAATTAGTCGTGAAAATGAATTAGGAAAAGAAGAAAACAAAAGATTACCCAGCAAACAATAGACCAAGATACCCCAGGTAGATCTGGATTCTATGTATAAGAATCCGGAATTGACCACTAGAATACGTTGACCGTGGTAATATCGGTCTCAGGATTTTATGGCTTGTTTCACTGCTGCCATAGGTTCTCAACGGTGCTCGAACGTTATATCGACAAATCTTAAATATTATATACTTTTATTTATAAATGAGACATTTATCTTCTCATATTTGACAATAATTGGTAAAAAATTGCTATAATTTATTTGATAGATACAAATTTAACAACATAATATTCCTTACATAACGTGGCTAATTATTTTACCTTGATGTTCTTTTACTTTCATACGGTTGCGTGTAAGTACTAAAAAAAAATAAATTAATATCATACGCTTCGCGATTGTGGAAGAGGGTTAATTGAATTAGACTGCAGCTGGGGCTCCAGAGTGTCCCTTTGCATAATCGTGCAGAAACGAACGGGGTACTTTCGTCCTATTATAGAATCAAGTAAAATCTTGCCCATGCGCACGCGGATAAAAGGCGCTCGCACATAACCGCTTAGACGCACTTAATTTTAGTTTTACCAATATATATATTATAAGATTATTTTCTCTTTTTCTCGTTTCTCTAGCTATATTACAGTATATTTTTGCAATATATGGTGCAGTTTTACATTATATTATTAACTTACAACGAGAATATTAAATAAGAAAAGACAATTAGTTTTTCATTATTATTATAAATATTATTTCATTGCGTTTCCAAAATGCAGCATCTTATTATCTCTTTTTTTTCTCTGCATATATATATATTAGGTGCGCAACTAAGTTCTCACTGTTATTTTGATGAAAATGCATCAAAATAACAGCGAGAACTTAGTTGTGCGCCTAATATATATATATATGTGTACTAAATAATTAAATTATCATCTTATATGCGCTATACAATTGATATATTTCAATTCATACCACAGGAAAACTTTTTGAATCTTTGCATTTCAGCGTCAATGATATCGACACAGACGGCGAGATTGTTCGCGATGGAAAGCATCTCCGCGTTACTCAAGCATCGCCCACGTAGTACTCAATCTCTGCGTAAACCCTTAAGGTCGGCCTCGGAGTATATTAGCGAGGTATAAGGCATGAATGAAAAGGGTTGGTGTGCCACGTTGGGTGGCTCATTCGCGGCTGTAAGAAACTGTGCGGCTGTGCCACAGGCAGAAAACTTTACGAGCACCTCTCCTCTCTCTCACATCCGCCGGCTGCCCTTTCCTTTCGTTTTCTTCCTCGCCTTCTCGCTCGCTCGTATATCAGCCACTGTGGTTTCGAAATTATTTTTATGTCTTGCCGTCAAAGGCCGCCCCGTTGAACGGTGTGTATACATTCGCGCCTAGCAAGGATCAGCGGTGTCGTGCGAAGGCACATCTTCCGTTCAGCCTTGAATTATGCAATCTCGCGAATCTCCCTGATTGCAAGTACTCTTCCCGTGCATCTACTACTTAATCGAGATCTCTCTCACGTGTTTGTGCACTGCGACATAATTTTTTTCAGTTTTCTGATTGTCCACGCCTGGATACCATGTATTTATCAAAAAGTAATTGAATGTAAGAACGTCAGTAATTATTTCGTAATGTATATTTAATTACATCGATAAAGAATAAAATTCATGATATAATTACTGTGAACATATTGAGACTCACACTAATCCAAATAATGAAAGATTATCGTATATCTTACGAAATGAAAAAGAGCTCTCGTTATTAGAAGAAAGCACAAAGAATACAGCGAGGAAAAGGCAGAAAGGGATACTTTCTTGTATTGTCACCAGAGATCGTCTGACGAGCCTCTAAGCTGCCGCTTCCTTTCATCCGATAAATCAGCAGTCGTAAATAACATCGAGTGCCTGGGAATCTACTCTTACTTGCGACCAAGCGAACGAACGAAGAAATAAAGAGGCCAATAGACCACGGAGAGCCCTTTGTCTTCCAGTAGTTTAACCCTCATGCGAAACTGCCTCGACTTCTCGAGGAGGATCGTCTATCAAATCGATCCAATCGCGTTAATCCTCGTCTTATCATAGTATTTTCTTCTTTGAGATTAAACTTTTTCATCATCTTACGATGAGTTTTGAATAAATTTCAAGTTTGTGTAAATTTTTTTATTAATTTCTGATAATTACTTACAGAGAATACATTCTGCGTTGAGGATTGGTGAAATTGTAATTTACCAAGATATTTTTAATAAAGTGTATTCCCTCCTACGACGAAGCTTAAATTTAAAATTCGTCAGATTATCTCACATTAATGCGCAATTCAAATGAAGAAAGATAGTAATCATCACGTTATAAAGAAGATGGTCTTTAACTTTGCTAAGACTATACTCTTAAAATTTCTTGCAGAACGCGCAGGAAGGCTCGGTGTGACGCATTGCTAGGGTCTTGCTAGGTGAAGAACACGCGCGCACACACACACATACACACGTACAAAATGCACACACAAAAAGCTATAAGTGGTACCCTATGTGTCTTCCTTGGATCGAAGGGTCCTTCAACGCGTATATATCGGGGTATTTCTTTGGGTATCACGCTGTTGGAGTCACATTGATTTATGCCGGCCGTAAGATTTATGCGGAAGAGCCGCACGATTGAGTCGCAACACGGCGCCGACTTATCGCGAGTTGAAACGACAACACGAGAGAAAGAGAGAGAGAGAGAGAGAGAGAGAGAGAGAGGGGTTGGGAAACAAGGGAGAAGGGATTATTGGATGGAATGTATCAAAAAAAAAGGAAAGAATAATAACATCTATCGATCGACAGAGGAAACACAATCACGAGATTTATAGGGTCAGAAAAAGATTTATGAACACACGTAGAATCTTTCTGAAATGTTAAGGGATTGAGGCAATCGTTAATAGATAAGTGGATGCACCTTCGTGTGTGATTGCTCAATAAAGTTACATTGAACCTTGATATTTAAATGTCGCTGATATTTGCACAATATGGGTGTAATGAAGAGACTCGTCGAAGACAGTCTCCGTATCTCTCTGTCAAACTGCACACATACATATTTATGCCCAGGCATGAAACTCTCACCCGTGTGGTTTTGTGCTTAGCGCGTTTCAGGGAAATGGCACGATGGAAATGGTGAAAAATGATTTCATTCAATATTTGTCGCGCATGCGACAACGGTGATACCGGCGGCCGTCAACGTTGATGCGGTCGCAATCCTATTGCCGCGACGAAATGCGAGTAATGAGCGTCGGCCGTCAGGACCGCAAAGCCCTCTTTATTGGTACTTTTGCGTAACCACAATGCACGACGCTGTGGACGCCGACAAAGTCTTCTATTAATTGCAATTAGACCGCCGCCCGATAATAAATATCAATTAATGCGACGCGAACGAGTGATTTACACCACGTTGATCGCTTTTTTTTCCCGCGCGCACTACCCGGCCGCGCGGTATGGCCGTGGGAATGAAGGGTAGCAATTCCGCAAAAAGAAATTAAGGCCATCTAAACTCCGCACTGCTGACCAGTGCGGTTCAGTGCGATCAGTGTCGTTCTTTGTTTCCTCAAATTGCCCATCCTCTGCGGCAGAAGGATTTTTTTATGTTATTGAAAATAATGAATTTGTAATTGAACTTATTATTTTGTTAATTTAATTTAATTTATTGCAAAGCTCTATGAAAAACAGCGAGAAACTTAATTTTTTAAGATATCTTACGTTTAATAATGCTGAACTACTAGCTTTTCATTCTAATTTTTCTAAAACGTTATATGATTATTCCATTTTTGCAATATCGAATTATTTTAATACGTACATTTAATTCTATATATGCATTTGTTATATTTGATATAATTGATAAGTATTGCCAGATTATATGCAATTATTGAATCTACTGACTTGTGTCGATACCTGCAACCTGTTATCGGCTTGCCTAATATATATATATATATATATAGATGCGTCTTAAGTTCTGAGATATGTATGTGAGAGAAGCGCGGATAAAGTGCGATGAACTAGTGCCTCGTTCAAGAATTACAGAAACTGAGAAAACCAGTTACGAAGCCTGAGCTCACGCACAATTATTACGTTCCTCATCACGTACCGTGAGATGAAGTACGATAACCCTGAAGTACAAATACGATACAAGAAGCCCCATGAATTCTTACCTGATGTATGTAACAGTTGTATACGATGAAACCTGACCGGGTCGGCTACATCGCTTAGTAGTAGATGCCTCTTATTTCGTTGACCAAGCGAAACGTTTATATCACGCCAGAATGTAGACGATATATTACTCGTCGCAGCAGTTGACCACTCGTTTGCTTATAATACCTCGTAAAACACGAAAACACGGGTATCGTGTCTTCACGTGGGATAAATAATAGTAATCGTCAGTGTATATCATAGACTTAAATCATAGCACGAATCTTAAGAAGAAAATAGATGGATATTCTTTAAAACTTTTAGAGTGAATCTCACTTTTAAAGATTGAAAATTGAACCATTCTTTTTTCAAGACTAGCTTAATTTTTATTCTTTAGAGTGAGATTCCACTCTAAAGAATTTAAAAAGTATATAAATTCACAACTTTTATTACTTTCACTGCCATTGACAAGTCTAAGAGAAAATCTTATTTTTTGATTTGCTTCTGATCTCGTCAATTTAACGTATCTCAAATCGATGAAGAATCCACACGATGAACGATCGAAGATACCCACTTGTCTTGGCGATACTTCAAAATCACAACAACGGTGTACTCTCTAATGGATTCGATAAGGTCCTCCGGAGCTCCTCGCCTATTGGTAGCTATTACTTAGTCGCCGATAAAGCCGACCTTCGGGTTATTACCGGTGAATCTGTGACAAACGATTTGTCGGTTCCTACGAACCTGAGAATAGCTCGGACCTATCTTTCTCTTCTTCGCTCCTACTGGCTGTCTGCGTCACTTCGTGGCACGTTAATCGTTCTCGGAGTCCGGACGACAAATTGGCCGATAAGTTAGACGCTAATAGCATTTCCCGGATGTTTCGTCGAGAGGTAACAAGAGGCCTACAGAATGAAAATCGTTCGATATTTCTTGTTGACTTGTTCCTGTACGTCTCGAATATAAGCCACCCTTGTAATCTGCGCGAGTTAATAGGCGCAATAAATTCCAGTGTTCAATTAGATCTTATTAGCGTATAATCGAGAACAATAGCAAAACTGATACGATTAAAATAGTTTTTAAAAGAAATGGATGAATTCTTATTAGTATCATTAGTAGTTGAAAGCAAAGACTGACTCTTATTACTTTATTGGTATTACTATTAATAATGCGTATTATAGATTTACAATTATTATTGCTAATTTTATTTAATGTAACTTCATTGAGTTTAATTTAATAATGATTTGATTTACATAGGAACCTAATTTTTATTATATTCTATATTAGAATAGAAAAAAAATCCATACTATGACTACATGAACAGTAATCAAGATAACGAGAGGCGAAGTTAAAATTATCTGATCACAGCGACACTAAATCGGTAAGGCAGAAAAAGATGTCACTTTAAAGTATGAGGCTGCAGGCGTGCTTAAGCGTTAGCAGGTAGATTCCCGTGTAGAAACAAACGATCCATGGGGCGGGTAATAATTTTCCACGATGCGATTTGGTCACCAGAAATGGTATTAAAAAATTGGCTGCGAGTTCGAGACGTTTGTCATCGGGGACATCGAGCCGCGAGGGCTCGAATTAAGCCTCGTTCGCACCTCCCAGAGCCCGCGGAGCCGAAGGTGAGAATGTTTCGCGCAGGTATCATGACGGAGAAAAGATGAAGAGAAGCACGAAACAGGAACAAAGAGTGTTTTCTGCTAAGAGGATCGTGTTTTATGTCTACCTCATATAAATTATTATTATTATTTTTTTTCGATAAGAATAATAATGAATCGCACGAAAGTTTTTTTCGCTATTTATCAAATATATATGCAAGACATTTTACATAAGATTCAATATTCCAGGTGAAATAAAAAATGTCGTAGAATGTTTTTAGATGTCGAAGAATTTTTTTTTTCATATTTGAATAAATTTTGTTGAAAGATCACCCATTGAGATTGATTCTTTTATAGTGAATCACGAAATTTATTTCGAATTTGTCATTCACGCGATAACCATGGTAATATGATATCAGGACCTAATTGGCCGCGATTCAAAATTAATGGCAGTATCGAGACAAAAACATGATAACACATAGACTTGGCTGGTCGCCGTTTGCGAAATTGCGAAAGAGGGATAACGCCGAGGAGGAGCGGACGGGATCTTTATCGCCTTCGACCCGTTCAATTCGCATAATAAACAATCCTCGACGGGTGTGGAACGGGACGAGAAACCGGAACATATCTTCGTCGCCGGGCGAGCCCGGCGACAAATAAACTATTATCGCCGGCGACAAGTTCTCTCACGCCTGTCGCGTAGTGGTAGTGCGTAGTGGTATACATGTGCACGTACAACTGGGGCCTGTGCCCCGCCGCGGGCCCCGTGAACCCGCAAGAGTCCCTTTAGGAGCTCGCCCCACACACGGGCACGCGTGAATCAAACGCGAACCCGCCCAGGAATGCTTTACGGACATCGAAACATAGCAATGCTTTATGGTGGTCCGCGGCTGAACCTGATTTATATAAGTGCATTACTGCACCGCGGAAAGTGCGAGGAACGCGCGGAAAGATGAGAGAAGAGAGGAGCCAGAGAGGCGTTTATAGGTAGGTACGACGCTTAGTCGCGACCTATCCGTTCGCCGTTTTCAATTCAAGAACTAATGAGATTGTGTGCGACAGTTTAATGAATGAGATTGTTACAGTATTTTATGCCCATTATTTTTGTATAGACTACGAACTGTCGTATTTGCGATAAGTTGTTAACGCCGTTTGTAGGAAAAATTGGATCCGTCGAAAATAATTTCACATCCTATTTACAAAATGTATTGCATTTATTAAACAATATATATGTAACGATCTGAAAATATAAGTTTTTTTATTTAAAGTTTTTTTTATTTAAGTTAAAGTTTTTTTTTCTATTTACAATATTATTAAATATTGCCACAAGTTAGATTCGTCGTAATCCGTTAAATTCACCAGGATTACACAAAGAGTAAAAAAGTATCATCGGGTTACCATACAGTTACAAATACACAAATATTCCGAAAAAGCTAATCGCTAAAGCGATAATCGATCACAGAAGCCGAAAGGTCGAAAGGTGACAAAGAAAGAGCGGAGACATATCTGGATTCCCAGTGTATATGTATAGCCGGGACCATCGATCGGTATTATCATCAAGGATCTGGGTGTGGGAGGGGCGGGAAGGGGGATGGAAAGCTGCAGATGCACTTCTGATGTTGGTCTGGTTGATGTTGGTTCCAGGTCCCGCTGCCGGTCGGTGCACCGGGAGGGATATAACGCGAGAAGGAGCTCCCCGTGCGGGGCTTAGCCATAATCTGAAATATATTGGTGCCTGGTGTTTGTCCACATCTCGTTGACCGGCATTATAAATCGGCGAAGCGTAGGCATTCGTTCGAGGACATTAGTCAAAGCCGGGGTAATGTCGTACGCGATAATGCGTCTGATATCGCGCGGCGGTTCACTGTATGCGAGTTCGCGGACGTGTACGAGTATTAGTGAGCCGCAACACGCGGGAAGGTGTGCACAACGTTCACAGATAACTCTAAGAATCAGAAGGAATCGCCAACGACCTCTCGAACATCCGCACTGGCGATGTTATTGGGCGAAGAAACGAAGCGCGGCGCCGTAAAATATCGTTGAATAAATCAAGTATTGTGGGTGAGCTAATGGCCGCCGGTTCACAATGCGTTCCGAGTATCGAGTTTTGAATGTATTGGTAAACGTTGCACTTTTGAACAGACTGGTTTAATCGATGAATCTGATCAATTGCGTCGTAAATCAATAAAGAAAATTAGCTTTATTTTTAGCTAGAGACGTGATTAATTTAAAAGTTTTTATTTTTGTAAATTACACAATTTATGTACGAATTATGTATAGCGATACTATATCATTGTAGTATATAAATTGAGTTTATTCGATAGATTTATGGAGCACACTGATATATTCTGTTTAAATTTAAGTTTATTTTTATTTATTGCGTGTATGTATGTTACTTATGAGAATCGCCTATATCATGTAGACGAAGAAAATAACAATTTCTATTTAAATAATCTAACACAAGATATTTGGAAGACGCAAACATTGTACGCCAATGATAGACAGATATTTTACATATGGAATCTTCATCCATGGAAGTAGGTCGTATGACAAGAGTGATCCAAGCAAGATGTCAAGTGTCATTCAGAATCTAACCGTTTTCATGAATTGGTAAAGCTAGGGTTCGTGCGATATTCGAGAGAGGGAAATATTTAGCATATCAGATGGAGGCGGTAACAGTACAAAGAGTAAAACGATGAACGAAAAAATAAACGAACGGATATTATATATATGCATAAATTTTTAATATATCGCACAATTTGCTACAACAATGAATAACTAAAAATAAAGTTTTCCAGAAAATAAATTGGAATGTTTCGAATCGTTAAAATTCTGAAATGTATAATAATTTTCGAAATGTAATAACTGATTATAAAAGAATGAATGTATGTCTTTTACAATACGTTCTTTCTTTTTTCTTTATATTTCCGTTTCTTAGTAAACAATTCCAAAATGACAATTTTTTAATTATGTTATTATAGCTAATAAGCAATATACGTATAGTGATACATTGCTGCAAGCTTAACATATGTTTATTACCAATATATTAATTTCATCATTTCATCATTTTCTAATTTTTAAAACCTTTCACGAATGGGTGAAAAAGAAATCTTATTTTAACATGAATTCATAAATTTTATGACAGCGAGATATCACTATATCTTTAGAATCCATTTCATTCGTATTAGATCCATATCTTTTCATTAGATCCATTAAAGTTCTCGATGAGTAGATTTGAATGTCAGCATTGACTAACAAAAGTGCCAAGATTCCGAATCCGACATATCTAAAATTTCTACTCGAGAACTAGGTCAGACTGAGGATATGAGCGGCCATCAAGCGCGATTCCCGAACTAACGTGTCCCACCATCCTCTGAATTCGTAAAGTAAGGATTTGCGAGGAATCTTCGAGGGAGTGGAGGGTGGATGTTCGGCGGGTTAGTGAGCAGAAAGGGGTGGAAGGAGGAGAAAAGAGGAGGTGGCGCAAGAAGAAAGAGAACGGCGAGTGGGACGAGAGGTAAAAGAAAGAGGAAGATGGTAGCGGTGGAAGAGGCATGTGTCCCAAACGACGTATGCACGCCGAGACACGTAAACGATATATCAGGGGGTTAGCCGCTGGGGACGGACGACCCGGGCCATCTTTCTTCCACTTATACGTGCGATATTCACATGCGCAAACGTGATACACTCTATAGAGAGATCCACCGGCAGATATCCGGCGCTGCCGCTCACGACAGGAGCAGCGAGCGAGTGCTCTCGTGAGCTGTAAATGTATTAAGGTTTGACGACTGTGGTGGGACCCCTTTTCGGCTCGGGGGAGGTAGAGAATCCGAGGGTGGTCGGCAGATCTTACTCTGCGTACATGTGTACGTGCTACGTGCAGAGTCTCCTTACGCCACGTGAATGAGAGATCGACCTCATTTTCGTAAGCGTGATCTTTTTCGCGACGACGAAACAGGCGATTCTATTCTATATTGATCATTCCTCGATTGTTCTGGAATCCATGAGATCCGTAAAGGAGGATATTAGATAGAAGTCTCAGTGTGAGATAGCGTTTATACTTTGTTGCGATAATGATTTTATTTTATCGATATCGCTTTTACTCATCTCTATAAAGTCGTCGATTGTTATTTACTATATTGAGAAAAAATGCTGTTGATTCATTAAAGTCTATATTACGAGTTGTATTAATTCATATATATTTTTATTAACATAAAGGTACAAATTATTATTTTAATAATCAAGGTCTTTATGAATAATGATCTACATAAATTAAAATATACATAAATTAATCACTTATGTTAGTGACAGCCCGTAATATAGTCTAATTGAATCAACAACATTTTTTTCTCAATGTAGATAATTAATTTTCACATAACTGTCGATTGATACCAAGATTTGCAACGTAGAAATTATTGACGAATCATCATAGAAAGAAACCGGCTATGTACGCGAGCGTCCGCCCGACGAGGGTGGTAGCTCGTGTGGGGTAGCTCGTTCGTATGCGTGCGCATTATTACGTCCTTATATTATATCGCGAAGGTACAAATGTCCGTACGTATGTAAAATTCCTAGCTCCGGCCGTAGAGCCATAATAATATCTGTGCTGATAAATGAGACACATAACCGTACACGGGTCCCGTACCCCCTACTCTCTCAACCCACCTATACCGCATCACCCTCTGTCCACCCCACTATTTCTGTTGCCGCCGCCGGTGCTGCGCCGCCAATGGTACCACCCCGTATGTCTCGGCTTATTCCACTTTTGCGGCGATGTATTACGAATTTTACATTTTACAAACGGCTCCGCTATCTTCCGCGACACGCGATCCTTCGAGGTACAGCGCGAGGCTCATGATAAAGGATACAGCGTGGGTGTTTGTACTATGGGTGAAATGGAAAGGAAAGCGACGCGGCTTCGAATTCTGGAGAGAGATCTCTTTAGGATATTTTTGAAAAGTAGAAAATGTTGCTGTCGCGCTGATAAGAATGCCACTGAGTTTTTAAAAACAATTTATCTTGATCGTCATTATCCTTTTTCATTTTTAATTCTAAGTGAACCAAACAGATCTTAATATAGTTAATTAATTTTTGATATCTTGTAATTGTTATTAATTTTTGATATCTTGTAACAATTGACCGATAAATACATTCAGAGTACCTATGATATTTATTTTAAACATAATATGATATTTATTTTAAATTCGTTTAGAAAAATCTTAAATCTGCTCAAGTAATTTATATAAGAAATAATATCATTTTAATATACTTGTTTGCGTTTTTATGTATAAACTTGTATTCTCATTTATTTTGTTTACTTACAATTATTTTTATTTACAATTTGCAATGCAAATAGCTCGATGCATAGGTATTAGGTCTTTAATAAATAAAAATGTTGCATGTGATAAAAATTAGCTGCATTACTGAAGAAAATATATGAAAATAGCGTTTTAGATTTTGTACGATCGCACAGTGCGAACGACAGTTTCTCAGAATTATGGAAATCTCTGGCAATGTCGCTTTCAGAAAATAGCACGGCACGAAAATATGAAAACGGTTGACGAACGAAGGGGAAAGCATTACGCGCACAAGGGTTTCGCGAATGCCGCTGGTGATAAATAGCGAAAGATTTGCAAAATATATCGTGGCAGTAAGACCCGGCTCATATATGGCGGAAGAGGTTTTAGAAGAACGTATATCGCACGTTCTAGAAGAAAATGGCGAACCGTTTGTGTCCTCGAACATTGCCAAGATATTCGCCAAGTTGCTCCGAATGCTTGTCAAGGGATGACTCGCAAAAAAGACGTCACTCTGTCTTGTGTTAAATTCGAGTTTTCGCATTGAATTCGTTTGTATTACGTTTCGAAGCATTATTTCACTTGAAGAAAGACCTCATTTCATTACTTTTTCCTAAATCATATAAACTTGCACGCACATTTATTTTATAACAAATTGTATAGTAAGATAATAACTACTCATTTCTTTAGGATTACATGATTTACAAATCATTCATACATTAAGGAAAAAATTTACTAAATCTTAATACATATTTTTTTCAATAATTAAAACTAAACATTTATTTACAGATTATAAATATTTATTCAATAAGAAGAAATAATAGTTAAATCAATTAAAAAAATTAATGGTTCAAATTAATGGTTCTTGTACTAAATAAATATATGTTTACATTTAATATATATTTAATTAGTACTATTCAAACGAATATATATTAACATTTATTATTTTTTTCGATGTACATTACGCACATTTGATAAATTAATAGAAGAATCCATGGACGTATCCAGGATTTTAATCAGGACGGAGGGCAAAAGTTTATATCTTCACACAAAACTTATTAAAATATTTATATTAAAGTCAGTCTCTTCGAGGATTTTCAGTGAATTTTCTTACGAATAACGCGTGAGCCACGCATTGGCCAATGAGCGTTTAACTTTTTGTCGTAAAAATAATTTTCATAATTTAATTATTTTACTTTGCCAAAATTTAGAGAAAGGAAGCAAGTGCTCCTTGCGTACGCTCATGGAAGAATCTATTATGATAATGAAGTGGCATCGAAACGAATACTCTGTATATAACGCTGCGAGGAAAGGCGTTATCGTCTCGCGATTCCTCCTAGTTTCTTATACCGGCGAATTCTCCGTTGTGCGTCGAGAGAATCGAAAGGACGCGAATCTGCTCACGCGCGATTATCTTTTATTCGGCGTTCGCTGACACAGGTTTTACCATTGATAATAACTAACCCCGGTCGCGCCGGCACCGAGAGACGCGAAATTAAAAAGGAACACGAGAAGCGTCTTTAATCTCCTGGTCTATAAAGAGCCTTCTACGCAGGGACGATCGCCAAGGATCGCAGAGCAACAGAAAGCGGGAGGTGGTAAGAAAGGATTTCGCGCGGTTCGGCAGCAGCCGCTACGTTTCGAAGCCATCGGCAGAAAGGAAATCGGCTTACCGAGCAAAAATATACTGATATTTATGAGGGTCGCGACATCGGAGCTAATCTTCGGGAGATAATAATTTATCGGCTACCGCCGGTACCAAGGAGTTGTATTTTGACTGAAATCCCTTAGTCGTCCGCTCCAACAGCGATCATACGAACGTCTTTACGCGTCGGTCTACTTCTAAATCCATCCAACGCAAGCCTATGATTCCTTGGACAGTGACGTCCAACCATCTCCTGAATACAGCTTTTGCAATGTAAAAAGCAAAACGAACTCGAAAGTTCCCTCATTCGGAAGTAGACTCATTCATATTATAAATGATGAATATTATAAACTTTTTTCAGTTTTTTTATAGATAACTGAGCATAAATCTGTTCTCAATATAGTATTACATTCGATTTTGCCAGAAGCAGGAATTAAAATTTTTAATGCTACGCAATGTAAATGTAGAAATACAATTATATAATTTTTTTAATACATTACATCCAACGTCTAGACATATCAAGATAAAAGCTTTTCCCACGAATTAAATCATGCGCAGGTTTTAAGTCGGATATCGCTGCTTTTGCAATAACGTGTTTTATTTCAATCAACTTTAAAGACCTAGCTGACAATATATTACATTTTGATAGGAAAAGTAAAAGTGGAGAAAAATTCCACATGTCAGTGTCGATGATACATGTTGATCTTCTTGTACTATATTATACACGATCAGATACTAAAGTATTAAGATAGGTTTTTTTTCCTCTTATATTAGTAATCCTGCAGCCTATTACTACTGACTATTTTTTACTTTAATTCAGTTTGGACAGCAGCTTAAAACGTTAAGACGTGTTTTGTGTTGCTTGTAACGAAAATGGAATATTGTATAGCATAAAAAATGGTTGCGTAATGTTATAATGTCAATATAAAAAATGATCAGCTAGCTCTTTGAAATCAACTAAAATATGACTCGTTATTGCAAAAGTAATGTGATCCGACTTAAAATCTACGCACGATTTAATTTACAGGAGAAGTTTTCTCTCTATTAATTTATCAAATTATGTACGAATAAATTTTAAATCATACAATCACAAAAACGTAAGTATAATAGTCACAATTATACGATATTATCCATATATTACATAATTTTCAAGATAAAAGTAATAGAAATCTATTTTTTTGTAAACCTCGGTAAATTTACATATATTAAAATGTGTTTGTGTTGTTTGTAACGAAAATGGAATCGCATAATATTGCACAGCGATATGTTATCTTTTTTGCGTGAAACTCTGCAAACTCGACAATAATGTTATGGCAATAATGTCAAAAAAGATTGCTGAAGCTTTCCATTCGTTGTAGACACAGAAAAAAGGTGATACATCAATGTGTGATTCGTATGCGTTATTCGATCGAAAGTCACCTTGCGAAGCTACATATACAGAAGCAAATCGTGCGATGTGGAAATACGGATAGAATAATAATGTGGTCCGAGCTTCTCTCACTGATACATCGACTGACGTTTCGTTATTTATGGCGATCCCTTTAATCCACCCTAGGAGTGACGAATTGTATCAGTAAAGACTCCAAAAAAATCTGTCGGATGCATCACAATCTCGTGCAGTATGCAAGAATCATAAATCAAAACTGTTTCAAAGAAACTATGAAGCAGTATAATTGTCTTTTACACGGAAAATGGTGGTGAAAGAAAACCTATAAATATACTTGTAATACGGCATGTAAGAAGAAAATGTTCATATCAGGATATCTCAGTTCAATACTTTTGCAAATAGCTTTAAGGACGATCCAGAAATCATGCACGACAACGATACTGTAACGACTGACAATCGCATGGACCATTGACTTGCTTTTCCAGGATATATCTTGCATCATCTCGAATTGGTATGCGACACGGTCTTTCAACAATACGACAATTTATATGGATTTGGGAGAGTCTTCAACGTCCTTTTGGATCCACTGCCTTGAGTTTTACTTTCCACGGCATTCAGTAGCATCTCCCTTTCTCCCCTTTTTTTTCTCTCTTTCTCCCTTTCTCTTTCACATTTATTCTTCCTTTTCTCCCCTCACGGCTCACCCTCTCGCTTCCATCCCGCGGATCGCTCCGCCGGGCATCAGCGAGGTTTTATCCCGCATTCAGGGACTGGCGTGATCTCTCATGGATGGATCGGCAATCCTCTTTCACCCTGCGCCCCTCCGCGCACTTACCTTCTGCCGCCTTGGTTGTAGCATCCCTTCGACAGTGCCTATTCGCCCACTCGATGGGAGATTACGCCGCGTCTGAATTCACGCATTCACGCAAAGTGCATGCATCGTGCCGACGCGCAATCGTGTGCGGTTAACCCTTCGCAATTTAACGCAATGTCCATTGCCGCGTGTTAATTATGCATACAAAAAAGATGTAACCAATTTAGGATACAAAGTGCGAACAAAGAGATTCACAGTTATTGTACTACGTAGGTATACCTTATTATTGGAAATGATTGGAAGCCTATTTTCAATTTATAGATTTTTCAACACTTCTGAAATGTAAATCTAACAGTTTGCAACGTAATTATAACGGATATCGTAGCAATTTAAAATGATGACAATTACCTGTTGGACTGAGGAACGATTCAGTTGAAATCGTCGAAGTCCCTTTCGTTATTTTGTCCGTCCTGGTTCTCCGGCGAACATATTGGCGTAATACGTTATTTAAGCGTCGTTTTATTCGGCGAGATAGCCTTTAGTGTGCCCAGACGTGCACTTTCGCGACGTGTAACGATTTTGCAAACTGCTCTTCTATGCTAATATCGATAAGGTGGAAAGACTGCGACCGTATGGCTGCCTGGGGATTTTCCTTCTTCATCGAAAATCGTTCTTTTTGACGTTGGTTCTCAGTCGTTTCTGAATTGATCTTTCTATGTATTGTTCTGGAATTCGAAAATTTTTTTCACACCTGTTGAAATTATGATAGGTTAAAAGTGAAATGAACTAAAAATCAATCGATATCTATATTTAGCGTGCAAATTAAAGACGGAATGCGTATATTATTTTCATTCATATATTATATTTACATTGAATGATACAGCATCCTCCGATTGAGGATCACTGTCAGATGAGCGCAGTTTCCAGTGACTGCCAAGAGATGGCAGAACCTGTGCCATAAACTTCTCTTTGATGCTGCATTTTAAAGTCCGAATTTTATTTGAAGATTATGCAAATTGCTGTTTCGCTGCTTTGTAGAAATGTCTACGTATACACATAGATGTGGTATTATTATAAAATTTAACAGAATTATCTGCAAAATATAATAATTGAACAAAATTGCTACGTCATTTCTAATATTTTTGACAAATGTAGTTTTTACTTATTATATAGTTTATTGTTATACAAATTAATATAACGCCTTGAATATATAATATTAATTTACAATTTGTAATAAGCGGTATATTCGTGATCGTTCGCGAAGTTTTATTTTTACGAGAAACGTCAGAACAAATAAAAATAACGTGGCTATATTTTTCTTCTAGATTCAATCGTTTCGTTGTGATGTCAGATCCATAACAGGGGCGACGTACAAAGGGATGCTGAAACGTGAGTAGAAATACATGTCTCAGTTCGGTATACGAGGACAAATGTGATATAATGTTACCTCTCTGTGACAATGCACAATACACGCATTTTTATACACGGTTGAGGAAGTTTCTTTTATCGTGCGCAAAGGCGGTATCTGTCTAAATCCGAAACTCTTGCTTGAGTTTCAAATAAATTAGATACGTGTATACAAGTACACAATAAAGATCGTCGTAGTGTCTCCGTTATTATTTCTGCCGAGCGGTCCAATTAATGATTACACGAAAGACAAAAGGGCTTTAATATATAATACGCGCATACATACATTCGTATATGTATTACGGAAAAAAGTTGAACTACTTATATTTTTCCTCAAATTCATAAAGAGTTCAAAGAAACTCTAAAGCCGTAGTTCTATAGTAGTCGTATATTCTATACTTTATAGTCTATAAATTCGATGAGATAGAAGGATAAGATACCATCGGTTCGTAGAAACTCGCTGTAATTTTTACGGTATTATACAATACGTACTGTATCTGTTTCGCTCGTACAAAGAACTAACGTGGTGCAAATTTTATTCCACGTGTATATCGCACAACTTGTATACTCAGTAATGCGTCAGTAAGGAAGTCTGATCCGGGCATAAGAATCGGCTCGCGTTCAATGTGCGGGTAGGAAGATCGGCACCGATAATTCAGCATGATATTTACGATATTTATTGGCCAGTTGGAACAATGGATCGATATTGTTTTTCGATTGGAAACCTACTGGCAGTCCTTGTGCTTTATATGCGATGCGGTTATACCGAACGTGCGTTCTCTATGCACGTACACACGCACGAAGCACGGATCCAGGCGAGTCAACCGGTCTCTTTTGTGCGCGAGGGAACATAAATAATATTTAATATGACAGTGCGAGAGGCAGCGGTGTTCTGTACGATATATTTGGTATAGAAATGTCACAGATCGCGCGGGCAGCATTTGGCGCGTCTCGCTGCCAAATGCTGCTCGCGCGGAAAGCGCCTTATCTTTGATCGGAATACATACGGAAATAATGATTTAGATTTTATTTAAATCAAATCAAGAGTAATTCTAACATCTTTAAATATTTGCAAAATAATTTTATTTTCTCCGAACTTTCCACAATATATTATAATGTATTGTGTAGAAATTTTTAATGATATATTTTGTAGAAAATTTTCGAAGAAAATAAAATTATTTTGCAAATATTTAAAGATATTAGAATTGTTCTTGATTTGATTAAATAAAATCTATGATTATTTAAATTGATTTAAATAAGATTTCTTGCTAGCGCGCGCGTTACGATTCTGTGATATAAAATGATGAAAGAGCAAAATTCGATTCCGTAATTCGAAAGGAAACTAACGGACAAGTACTTCTTGAGCAAATGGCTAATAAATAACAGGTTGTTCTTGTATTCTTGAAGAGACAGAACGTGATCGCTAACCACATTGTATTCAGACTGTTGGTTTACCTTCTGATGAAATTTTGTACTAATCCATCTTGCAGTTTATCGCGCGGGCCAAAGGTACCTAGGCAGTACACATAATTGTTACACGAGAGAGATCGTCATTCCGTATACGATCGTGCTTAAAACATTAGCGGTGCTTAGGTCAACTAGGGGGAGACTGTTCGCGACGGTAAAATATTCGCCGATGCTAAATTTAATCCTTTACTTCTTCTACGAGTCGACACTGCACGTTTGCGACGCAAGTTTCCGTATACAGGATATGCGCGGACTCGCCACGTCTTCGCGATGTTTCTGTCAAATAAATAACTTCTAAATAAACAAAGTTTCCGCGACGCATAACGGTTTAATACAGCTATGCTTATGTACATTGCAGCGAAATGCCATCCGAATCATCGTTTACCGCAAGGAAACAAATCTCGTTGATGAAAGTTCCTCGTAAAAGATGCGAAAAGTAATACCTCTCGTTGAATCGTTCCTCGCGTGACTTTTACGAGATGCACTTCTTCAAAACAGAAATATGTAATTTGTTTTTATGGAGTACTCAGGGGTAGCAGATAATTAATGCCACGCAGGGAGCTTGTTATAAACACAAATATTTTACGATCATGCTTTAGAGTAATAGAAACAAATCGCGACTCTAGTGTTATCGATTTTAAATCGATTTGGATAAGGAAGAACTATCCAGCCTGAACAAAAGATGAATCCATTTGAATATCAAATTTGATACACGCAACGCAGGTTATCCATAATCGTATTTAAATTAAGATCGCATAAGGTAGGTTGATTTAATAATGGTTACTCGTGTTTTTCCCTTTTCAATCTCTTTGCTCTCCTTCTCTCTCTCTCTCTCTTCGTGTACTGAAGGGAAGAAGGACTTAGGCGCTCCCATCGATGACGAACAATAACGATAAACCATATAATGGTTAAACGCGACAAATATACGTAAGATACGTGCCTATAGACTACGGGCAACTGAAAAAGAAAGCGGCGGAAGGAATATAAGGGGTAAATCGTTGATACAGATATACAATCGTCTTTACATACGCGTCGCGAGTATTCTGCTCTCGGGGGTTACCCGGGCTCGTAGCATCGGTGTTGTACGATCATGAGGAACTTAAACGCTAACATCGGTGTTGTACGATGTCGGTGCCCTCGTAGATCCAAAGCGAGGAGAGAGTCGAACGGGGGCTACTGTTGACCATGCCAGGTACACCGCAGCTTGCAGGATGGTGCCTTATTGCGGGAACTATTTGCGACAGAGCGGGCTAGCGTACATCTGTTTCTGTCATAAGGCATGATTTAGGGCTGAGCGTGGGCATTGGTCTTCCCGTTTTAAAGGATATCGGACTATTAATGCGAAATCAGCGGAAAATCAATGACCGAACAAGATTAATCGAATAATGATAAATTTTAATCTTAATAAGAAACATCATATATTATTGATATTTTCTCGTTTTGGTTAATGCAATTTAATGTATGGTTCATGAACTATCATCTATCTACATTGTAATAATTTTAATAATAATTTTTTAGCGTATTTTAGTATGGATTTTGATAATTTTATTTAAAGATATGTCAATTTTTTCTACTCGTTGTAAGACATAGACATTGTGTAAAGAGAGAGAGAGAGGGGGGGGGGGGGGGGGAGAGAGAGAGAGAGAGAGAAATCTCTTATTAAGTTAATTCCCCAAAATTTGATTTACTTAATTTCTATAGTTATTAAAAATGAACACTGCATTTTAAGCAATTTAATGTACATCCAAATAATATTAATTCAGAATTATTATAGTTTATACGTTTTCATACCTTTATGTTTATGAATATATAAAATTTCATACCATTAAATGTTTTTTTGCTGAGAAAGTTAGTTACCGCAAGCATATATTATGTCAGATCACAGGGCGTGAACTGTGTCGGGTTCAAAATTTCTCACTAATTCTCACGGTCGCTTCAGATAACAACTCCGAAATTTTCGTAACGTTACCTTTCCGAATTGGAACGACGACTGCCTCTCAGTGACATGCTCTAATTATGCAATCAAAGTGGCCGTGAATAATAATAGCGGCTCGTATAAGTTTCGGAGAGATCTACCTGCTGTTGGATTTACTACATGAACGCTTTACAATCGTATTTCATATAGGTGAACCAGTTTAAGTACTCCGGTAGGTAATGCCACTCCGGAGATATACGAAGCGCGTATGACGCACCATACCAGTGGATAACCAGTTCCACATGATTTGTAGCTATTCCTGGGCGATCCGGCCGCGATAATAAAGAGGCAATGGGGCTTGTTAGCGAGCGGGTTCAACGACGATGGTCGTGCGCCCGTCGCATGACAGTCGACGTCATTGGCGGTTCATTTGGTGGAGATCATCATTTCGTGGCTCGTACGCCGAGCTCGTTCCGTGAGAAAACGTCCCATCGTCTCGCATAATTACGGAAGATCGTTTGCTACGATTCGAGAAATGGACGATATAACCTTGCCGCTTCTGTCGCACGCGACGGTATAGACATTACTTCTTGTAGATCGCCGCGATCTAACGCGTTTTTGTATAGTATTATTGGTTGAAGATCGTTGCCTTTGAGTCGTGATAAAATGGATTGTGGCTAGAAATGTAATTTTCATATCATTTCGTAGAACAAGGTTTAGTTTCTATTTCTTCAGAATTCCGAAGAAATAGATGAACATAAATTAATCTAAATAATTATATATAATATATAATAATTATATAATATGTATTGTGTATATATATATATATATATAAAGCATGTTATATTTATTATCAGAATATAATTATTCAGAAATATTCTCTTAAATTTATGACAAATTTATAAAATTTATATATATATATGTGTGTGTGTGTGTGTGTGAGACGATAAACTTAATAAATTTGTCATAAATTTAAGAGAATATTTCTGAATAATTATATTCTGATAATAAATATAACATGCTTTAAAAGATTTGATTGTCGATTTTATGAGAAAAAAATATCATTTAAAAGATTACAGAAGATTATTCACCTTCTGAGTTTGTGAAGTTGGTAACATGTTTCTGTGAAATATGAAAGAGTTTTTTATAAGACAGGATATTCATGTAACATATGTTTTAACGAAAAAGAGGTAGAGAGTATAGCACACGTAAAATATAATTTTTCAGAATATTTTGTATGTTCGTATTTCTATCTTATACACGGAAATGTACCACTCTGCGAATATAGACGTTCCATTCGATGAGAAAATATTTTAACGCCTGGAATAATTACGAGTGATCGTTTGTCCTGTCTCTTCAAATCCCGGAATGTTTTGACTTTTGCGTAAAATATAAGAGGACCGTGCCACACTGCCGGGGATTACAATTTTAATGTACATTACAATATCGCGAATGCTTCTCCGGCTTCGCTAGGTGTACTCTTTTCAGCGGCTTTACGACCTTTTAATCTTCTTAATTTTTGCTCCTCTGCGATTGCGAAGCACGTTAAGGTTTAGTTCCGCCACCGGCTTATTAACTATTTCGTTTTACTTTTTAACACAAAATGCATTCTTGTCGCGAATATTTATATTTAATCCTGTATCCCCCATTTTTTCTATTCCTCTTTCTGCCGATACGTTTTAATGTAATGGAACAGACATATTATATTTACATATATTTAGATGTCGGCTGCTCTACAAATATCACACTAGCTACATAATGTTATGATTAATAAAAAATTGTCAAAGAGATATTTCACCACATTTATCTAATTTTATTAAAAATTGTTTTTGACGATAATATATGAAAAGAAACAAAAAGAATTTCAAAAGATTGATTAAATCTTAAATTTTTATTATTAAATTTTCAATTGCAAGAATGTATGGATTTTTCAAAATTATGCGGACAATTGCTGTTTAAATTGTTGAATAAGTTAAGGTAAGGAGGTCATGATTATCGTGATTGACTCATGTTAGAGAAGTTGTCTTATTTGCATTTATGACGCGCAATATGTGAAACAAAGAACCGAAAATATTAGATTTATTTACATTCAGAATTTTTTTCTTTTATACTCGAAAACTATTTTGGAAATAGATATGAGACATTAATTACAACTAAAAACATATTTAATTATTCTATTTACGAAAAAGGAGATTAATTTATATATTGTTAACCAATATAAAATCAATAAGAGATTCAATATTTAATTATAAATAAGTATCACGTAGATCAAATAATTTGCACTTAATAATTTGAAAATCTAATGAGAGGCAACGGATCATCGCAGAGGCAGGACGTCGCTGGCCTGGTCCTTCCACGTCGGGGTCAGTCTAGTAGGCGGTACCAATGTGGCCAGGCCTACCTCTCTTCTCTGACTCAGGCCTAACAATGGACCTGCAACAATGCAGGCACCTCGTTCTCGACCGGACCTAGCCTCACCTACGTCTCCTCTTCCTCTGACGTCTGCACACATGTCGTACGTGGACACTGATACATGTTGAGCAGCTTTTGCGGTCGAGAACCGAAACCGAATATAGAGACACTACCGGACTCAGGCATCAGTCGTAAACATACTGGCTGCAGTCTTGCGAACATTTGTTACACAATAAAACCGTAAATGTGGCAGAACAAAAAGATTACAAATGTCCTACAATTAAATGTCGGGCAATACGGCAAAAAAATCAAGAAAAAAAGGAAACGATATTACTGATAATCATAGGTAGTTTTATAAAAGATAGAGCGAATAATAATAATAAAATGGATTTTGCAAAATTACTTTATATATAAAATGGCAGAAAAAATTACATCTGGAAATATCTTTACAGATTATGATTTTATCTCTAGAAATCTGTAAGATAACGCAAGATATAATGATTCTTAATTTTATTTTTGCGCTCAAAAAAATTAACATGTATTTAATGAAAGAGTTTCCATGTATCAATGTTGCATAATAATTAAAGTCGTGGCGAATCTTTTACGAGAAAGCTATTATTTATACGTAAAACATAGATCTTGCCAGTCGTACGTCAGTAACGAATAGCGGGCATTAGTTAACAGGATATCAAAAAGATATTCTGAGTTAGGCCCACCAAGGAACCAAGACCCCACCCAGGCAGTCGATGCCTGCTGCAACGTCAAGAACGAATCCGTACCAAACACAATGCCTCGAACCTGAGCCTCTATCGCGATATCATCCAGTTATAAATTGGAACACAGTTTCGTTCTGGCATTATGATATCTCTAATATGTCTTTTTTCTTCACTGACCACTGACCAAGCTGATCTTCGGGCCGATCGCCGCTTGTATTTCTAGGGCATTCGTGTTTCTACAACTGAGTTTCTCAGCATTCTGCGGCATTGATTCCGCTAATTTTAAATTCCTTTTTGGATGGTTTATTAGTCGCTTTATCTTTGATTTAATGTTTTCGATTTGCATTGTGATACAGTTAATATATGTAAATGTTACATTAACAAATTAATAAGAATTTACAATTTATGAAGGATCAGTATATGTACATCCAGATATATTATTAGCGAAGTACACTTCGTTAGAGAAAGAGAGAGAGAGAGAGAGAGAGAGAGAGAGAAAACGATTATTATTTTTTATGTTCGATTACTGCTAACAATAAGAGAAATTATGAAGATTGAGTTGTAAGACTTTACGCGGTTTCGAAATATTATTTAAGTTTAAAGTGTATCTATAGATAACTTGACGTGCCCTACGGGGTAACATTCTCGGCTCTTCCACCGGTAGAAATTATTCAAAATCCTTGCTCATGCGACTGCTCGAGATAAATAACTTTTGCCTCCACCTCTTCCTCTTTTATCCAACCGCTCCTCCTCCACTTCCATCGGATGTCTCGTGGGTGAGCTCTCGGGGCAGCTCTCCATGCCCGGATGTTTAACATAACACGAGCAATCATTTATGCGTGGCGCGAGTTGGCTGGCGACCCCATAATTTAAGCCAGTGGGCAGAACTATCTTGCAGCACCCCGCGATCGGCCCCATATGTGGGGTGCGCTTTACATTTTTACGTTCCTGATGTCGTTTTCGTCTTTTCCGATGTCTGTTTATTCATCAATGTATACTACATTTTTTGAAAAAGAACCAGGCAGTTAATTTTTTAGAAGCAATTACTTAAACAAAAAATTAACATTAATATCTTAGTAATAATACGAATAGTATTCTTAGTAATAATACGTATTTACTACATTGTATACTTTAAAGTCACGTGTAATTAACTGTCGCATATTTTATTATCATGTATAGTCGCTATATTAAATCGTACAAGTAACCACCACAGCCACGACTACAATCGCGAAATAACATAATACCCTGGCGACGAGGCCTATAGAGAGATTCTTGCAGTTCTTTTTACATCATACATCACTCGTTTATAGCATTTATCTCGCGTATCATGCGTTCAAACGAGATCGACTAAGAAGAAGCTAATAAAAATTTTCGATTACTATCGGTTCTTTGCTACCTCCGACCGTACAGAGGAATTCTTTCGCAGATTACAGATTCGAAGCGGCAAAACGCATTTGTAACGCTTCTTCGAGGAATGGTTGTCGCATCTCGGGGTAATAAAATCAACATAATGATAAGTAAATACCTCCCACCCGGTCTCGTCGCGGGGTTCCTTAAAAAGTCACCGGTATATCGAGGAGACTCCGTATACATACGCGGGCACCGCTGGGCCCCCCACGGCGGGATAAAGCTGGGCCCCATGACAGTAGCCGTGTACGCCATGGGTTAGACAATGCCGCACGCATTAATACACTTCATATTAGTCCGCTTTAATGCGTGTTCGCCGGCCATTGTGAATGAGCGACACTGTTTATCACCGGCCCCCGTATAACCCCTTAGTCTCCCCGTAATGGTAGGGGGCTGCGTATTTATCTGGGGCCCTTTGGCGATCGAGGGATAACAAATACGTACATGTCACTTGGGCTTTTTCAGTTTTTTAGCCATCTTTTATTTTCTTCAAATCGACCAGCGAGCTTCCTCCGCTCGAGCTTGACTCGAGATGTAGTAACAGTCGTTCAATCCTCATGGGTATCCTTATTTCATGGTAATCTAAAAGTTATGCATTTGTATCCCGAGGCGTAATGATTTCTCTTTGTCCTATAAAACATAAATCAACCGTCAAGTCAGTGACGATTAAAATATATACATATATATATACATATATATATATGTATATATAGTCTAATATCTTGCTGATTTTACTTTCTCGCGACTCTGTCATTTATATATTATATGTATCTCGGTTTTATTGCATAAGAAGTATTGAGATATTTGCAAAAACGTAAGCGCGATCGAGAATGTGCCTCAGGCACTCTAATTTTTCGTGTGAATACCGTGAACTTTCACGATCAAATCGTAAAGCCGCGAAAGTAACATCCCGCTTTCTATTTTATACAACAATTTATCGAACGACGCTATAATTTATTCCATTAGGCTTAACTCGTCATGATTTAATGCACAAGAATGCTGCGTAACTGGCGGTTGACAATCATCAACGCGTAAAGCTGCATTCCGAATCTCGAGACATTATCCGCGAACATTCGCATTACGCTTTCTTTAACGTCACACTCCAGCGTTTCGAAATAATCGCTCGGCGCTCCAAGCTGGCTTTACAGTGGACTCGGAATTAATTCTGGCGCACAAGGTTGCACACGCGAATTTTCGCGTGTGCATGTCTAGCGCACCGCGAATATTTCAACAAATACGCACGACATCTTAATACCATCACGACTCGTCGCGGGTTGGCTTTTCAGCGGGCTCATGAATAATTCTGGGGACCCAAAAGGTTGAATGCGCCAATTTGGAAAGTGCGGATTTCGTGTATCTCGAATTCTTGTCTGTCACAAAGAGGCGAGGATCATAAGGAGAAAGGGACGCCGAGGAACAAGAACAAGTTGAGGGGCAACGAGGAGGAGAAGCAAGAAGAGGAACAGGAGATGCGACGGCGGGAGGGGAGGGAGGAGAAAGAAGCCGCGGATGAACCCACCGGATAAATATAGTTCGTTAACCGATGATGTTAGGACATCACCCCCGCCTCTACCGACGTACGAGTATACCGATATTATTTCTGGCATTGACTCTCTCCGCGGCCGAGAGAGTCTGTACGACCCGACAACGACGACATACCGTCATCACTCATGACTCATGAGACTGGAAATACATACTCTCGATAGTTATCGAGAGCGCTTTCGTCCGTCATTATATTCCAAGAGCGTTCTTGTCTTACTAATGTTATCGAATTTTAATGTCTTCCCGCGAACGCAATTTTAATCACCATGCTATTATTTTTAAAGATTTTAATCACGATAAGAATATGAATTGCGATTCAAACGATTGTTATTCGAATTATTTTGAAGCAGTAGAATTTGGTTGTGTTTTCCTAGGATGCAACACTTTTTCTAACGCGCTGTTCGTGGAGTGTGAAGTACGTGGAAGTAGTCGTGTTTACAATCGCTTTCACTTTCGTTTTCTCTGATTTTTGGTAGTCGACGTGCCGTCTGGGATACTCCGCGACAGAATAGTGCACCCCACACACGTCCTACGCAGATATCTCGATCAGTGTAACCTGTACAAAGGCAGCCTTAGGCGAATCAACCATATTTATGCTTTGTTGTGAGCATAAAGACCTACCATAACGATCCACTGTGAATGTACTATCATTGAGTATTTCATCGCGATGCATTTGTGTCTCTTCGGCTCGAACCTCTGCAGTCGTCGCGAGACCATTCTTCTTTCTTCACTCTTTTTTCTTTTTTAGTTCTCACTTCCATTATTTTACGAATGTTGACGTCTTTTCATAGTAAATTTTTTAAATTTTGATTTCCAAAATAATTTTAAATTTCCTTTCACATATTTAATATTAATTGTAATACCGTGGTTTTCTTTCGTTAACTCTTAGAATTACATGCATTTCAACGAAGAGTTGCATCTAAGATTGACATTTATGTAAAGATATGACATTTTTGAAAATGCGCACATATACAACGATCAAAAGTCAGTTTTTTTCGTAGATCGCGGACATCGTGGTGAAATCTGCAAGCCAAAGAGTAGGACGGCCGTAGCAAGAAACGTGGAGAAATTAAAATCACGTGAAGTAACCGTTTGAAGGACGACGCTGCCAGAATATTAATGTAACGTTCGACTTGACGGAACGAATTATGCTACGCCGAGAACTGTCAGCACGCCAATCTACTTGGGCTTTCGGATATATTTCGCAACTGTACTGTAGGCAACGGAAATTTATAGAAAGATGCGATTTACGCGACTGATCCCGTTTTGATGGCTGATAGATGGTGATAAATTGCTTAGCGATGCCAAAACGCAACGCTGTTTAACTACATCGCATTTATTACGTCTCGTCGCAAATATGTTAAAACAAAGGATGATCATTATATATCTATGACCGTCGAGTAACATGAAAGTGCGAACAGATGCCAAAATATGTTCCGAGATCATGTACCGTCGCGAATAAATATTTTGTCGCGGCATCGCGATGGATATTCATCCGTCATCGCGTTTCGCCTTTGCATTCTGTTCTGAATCAATATTGTTCAAGTTAACTAGAAATATCCACTGCGCGAATGTATTATGAAACCTCTCTATTCTCGTAACGCTGATACCCTACATAAATTTGTCCTTTGCGATTACCACACGGTGGATTAGTCTAAAACATTCTGATCCACCCATTTGTCGCACGATGACAATACGTTCAGCTGTACGCGATATTATTCCCTCTGGATGTACCGAAAATAAACGTAATTTGGAGTTATGTGAAATAATTTTCTGTGAGAATGAAGCTAAAGATAAAGTAAGCTTAAGAATACAAAACACAGAGGTATTATTATCGAAAGCTTTTTAAGTACAAAATTCTTGCAAACTTCGAAGAAAAGTCAGTGAGATGAGATCGACTCGCCTTACGGGTATAATAATCCGGGTACACCCGGGAAAATATAAGACGACGTCCTGAAGATCGCGTATCTTTGGTATCGCGTGTCTTCGGCATCGTTCCTCCTGGTGGTTTCGCGCTCGTCGCTACTTAACAAACTTACCCCTTTAGCCCCGTCGTCTGCCTGGGGCTGCAACGGTGGAGCGGGGTACGCGGAAATTCTTAACGCTGTTAAGATATGTTAATTTTGTTTACCTATAAGCTATTAAAGGGGTACCTAACGTGCTTAAAGCTAAACCAGTTTGGTTTTCGCTGGATGTGTTCAAGGTGGATCCTGGGGGATATAACGCCGCGCACGCCAGCGTTGCTCGCGCCCTGGAAAGGGCTTTTACAGGAAGAGCTGTTACCGGAGAATATACCGAGCCGCGCCCTATGCGTTATACGAAAGTAAGATCGTATCACGGCTGAAGCGATACCTCGACAAACACACGACTTATCGAAATTCGACCGTGTTGCTTCGAATAAGTCGAAATTAGGAAAGAAAATAATTTTGAGACGCTTATTTTAAGAGAAACGAAACTTATTTATTTTTGGAGTAAAATATATATTTTTGATCTCGATTAATTATAAAAACTACATCTAAATTCTAAAGTGTTCTCTTTGAAATATATGAGAATGTAAGCGAAACGCCTTACGGCGATTGATAGAGGAAGGTTCAAAGTTTTTTCTGCTTACAATTTAAACTCTTGCCAGTACCACTCCTACAGATTGTACATTCTCCAAAAATTTTCACTTTGGATTTAAACGACCTATTGCTATAGTTGAGAATTAAAAGGACAAATGTGCAAATCTAAGAATATAATATCTGTAATATATTTCGAGATCATATTTCTTCATAGAACTTTACAGATATTTTTTAGAAATTATGAAATAGTCAACCGAATACAAAGCAATATATAAACAATTATGCGTAATCGAAATAAAATACTGGAAATATAACTACAAAATTTCTTGTGATGATTTAGAATTCAGGATACTTACACTTTGCTTACAAATCTTGATTTGGCGAAATGACTCGGCACGAGAAAAGCTCACGCGCAGCCGACCAGAGTTTTGCAGCTGCGCCTATTACTAATCCACGGTAGAACAATTTAAGTGTTTGCTATCACTAATAACCCGGCGAGCAAACGCGGCATTATTAACAGGTTCGCAAACATCTCCTGTATTAGTGATCCCGTCCCCCTATAACCTACATAGACTTTCCACGCGCCGACCCCGCCCGCCACCGCTACGCCAACCCTTATTCCGATCTCTTGTACAGATATTTGCCGTGTCTACACCGACCAAATTATCTCCGGCGATTTGAGGATAAAGGATTTTCGTCGAGTGTCGCGCGTGATGCATTCGACCGAGAGAATTGTGCATTAGTATCCATTCAATAAAGAACACAATAATTTGCAATAATTCTAAGAAAAATACTATAATGTAAGGTTTATAAAGATTATCTCAACAAGATAATACGATTACTAAGAATTTATGATGAAATATGGAAAGTGTACGCTGTAAAGTTTATATCTAACAGTAAGATATTTTAGGTATACAACTGGGAAGGAGGTGATTCTACATATAGATATTAAAAAAAATTTATTCTACATTTTCAACTTAATTTTTCACGTAGAATCTCTTTTCTCCCAGTTGTATCATCAGTTCACGAACGTCCTCTAAAATCTAAAAACATAATCTAAAATAGACAAGAAACATAATCTAAAAATCTGTTTAATATAAATACATCTGGCTATTTATTTCTTTATTTGTTTTTCGTTTTTCTCTGATATTATATTTTAAGTGAATAGTGATCAGAAGATACGCGGATAATAATTGTGATTTTTACTAACGCAGTCAATAAAACGTCACGATGTTTTCCATCTATCCGATGGGATCTTTGTCGTGGAATAAATATGTAAATCGGATCTTCTCCTTCCAATCGTGGGACACACGCTTTCGTGAGAGGCCACGACGGATGGCAAGTTGGACTTGACCTTTTGCATCCCCACTCGCTTTCCTCTATTCGATCTCACCGTTTAGCCTCTTCTCCGTTTCTTGATATCTCGAGGAGACGTCGAACGTCGCAGCCGATATCGAAGGCCCGGAGGCCGCATCCTGTTCCTTTGAATAATTCAGCTCGTACACTCCCGGCGATTTGCGGACGACTGTAAAAGCACATCGAGATCAATATGTACAAATGTATCTTGGAATTTCGTGTACGATGCCTCGGGAAATTATGATTTTAAATCATCAAAGTTATTGCTCCAGCCACATCCAGAGTTTTGTTTATTTTTATAAATCATTAATTATGAATTATCTTATTTTTCTGCAGTACAAAATGTGTCTCTTTTATATTTAATTATTTTATTAAATTTTTATTACGATATGTCTGTTATTACGATGTTTGCGATCTCTTTTATAATATATTAACAACTATTTTTATAAATAGTTACAATAGTATTCCAATTTTGTTTTTAACAGTCTCTGTCTACATTTTATACTACGTTCTTATTTTTATTCTTGTTACACTTTTTAGTTAACGTATTGAAATTAACTCTGAGAAATTATACGAGAAATTATATGTTCAATCCGTAATTAAGATCTAACCATTCATTTATGTTGAAGACCCGCAAAACCCTGTTCGATTTTCGAAGCAAATCAATCGGCTCCGATTTCGTTCGGTCAGCGATTATAAGCTCCGCGCGGAATTAGATTGAAAGCTAATTAGTATCGGACAGCTAATTTCGCTTCGACCTCGCCCTTCGACTCTGCGGCTAACGTTGGTATTTTCGTAAACGTTAATAATACCGTGAACAGATATCGGGCCGTCCAGCTGTCAGGTATGCCCACCCGCTGATATTCCGAATCGAAAGTGAAGTGGACAACAATCTCGACCTAATCAACCGTGGAAGAGGTTGTCTATCTGATATAAAATCGATGCTAGAATGCATACCTGAACATATATATAATAGTATGATAACTTGTAACTCGTTCTTTACTTTGCGTGATAATGCAAGTTTAACAATAACTCGTACTGTTTCATTCAACGTGAGTAATGAGTAGTGAATTGTCTTTATCACATGTGGTAATAATGATCTGGCAATTTATTGATGTTGAAATTATCGTTTGTCAGAGCAGGACTACACGTTACACACGCTACACATGTTGCGATTTTGTTATAATATATTTAAAGTGTTTCTTTAACGCATCGAAAGAACCCTGCACTTGTATAGAAAATTAGGTTCTAATTAAATAAGTAATTTTCAGTGTTTTCACATATAATACGTAATTTATAATTTAATCAACAAAGGATATCATGGATATAATGCGTAGTTTTTGAGTTATGGCGTAAGATGTGAAATATGCTCTGTACATTAAGCAAATTTTTAATATATTCTGGAAATCCTTCGAAATATAATATATCTTATTCAATCCTATTATTTTTCAACTAATTTGAAAAAGAGCCATATTGATAAAAATCAATTTGATATTGAGAGTAGGTACATCGGACCTTTAAAATAATCTTTTTTTATATTGTATCAATAGTGTTCTCTTTGAAATTAATTGAAGTGTTGGTAATGAAGATATATTTTTAAGAATTTCCAGAACGGTAGTTATAGAGCATAAATTTTATATTTTTAATATATCATAGCTTAAAAATTATTTATTATTGAATCTGATGTCACGACATTTTTTATTTATCAGATTATGAACTACGCCATATATGAAGACCAATTTGTTTCATCGGGATTCAATTTTCCGGGCACAATTAGCGCAAGATTCTTTCTAATGAAGACTTTCACGTTTTATTCGAGAAAACATATTTTGTTGCGATGTCAAACTCAATTCAAACTGAGAAGATCGAGCCGAGCGTGTCGACGAAGGGGAGAAATGTTTTTATTTATTTAGACTTCGATTATCTCGCTTGCGAAAGAAGTCAACCCGTCTGGGACCACCTATCGCGTTCCTCCTATAATTCAACTCTCGAGAATGGTCTCTGTTAGAAAACAGGGAAATACTGGAGCTCGTACCACGTCCCTTTTCCGCATCCGTGCATTTCTCCTCGTTACTGTTCCGTGGAATTTTTTTCTTCCTCTTCTAGTTCATTCTCTATTGAATTACAACGACATACAGAAAATATACAGAAAATGTCAAGTATTGCATGTCTGGTAAGCAAGATCTTTTATAAGATCAATCGCTTGCTTAAAACAGATTGCTTTAAATCATCACTGATTATACATATTTTAACTATTTTAAATATACGGTTTGATGCACTTGAATTAATGCAACTTATACAATAATTTAAAAGAATTTAACTTTTTAGAAAATGTTAAGAATGAACTTTTCATTTGTGATGATGAAAAGCGGAAGATAAAAAATAATGAAGACGCGAATAAAAAAATTAAAGATTAGAGGTAGGGTGAAAACGAAGAAAAAGATAGGAGATAAAGGGACGATTCCCTACGCATCATCGTTCGGCCATTTTTTTCGGTTTGATCGTAAAATCTAATGGGCGCATAAACCGTGGAAAAGGAGCTTCGGCATAAAAAAGAGAACCATCAACGATAGAAGCATTATTAATACTTTATGTTAATTACCGTATCGTTTGGTTCGTCGAACGGCCTTAAATCGAGTTGCTAAACAGCCGTGCCTGATCGTAAATTCGTTGTCTCGGCTTGACGCTCGATTAAAATCTGCTTCCAGGGGGAATGTCCTTCCCTTTTTCTCGTCCTTTTCACCATTTCATCGATCACGTCGATATGGCTTCTCTCATTGACGTAATCGGCTGCGATAATCGATTAAAATCACAAGAGTGTTATTCAACCTTTAAATAAATAAATACTCTTCACTCGATTAAACGGAAAATAATAGCTGATAAATAAAATAATAGCTTTGTTGTTCTATTGTTTTCTTCCAATGTAAAATTTTTAGATCCGCGTATCATTTTCTTGCAATCAATGTCTTTCAGTATGGAAATATAATTGATACGTAATGATTCGGGCGATTGCTTTATTAACTCCCTTTGTTCTCCCGGTCAGGAGCATCGCGTGATTGCATATTTCATTATGTAATAGCCACATGGTGTATCATACATGCTTTGTAATTCAACCTGATTGTGGTCTAACTATAAGAACCAAACTGCCGATTCATTCGCCCTGCTGATGGCTTACAATCTTCGTTCGGTTTCTCCGTTTTAAGACTCCAATCACTTTGCCGTCGCAGCTGCTATAAAAAAGTACATTGTCGACTTCCTTGATTAATTCTTTCATTCACAGCCACTTCCTTCCGTATTTTGCTGGGAAGCGCAGTACATATCTGCGTCGTATCTCGATCGATAGCAATATTTTTGAAGTACCGCAGTAATATACATAATTCGCATCATGATATAAAAAATTTACGATTAATTAGTCGCATCGAAATTCATTCGCCGTGTTCTCTCCTGCTAAAAATTAAATTTGTAAAGAAATCTTGGAAACGTTAATAATATTTGTGTAAGATTGAGAATTTTATATTTATAATAGCAAATTTAATATACATTTTACGAACATTGTGAATCAATTCTTATGCGTTTTTTTTCAACGATTGAAAATATTAATGGCGATTTAGATATTAATTTACGTTTATGATCACGATATATCTTAACTGAATTTTCATGAATGTTTTGTGAATGTTGAATTGACTTATACGTGAGTTACAGTATACGTCAAAATAAATTAGACGTTAATTTATGAAGAAATTAATATGGATAACTTTGTCAAATAAAAATACATTTTAATTGTATTTAAAGAGTTAAGAAAATTTATATATAATTAATTTTTATATAATGAATTAAATTTGAAAATATCAATTTATACTGGATTTGTTCTACTATAATATTATTCATGACTTTACTCCGAGTTAATTATATTACGTAATCTTCTTCCGCTATCGTCGTAGTTTATGCAGCGCATTCCGGGAAACATAACAACGAAATAATTCTTAAAATTAATAGGATTCCATACATTACTCAAGATTCTACCATTGTGTCGTATCGATTAATTCGATAATAGGCATGCACAAAGAGGATAGAACGTGCACCCTCTTCTAATCCCAAAAGCGAGAGACAAACGAGAGAAGGGGCGACTTGCGATAATTTAGCAGTCAATTAGCTCGCGTTTCAGGAGCTGCCGAACTCCCGACTCCACAATAATATCGACTGCCGGCTGTTATTTCGCTGAAGTCGCTTCGAATTCGAATTCGCATCCTCCTTCCCCGCTCAACCCTTTGGTCCGTTTCGCCATCCCGTGGTTTCTGGAGGTTTGGTGGCATTGGTAACGTCGCGCCCTACCACTATGCGCCCGCTTCCCCTCCCGCCCCCTCCTGGTAATTGTTTGATTACTCAGCACAGCGCTGAGCCACGGTTAAACTCAAACTAAGGCCTCCAAGACCTGCCTCGGCCCTCTCTTTTACCTCTCTCCCGGTCTTCAACCGACGGGTTAACGTAAGGTAATACCACCGTACGTCGGCTCGTCGGGTATTATCGAGTATTACTGTCCCGGGGGAGCGTTAATTAGCGATCATTAGTTAATTGATCGGCAGCCGTCGGCAAGGTGCAGCCCCGGACGATTCCGTCGGCAGAACTCTTGTGCGTGTTTAGCCATTAATCCAGATAATGGAAGTACGACGGAGTTTCCCGCTTGCCGATCGGCAAGTAATGCGCTACTGTGAGCACGTTACAGGTTATGTGATCATTAACCGGATGCACATCGAATGGGGCTTTCTAGCGTGCTTATCAACGTATCAGGTTGCCCCTTTGGAAGATATTGTGTCAGATCGTTCATCCGTTATGTCGCTGAAATTTTAATTTTAATTTTTTTTTTACAATAGATGTACCCGTTGTACTTTTTTGTAATTTATAATCGGATGATAAATCTTTATTTATAAAAATATTTTTATTAAATTTATTTTTATCGAAGGATATTGGATTTTTATTGAAGGATTTTTTTTTTACAATAGATGTACCCGTTGTACTTTTTTGTAATTTATAATCGGATGAAAAATTTTTATTTATAAAAATATTTTTATTAAATTTATTTTTATTGAAGGATATTGTTCTTTTGTAGATAAAATCGTAATTCGCCATTGCCATCATCGCAATTTAGATTAAAGCATCTCATATTCTTTGTGTGAAACATTTTGTATTTTTTTTTTATCATCGTGATGATTAAGCTCATTGAGCGTAGAGTATAGAAGAAAACTAACGCGTCTTCGGATAAGCCGCCCGTGAAAGGACAGAGAGAGATCAGGAAAGAGTCGTCTATAAAAATAATCTTCCAAAGACTCGATTCTCGATTGATACTCTCTGGGGAGATCTGAGGGATGCTTTCTTTGTGAGCAGGTTTTCTCTTCGTCGCTTTTCTCCAAAAAGTTTTGTCACATTGACGTGAGAAGTTCTCGCCGTTTTTTACGTTTTGTTTGATTGCGATGCTTTTTTAAGCAATTTTTAAGCGTAGAAATATTGTATAATTATGAAGTAATTGAAATTTTACGTTATTTTTACACATTACATTAAAGATATAAACGTCACAAAATATTATAAGAAATATAAAAATTTCATAGATTGTTCTATCACTTTGTTCTATTATTATGTCTATATTTTGAGTACAAGTTTTCTTATTAGTTTCAAAGTTATTTAATTTTTTCGATTGCTCTGATTTTTTCTTATATAAAATCGTGTTTTATAGTAAAGTTTATTTGCAAAGATAAAGTAGTATTATGATTTAAATTAAGTTGTTTATATACTAATTAAACTCTAATAAATATTCGTACAAAAGTTCATTTGGATCCACTTACTCGTTTAAAAGTTATTTACCTAAAATTGCAGCAAAATATGGTAATTGTGCTGCATAAGCCAAATACCACTACCGTTAAAAGTCAAATAATTTGTTGTTTTGTATTTTGCAATTGGTTTCAGGGCATATTTACGACAAAATTTTTTGACTAATATTACCTTTTTTTAGTTGATTTTTTTGGCTGATATTTTTAGCCAGTTTGGCTGATATTGTAAAAAGCCATAAAACATCTTTAATTTCACCGAATTTATAATAAATGGAAACAGAACGAAATATATCTTCTTTTTATCAAAAATATTCAAAATGATATTAAATTTACTAATATAAGGCTAGTTAACAAATAGATATTTTCTATAATAAATTTATGTAGAAACAAGATATGGGAAGTTTTAATTCCTTCCAATTACATTTTGAAAGAAAGAACAAGATCGACTGAAGACGTCAATTTTTATGCAGCGTAAAATAGCGATCGCCCTTAACGTACATCTCCGATCAACCGGACAAAACTCGGCCGGCTACCGCTCGTATTCGATAATTGTTAATGAATAAATATAAGTCTCGCACAATAGGGCGCCCATATGCGACCGGACGTGAGTGACAATGGCTCGCCGTGATGCTTATGAAGTGACAGGTGACGCTTTCGTTTCGGAGAGAAAAAGAGAGACAGAGAGGGAGAGAGAACTCATTTAAAATCGACCATTTCAAGAGATTGACTCGTTTGCACTTACGATCCCGGCCCACCTTCCCATATACAGTCCTTCAATTGCATCCAGCGTTACGGTTGTGAATTACAATGCGAGGAAATGAGGAAGGGCGTGCCCGAGCAAAGTCAATGCGGTGCTCTCTTTAATTCATCCCGTGTAATTCATTCGTTACGTCTTAACGGAGATTATACATTTCCATATTTCATCGGTTCATTATAAAATTGCGAGAGATCCTTTCTTTCTTTTATTTATATTTAAAATACAATGATCCTCGCATTGATATCATATTAATATCTTTTTTTGACGTTTACTTTAGAATTTGCATTTAATCTTCGTAAAGAATTTTGATCTTGCTATTTTAATTTCGATATTTCTTTTCCATGTTTTGATGTTTCACTCACGAAATGATACATTTCACGAATTATTTAACATATTTGTTGTGATATTCAACGTCTCGTGCGACCGTAAGCCTGTCATATATAGTAAGTCACACGTGCAACACGCTGTTGTTTGCACGTCAAGCAAATCGACATTAAGGTAGTGTGAAAAATCGGTCAAGTGAATCCGAAGCGTGAAGTATTCGACAGAAAGATGCTTTCCACATGGCGGATTTGAAATAAATTTCTATCTTCCATGGCGGGGATGTAACCAGTGAACTTGCTCGCTGAAGATACTTATCTGAGCGAAGAAGGAAGGATGAAAGAAGCAGGTTCGATGGCTGTTCTGCGTGGGAGAATAGCTCCTACCGAAACGCATACGGCGCGATGAATGGCGTAACGAAATCGTAACAAAAAAACTCGGGCATATGACAAGTCTTTGTGCGCAAACGGGACTTCAGGTTATTCCCCTTGCACTTCTTACACGTAGGTGTTTATCGCGTATGTTTGCTATTCGTACACATCCCTTTATTGCTGGTCGAATGATGATCGGGTAAATCTTGATTAACATTCAAAAGAAAAAGGAGAAAGGAGTGCTTGTGTGTGAGAAAATTACAACGAGGAAACGTGTGGATATATGTGTCATAGGTCATTTGTTAAATAATGAAGAGAGATTTGCTTACGTAATCATATGTGTATAATTTAATTAAGCATTACCTTATATTGGAAACACGTTATTAAAAGCGCGACGTAATAATTGATGTATTAGTTATTACAATTTTGCCACGATTGCCAGTTATTACGGATGGATGGCTCGTCGTAGAAGCGAAGCTCATGCACTGCTCTCTGAATTTAGCAGCCACCTGGTATAAATGGCCGAATGTGGTAATTATACGCAAGTCAGCCCGCCATCCATGCAGCATTAACGTCTAAGGGCCTTGGGCTGTGGGAGGTTTCAGTAACGTGTATCGGAGAGGGCAGGAACGAGTTGCAGCCCTAATATTTTGACGTGGCCTAATGAAACAATGCGAGGCACACCGTCTCGAAAGTGCGAGCGAGAGGATAAATGTGGTACAGGCCGGCCTGGTCTCGGTGCGAAGAAGACGGACACGAGGAATGGAAGAAACCACGAAATTGTGGACGGGTCCTCCGTCTCGCCGGAATTATTGCTTGCGCGCACCGGCGGAAGCAGCTGCGCTGTAAATCTGCATTTTCGACAGGTGTTGCGTTGATTGCATTGCATCGGCGATCTGAAGGAGCGTCTTTCAGGCGTCATCCGCATCCGTGGGAATTGCAAGAGTCGAGGACAATACTGTGTTTGTTGCTGAAGTTCATGCTACATTAATGCTACAATGTTTCGCGCGACTCGCATACATATCGACGTAAAATGTTCTTCTGTCACTTCCACAAAATTCTGCATATCAGCGCGACATTGAATGTTTATTCTACAAATTATCTCATTTTTCATAATGCAACATTTACATTACACTTTTTAACAGGATTAATTGAATTATAATAAATATAAATTAATGGACGGCATAATTTTTCGAATGAAATATATAAAGATGAATATAAAAATATGGAGACATATTAAACATTTTTTTAAAACAATTTTTCTGATTTTAATTTATTACATTTGACGAAAGGCATGCAGAAATATACGAAATGGCTGACTACCTCAGCCAATGATTGGACTTCGATTGGCGGCCATCGAAGCGGCGGCCGACACTCTCGAACTGGTCGATGCATCGTCCTGCAGCAGGTCTAATCACGTTTCTTTTTCTCGTACGTTTTCTCGACGGTAAGGCAGACCAAGGGTCAGTGATTGGTCGAGACGGGAGAAGGGGCCTATGCGGCCCTAAGGCCCCCATCCGAGATCGGCCGTCCTACCACCACGGGGATACCTTTGACGGGTCGGCAATAAGAACAAGTATGAAATCAACCTCCCGACAGACAACAGACTCTATCAGATGGTAATTATGTGTATGGCTGATACAAGGAGATACGGCCCGATATGCACCTATATCCGAAATCTATACTGGGTGTCAAACTCTGAAATAGAATCCTCCATTAATGAAATGCCAGCTCGAGTGAACGCTCAACTATACTTCGCTTATAATAATGCCAGATCAAGTTCGAGAAAAATTCTCTGCTCAAGTTTGTTAGATATCGTGACACTTTACGTCAACATCTTTTCGATATCATCGCGTTACATAATTTTTGAGTATAGTGTTCCGGTGGGATAATTACACGAGCAGGTGTGATAGCTTCAAGCCGTTAAATTACGTGTATACTGAAATAATCTGGCATGTGCGCATCAAATTGATTAAAGAACATACTACATCATTTTCTTAACATTGCGTCACCCGGTCTTTTTCAAATTTATCTCGAAAAACGCGTGTTATGTTAATAGAATTTTTTACTGAAAGCAAAATGATTATATAAATACATTAATATATTTCTATTGCTTAACGATTTACAATATCTAAAAAGATTAAATATACTTTTTAAACAATTTGTTCACGAGTCTCAAGAATAAGAGCTTCTAAAGGGTTTAAGGTAATAGGTCGCTTTTGGAGCACCCGGTACGTAAAATACGTTCGAGACGGTACGTTAGCGACTGACATTATGAGTGACGTACGATATGGAGGAAGGCATCGGGCAGTCTATAATATATAATAAAAATGCATCCACACGCCTCGATGAGTTGATTGTCTGCTTGTCCGGATGCCAAAACGTCCGAACTCGTGCATTTCATATCGCGTTTTATGCATTTACGAAGCACCCCGCTCCTTCGTACTCGGGTGGTCAAGGAATCGGCCCACGGCGCTCTTTCGTCGTCCCGCGTCGTCGAATAATAATCATAATAATGAGAAATTCTTGCTTATCTTCGATTATTTTTGGATTTAACGGTGTTTGAGGAATAATCTTTTTAAACGTTCTTCTTCAAAATTTTCAAGGGTTATTACGTAATCAACATATGCCTTATTCAATCTTTATTTATTATGTCAGTATCTCTCAAATATTTTTTTTTGCAATGCTTGTGTTTTATTGAACGTTCTAAAATAAAAGAAGCGAGTGTTTCTTCTAAATAAACTTTTTCTATAAAAACATATAATAAAAAAGACCATAAGATGAAAACAATAATTATAAAACAATTATAAAACAAATATAATTATAAAACAATTCATAATTGCTATTTAACAACAGCAGATCATTATGATTGAGTTAAGTGCGTTTCGCAAACATGGACTTTGCAGTAATTATACGGCATTTTGACGATCTCATAATCCTGTTCTTAAATTAGTTAAGCAATCGGAAGCGAATATCTCAGCTGTTTCTAAATCGACGAAACTCTTGCGAGATACCTCTCAAGTGGTGTCCACTTTTACATGCTTGACTTTTCCCCTTTGCCCTCTTCTCTCTATCTATCTGTCTATCTATATCTACCATTCCATGAGATGAAACATTCGCAAAGGGGGATGTCTTCTGTCGAAAGATCGCGAGAGAGCGAGCGAGAGAGCGAGCGAGCGAGCGAGCGAGAGAGAGAGAGAGAGAGAGAGAGAGAGAGAGAGAGAGAGAGAGAGAGAGAGAAAGAGAAAAGAGGGAGGGAGTGAGAAGACGAGGGTGGTTTGGTAGCTACGGAAGACGGGGGGGTTGAAGGGGCGGGTATTTGTGTAATATTCCGTTTGTCTTGCCTTCAGAGCATCCGCTAATGTACACAACACCGGCGCGCGGAGGAAAGGGTAGAGCGAGGATGGAAAGGGGTTGGTTTGAAGACACTCGGTATAGAAGCGAAGATGTACCTAGGACGACGGGAAGGAGCACCGGCAGCTACTACTAGGATTGTTATTGTACAATTTGCTAAGACTAAGGCACATCCAGTGTTGAGTGTGAGGGAAGCACCTTTGGACATCAGCCGAGGTATCACACAGAGCGCCTAGTTGGTCCTCCTTTTGCCTGCGAACCGACTTGTTCCGCGCTTGGAAGATCTATTGTCTCAATCCGCGACAAGTTTGACGAGAAGCTTATAGATCAGCATTGATGAATCGCGCTGACGCGAACGACGATTAGACGAACAATCGGATAGCTTGCATCGTATCGAATTGATCCGCGATAATCAAACAAATCATTTCCAATTAGCTGACACACGCATACGACTAGGAGGTCTAAAGTTTCGCTGTTGACCAAGATCAAAGCAGAGGACCAGTATTCCGCAGATCCGTGAGAGAGTGTCTGGTTAATGCCAGCACAGGCTCTTCTCTTTACCGTTTGAAGCAATAACGAAGACGTTTGTTAACCGGCGATAACTTCGCTCTGATTCTTGATGATAAGATCACAGTAAAGTTCTCTGTTGCGTCCATTGCGTTAGCCCGTTTGTAAGCGAAATTCGGAGCTGGTGCGATCAACTCTCAACGAAATATCTTTCAGGAAAATACTGTAGTCACAGTTCGTATAGTTTATTGTGTTTTACATTACTTTCAAGTTTTCATTGTTACGAATAAATAAAGAAATTATTTTGATCCTACAGTATCGATATTTTAAATTACATATATTAAAATTACACTGACTCTCTAAAATCTCTATTATATTTGCATATGCTAATAATGTTATATCATAAATCTACAAATCAAAGATGCCTTACTGCCGGATTAACTGCGACATCTGCATGCTTTCGGAAAACGAAAGGGCAAGGGGAACATTATAGCGAATGTTCCGAATCTTAACGGAATTACGCGACCGGAAGTAGCTTCCTTTAGTCACACTCACTGATCTCGTCTCAGCCTCACCCACGTAAGTCTGCAGAATCGCGTGTGTTCCGCGAGCAAATCGCAACTGCGAATACGGATGTTTGTGTGCGCGAACAGTCTGTCTTCGTAGGCTGAGCAAGAGGGCGGATGGCGGTAGCAAAGTGGTTGTTCTTACACAAATAAAACAGCACTTAGTACAAGTACTTATCTCCTTCGCTCCCCACCGCTTCTCTCTCTCGCTCTCTCTCTCTTTATGACAATGCCGACAATGGGAATGTGACATGTGCCCGGCCTCCTACAGCAGGTAACACCACGATGCGAACTCGTATGCAAATCCACTTGGATATGCACTTCAATACGAACTATGGAGACACGAGTTTCAGCAAGACTCTTTACTTAAATCAAAGACGCACTGTCATGATGCTACCGATTGCTCATTTCATTCGCAGTCAGTATATGTTTTAATGATAAATTTAGCTATTAATTGCCAATGCTTACATGATATTACATAATCATCTAGTTTATCTAGGGGTTATTTACAAACAAGGATTGTCAATTTATTTCTCATCCGTGATGAGAAATAAAACGATTTAAATGATTTTAAAATTATTGGGATTATAATAAAATAAAGCAAATAACTTAAACAAGTTTTATACTAAAAAAATGGTAAAATTATTGCCGTAAAAATATACGGAAATATTCTATACATTAAACAAATTATATCATTTTTCTAAATTAATTAATAGTTATATACGTGCACATTGTTGCTAAATTTATATCTCTGATTTTGTTTGTACTTGAAAAAATATGAGTAATGTTGTGTTATTAAAAAGAATAAGGTGCAAGGGAATTTTATAAAAAGTTTAATTTTGAAACGTACAAAAAAATTAGGATATAATTTCGATGGCGGTTGATCTTATTAACTCGGCGTTGAACTTTCCAATTTAGGAAATATCGTTTTAAAAAAGATGAAAAAATTGTCAACGGACATATTTAAAAAGCAAATATATGTGTGTGTGTGTATGTGTGTTGTGTGTGTGTGTGGGGGGGGGGGGAGGTCGCTAGTACAATTACTTCTAAAATATCGTCGCTCAAAAATATACATTACTGAATAAGTCCAGAAAGAAATTGTTAATGATGATGTGTTTTTATCTGACATTTATCATTCGAATTTCATTAATGTCTGATTAGTTGAAAATAGATAAAACGTTTATAACTTATCGAATAACTATAAAATCACCTTTTACAGACCGCTAAAACACAGAGAGATTTTCGCATTCTCTCATATTTGAAATTTAAAGTATCAAAAATTTTCTGGATAATTAAAATCTTACAAACTGAAAATAGGCCATATGCAATGTTGGATCTTTCTCGTCTTTGAGCGATACAAAGCTGCAAGAGTGGTGAAACTTACACCGACACCTTCCACTTGAAGAAAGTAATAGAGAAAGGGTTGATGTCGCAGATCCCGCGAAATCAGTGGCCATGTGGATCTGACAAAAAGAGAAAACCAGAGAGGGATTGGTTAATATTTCAGGAAGATTTTCTGTAGCTCCGTTTGCGTGCGCGAGCGCGCGTACCATTGAATTCGCGAAGCTGAAGGCTGCCTCTCGCCCCGGCAGAGGTGGAGGGTTTAATAAGAGCCAGTGCCGGGGTCCGTTGTAATATCCGTTTTGTATAATCGCGCTGCCGGTCCTCCTTTTATTTCTGGTAATTTTTCTCATCAGAGCACCCGGACGCCCGGTGTCCCGCGGGACGCCCTGGGCAGTAGGACGCCCCCCTCGTTCTCTCTTTCCGACCGTTCGTGTCCATCCGCTTCGTGTCCGTCTGACAGCAGGATTCAGAGAAACGTATTAATACGTAATCAGTCGCGGGAGCTACCTTTGCCGTTGCGCCGGATCACTGCCTCGTTCTTTCGCTGCTTGTTTAGCATGCCGTTACTGCCAATGGTGGTGCTGCTCGTTGCTGCTGACCTCGTAGCTAATGAGAGTATAAGTGGGGATCAG